>VXBJ01000760.1:682489-787696 GCA_013400055.1 Nycticryphes semicollaris | reverse complement strand
GGTGGGGAGAGGTGGGGAGGGGAGAACAACAAAAACAAACCACCCAAAACCCCAGGCTGTGAGAGCCCAGTACCACGAAGAGAAAGTTCATGAGTTCCTTTTTGCCAGAGTGTTGTTGAGATCAATGTAGCCTTAAAGCTATAGAGAAGAAAGTCACAGAATAATCATCTGGAATGGGGAAAAATATTTGTTGGTAATTGAAAACATGGAACTGAAGAAATACAATGCAGAGATGTGAAAAGCATTTCCAGGCACGAAGAGGTTAAAACCATTATTTGAACAGCTGTGAAAATTAAAATGGTAAAATAATAGCTACCCTTCAAAATTCTACAGATGCAAAGAGACTCTTCAATGAATAACTGATAAAGGGGAAAAAACATTTTAAAAGAGAAACTGCTTCACGCATGAAGGTCATACAACTAACAGCTCTCCTAAAGAACCTGGATTTTCAGACTTGGCAAGAGATGAAGTGGTGGGGTTAACACAGCAGCCTCTTACCTCTAGGGACCCAGGGTCAAATCCTGAATACTCTAAATTACACATGAAAGCAAATTTGGGCATATCCTTTCTACCGCTTTTTTGGAAACGGTTCCCAACCACAGCAAAAGCAAGGTCGTGTAGGATCACACTGGAATTGTTGTAGCAGTTTGTTTGCTTTCCCAAGGAATTCTCCAGCGCTGGCACAGCCCCAACGGCTGCAGCCTCGGAGCAGGCAGTTCAGGGAAATTCACTACCCTGTTAGCCAGAGTTCCCCCTACACACAGCCTTGCAAGAATGTGGTGGTACGCGATTTTTTTCTGAAAAAAAATGACTGTCTGTAATGGGTCACTCAACTGTTCAGAAAAAACCTAAGAGGAAAAATAACGCCTGTCAGGACTGCAGTGCGTGAGCCATGGTGTACACCGTGGGATAGACCAGGACAGGGGACATGGACAGACATATCCCGGGGACTCAAAGCTCCAGCAGAGCCATCTTCAGGGCAGGGAGGAGCTGAAAGAACACAGCTGGGGAAGGTCTATCTGCCACTTGGCTCCAGCTCCTCTTCTTGTAGGCAATGAAACCTCTCTCTCTACTAGCTATTTTAAAACAAGAAACCAAAATTTTTCAGAAAGTAGAGAAAAAAAATTGACAACTGAATATGTAGCACTGCAGAGAAGAAATTGGCTGCACGGTGCCAGCTCTTGTTTCCGTTCCTCACCCACTTCAAATGCACAACCTCTTCCACATAAATACTGAGCAAACTGTTACAAGGACAGCAACTGAACACACCTCATCAGAGTCCAAAAACATGGATCCTTTGGCAAAAAAACGCAGAATCAGAACAGAAGGCCAAATCCATCCACCCCAGCAGTCAATTCTTCTATCATTCACACATATCACTTCACCAGTCTTCAACTGGAAAGTCTTAACTACTACTTTCTTCTTTATGTCGAAGAAAGAAGTTAGGCAGCCGAAACACGGAGGTCCTCCTACAACAGGACTTTTTCCTCCAATCAAAAGAATTTCTTATTCCAGCATTATTAGAACATTTCTGAAGAACTGAAATGTAGCCTCCTCAATCTGCACATTTCTTCTCTCTCCAGAGCATAGCCTACCTTAACCTACTTTGAACACAGTTGCTGTACTTTTCCAGTTGACAATCATCTGGTGTTGAGTATCTCCAATGGGTTAGGTTCCTCATTAGTCAATGACACTAAAGAAAACGTGAAGAGGATGAGCCTGCAGCCTCCCCCACACTACAGGTCTTGCTGCAATCACCCTGAACACCCCCAGTTACACAGACCAGGTTTGACCACTTTAAGCATCATAAACATACCATGTGTTTAGCAGAAAGGAACTTACTCCAATGCCTAGACCAATCCAAAGTAGCCTGTGCCTCACAAAGTAACATGGCTGACAGAAGGTTTCCAATAGAGGCTTTGACCTTCCCATGGTCCTGAGGGACCCTGTGACACATTTTTACAAGAGTCAGGATCCTGGTATTCTGCCAAGCTACATACTTTTGGTCTAAACTAAAATTATGACTGCAGCTTCAACTCAATACGCTCTCCTTCACTTCTGATGCTAACTGGCTGGCAAGAGCTGTTGGACCGGTAAGCACCTACCTTTTTGGGTTTTTTGGGTGACTACATCACTGTGCTGCCTGAATGGGTGCCAGCAGCTAGAGCTGCACAGCAAAACTATTTAGGAAATACACCAGCTGGTGAATAACCTGCCACAACAGAGCTTCTACTCATACTGGGAAACCTGCAAATTCATCTCTGGTACCTTGTCACGGCACTGGTTGTGATAAGAATGTGGAAGAGGGATATCCCAGCTTGTCCCCTCACCGCACCACTGTGATGATCAGTCATCACTCTTTTACTTGCCCAAGGCAAACAGTATCCTGCAAGGTTGACGTACAGTTAGGTAATGTACTTCGAGATCCTTCAGGGTTAAAAAAAAAACAGCCCATGCATAAATCTGACAGGATGAGAAAGAAGCTGAAGCAGAAAAAGACGTGAGGTTTACATGAGCACCCACACCTTTCTAGCTTCCTTCCACAGTCTCACCGTGTTTCCTGAAGTCAGACTCCCCCGTGCCAAGCAGCTTTCATGTTCTGTGAGCAGCACGGGGGGGAAGCAGAGAATTACTCTACGTCCTTATGAGCTTCCAGTACTCAGAACCCAAAGACTTCCTTGCTCCTCTGATCAGCCATGTTCAGATGCATATTTAAAAATAAGGCAGACAGTGAACTCTCTCTTGCCCCCTGAGGAAACTGCTGCCTCTTCTTTCCGAACCGCCAGTTCAGTGCTGCAGGGAATAGGCAGCCTGGTGTCAGCTCCAATACAGATTTTTAAATGAAAGGAATGCAAACGAAGGGGACAGAAGAGAGGAGAGGAAAGGAGAGGAGGAAGGGAGAGGGTGCAGAGGCACTAGAAGCAAGTAGGTGAAAAACTGAAGATGGGAGATCTGGACTCTAGAAAGAGGTAAATAATGAGACAGAAGGAGGAGGCGGCAGCAAAATAGGCAATAGCATATGTCTAGTTTGCTTGTACATACTACAAGAAAAATCCTATAGGTGGCCAGAACTGCTCATCCTAGGTGGTGAAGAGAATATCACTCACTCACAGTGCCATCACTGAGCCACACAGTTTAGAATATCCATGAAATACCCACAGCGTGAGTTTCAATCACAGAATATCACAGAAGAGCCCCAGAACAATTTCTCCTTGCATATAGCTCAAACATTTGTTTTGCACTGTCCTGAACTAATGGAGACCCATCCCAGTGCCAGCATGGCATTCCTCACAAAACTGAATATGGCACACCACAAAAAAAAAAACCCAACCCAAAACAAAGCAAGAATACCATTGAGAAAACAACTTGGCAGTGCTACACAGCACTTAGTTCTGGTGTCAGTGGGTCAAAATGGGGATTCCTCAATGTTGCATATTTCTAAGATCCTGCAAATTTCTGGTGGTTTTAAGCTGAAGATAAGGATTCCAGGTAGGTAACCTCAGGGAAACAGTTTTGAGAGCCTTAAGACATTGTTGGTCTATTAAGGAGAGGAAAAAAATAAAATGAAAGATAGAGAGATAGTCAAGTGCATACCTAGAAGTAAACTTGCAAATGAGAAATGAAAAGTCAGAAGTCAGAAGGACAGGTTCGTACAGATCTACAACATGCAATTTCAGAAGTTCATCAAAACTTCAGTGGCACTTGAGAAGTTTGTGCCAAGATCAAGAAACACTTCCAACTGTTGATTCTGATGCAATTATCAGGAATAACACAGGCTGGCCTGAGGTGAAACATGCAGCATGGTGTGAACTTACCATCCTGTTGTCAGCATGGACCAGGTACAGCGGTCGCATAAAAATCAAAACTGATGAAGCCAAGGAAAGTAAGAACAAAGAGAGCAGAGCAAGAACAAAGATGAAGCAAGAACGAAGGATCATGAGGAAAAGAAGCCACAGTTACACCTAGAGGCTTATGGAGCAGTTCAGAGCCACTGAAGAAATACCCTGACATACCCGGTTGGTGGGTTGTCCTGGTCATCAGTCACATGCAAACCTGCTGGGGAGATTAATTGCAAACGACAGATTAATACACAACCTTTTATCCACATGACAGTGTACTAAACTGCTGTGCTTCGGAAGACTCTTCTCAAGGGAAGATGCATACTTCAACCTTCAAGCACCACAATATTCCTACTGCTTTATGTTGTCCCTGAAGAAAAGCTTTTCATAGCAGCAATGAAAGCTTTTTGCACTGAACAGCTGGAACCAAAGTCAAAGCACAACCTGGCAGTTTTCTTGGCTGAACATTGATTCTGAGAGTCACAGGCAAAAAGCCCATATTGACAAAGGTTTGAGACAGTGGTTTAAGATATTAAGAGAGTCAGAACTGTAATTTGCAGAATTTACAAGAAGAATATTTTGAACCTTATCTTTCTCCTATGGCTGGCATCCAGGGATTATCTCCCTTACTACTCTCCTTGAAATATTTTTTTCCATAGAACCTATCAAAGTCACCATCTTCCCAGCAGGAGCAGCCAGGACTCGCTGTCAGGTCTGCCCAGATGCTCAGATTAGCTAGCTCTCTTCTCAACGTGGGAACTCTCAGATCCCACAACTCAGTGAAGCAAGGATTTGGATCTGAGATTCAAGTTTCCATGAGGGGATTTCTGTTATTATAGCAGATTTGGTTCCAAACACAGCCACTGTGAACTATGTGGCAGGATATGAATCCTCTTCTATATATTCCTGCTGTGTGATCTCACTCTTCATTTCTTCTCATCCCCCTTTTCTCTATAGTATTGCAACACTTCATTGATTCAACACAATCGACAAGAGAGCACGAAGGCAAAGGCAGACTCTCAGATTGGAACAGCTGGTTTTCTTGATGGCATCATGTCCCAAAGAGAGGTAAGGAATCACAAGAAAAGAGGCTGCTTATTCTCAACAGCAAACAACTCCACACCAGAGAAGAAAGCACAACCCTGCTGACTGTGAGAAAAAGGCAGCAGTGGGATTTTGAATATATTTCACACTCCTTGATGGATCATGCCTGAATATCTTGTGGGAAAGATGAAACCACGCTTCAAAGCCTATCACTGTACTTGCAGGGCCTGTGAAAACTTCATAAATACGATCCTCTGCTATACTGTCCAAAGCTCACATGCAGACATACTGACATGATCGATTCCTCAATGGCCACACTCCACAACCACTATGCCTCACTGCCACTAAGCTTTGAATAAGCTCCTGCCAGTCATGCTAAAGTGAGCTTAATGACAGATAGACAAGGATGACCAGCTGGGACTGAAAAAGGTGGTCAGAAGTCATTGACCCCATGACCAAGCTCTGAGATAAGACTGCTAGGAATAATAGTCACCCACATCCCAGGCAATGACCACACCAAATAACCGACCCGTGAGTTGATAAACCTTGGGCCTGTTGCACCAGTCCTTGGACTCGCCATAAGGGCACAGCATTGCAAAGCCTCCTCTTCCCTCATCTCAACTGCTGTCCTGACTCAACACACAGCAGCAAAACCAAGCTATCGAGGAACTGATAACTCCTGCCTGTTGATCAGAGGGAGAAGGTGCTGGGGCCAATGAGGCTCAGCAACTGCTCTGGTCCCCAGAACTTAAATTTCTCAAGTGTGAAACATTTGACTGAATAATGCAAAAAGGGGTGTAGGAAGCAAGACCACAAGCTACCTTAAATCCATGAGGTCTTTTCTTCTTCCAGGTTGGTCACACCTAATACCACCTCTCTTATCTCATCCTAAAGTAAGAGAACATGCATTAAAGGATCAAGCTATTAAACTTCTGAAAGCTGGGCCCTCTCTGTAGCCCTCTCTCACAACGAGGGATTTGCATCCATTTTTCAAAAGCAAAGAAGGAGATTGATACTTGGACAGAGAAGGCATAAATCCCTAAAAACAAGGCTGCTCTCTTCTCTCAGTTGCTGCAGTGCCACCTTTGTTGAGTCTCTCCAATGAAGCTGCTTATAGCTTTAAGTACAAGTTGCCCTCTCAAACATTTAGGCAAGCTGGAGTCCTTCAGCGGAAATAAGCAGTTTCACAAGCAGCAGCACTGAAGTCACCTGGATTCCTCCACATTTTGTGTCTCAAAGTTAAGTTCCTCTGTGACCAAACTGATGTCTAATAAAGGGTGAGTCAATACCATTCCCTCCTGCACAAGCACCACTGGAGGCCCTTCCCTCCACCTAATTGCCTGCTTTCACAAGATATACAGGAACTTATTACTTCAGGGCCTTTGTGCCTTTTGAGGAACATCACTGCAACTCGCCAGCAGGCTCAGAGCAAGCAGAGAGTAGGACAGAAACCGGACTCACAGACACACAACATGGTTACACGAGTCCCATTTCCTTAATGAGGGTAGAACTTCAGACACGGCTGGGGGAACCATGCATCCAAGGGAAGAGCTGGCACATTAAACCTCAAACAGTGTTACCTGTGACACCTGAGCAGGCTCTGCCCTGCTCTCCGGGGGCTGCTCTGTATATGGCAAAGCTCCTGACCTTCCAACATCTGTTCAGTTTTTATACAAAAGCAAGTCAGGGCCCTGTAAAGCAGTACAACATCTTTGTTGACATTTCAGTCCCTGGGAGAGAAGCTCTCCTTTGGCTTTGTGTCAGACACCTTTGGCTATGTCAGAAAATAGTGCATAGCCTGTTCTCTCAAGCAAAGCCATTCGCCTGTGCACAGGTTCCCAGCAAACAGACAGGAGGCAGCAGCTGGAAGGAGGAGACCTGGGATCACTGCACACAATCTCACCTTTTATTATTTATCCACGTTTACTGAACACAGCCTGGCTACAATCCATCACTGCAAGAAACCCGCTAATACACCTACATGATTGGAGAGAGACTTTCCTGCACTTTATAGGGTTCTATCGCAGCAGATGTCAAGGCTCAGCAAAACAAGAAGGCACCAGGAACTGTCTCATACAGCCTGGGATCTCTCTGTCTTGCTTTTCCCCCAACCAGCCAACATTTGATACTGCATTAAACAGGAACTTGAGAACATTCTGTTGTCTCAAGTTCATTCCATAGCTTTGTGTGATTGAACCAAGTATGACTTTCAAATTCACCAGCTTCCAAAATGCTTGTTCTTCTTGAATAAAGGGGCACCTCATGTGCCTCAAATACTTGATAAAGGCTGGAAAGAGAGTAATTCGTTAGAACATCACATCCTATCCCTCAGCAATGAACCTGATTCTGCTCCAGAGAGGTCAACCTGGAGTCAGTGTTGGTGCTTGAAGGTTGGCTTTTGCAGAACAATAAAGCAGTCACTGGTGCAGTACACACTCTCCACAAAAATTTCTCTAGTGCACTCCAGTTCTCTCCCAGTGCCTTCACCATGTCAGCTCAAAGCACACATAGCTGGGAAAGATCCTACCTAAATCACAGCATCCAACACAATTTTCTATGGCTGCCTACTTCTACAAGACTTCAGATTTCCTTAGCCTCAGGATACTCCTGAACACATTTAGGCTTGGTACTAAAAGACAAAATACAACTATGATGTGCCACAGGAAGTTAAACAGTACTGCCAGCATCCTGGGACCCAGCAATCTCATGGGGCTTGCTATATGATGATAAACCCAAGCAGGCCACCTTCAACACTACTGAAGACAAAAGCTCTCAACTGTTCTTGCTTGATAAAGTCTGAGGGAATCTGCTGTGTTCAACCTCAGCCATTGGTGTACATCTGAATCCATGACAAGACACAGCAATCATGTGTCAGAGAGCCCAGAGGGTCATTAGAAGTACCCAAATAATTTATCAACATACTGTGTAGCTGCAGCCAGTGCCTCAAAAGAAGTATACTTTTTCTCTCTTCTTCCGCCCATTTAAAGGAATCAGGAGAAGAGCTCAAACACGGAATTAAGATGGCATTGAGACAGGACAAACAAATAGTAATTCAGCCTCCTTTCCACTGGAATTCCTTTGGAGAGATCAACGAGTCTCTGTATCATATCTATAACCAGAAATTCTTCTATTCTGTCAAAGAACTTCTTTCATGAAGTTATCAAGTACATAACTGAAACAGAGTATATTACTTGCTTTGCTGCCTCACCCAGAAGATAAAAACCCAAATTCTTTCATATTTAGAGACTTTCTAATTTTTTCTTAATCTTATGCCAACATACTCCTCTAAATTACAATTCTTCCTGAAGTTTGTATCACAAGGATGTGTTTACTTATACTTTTCTTCTGAGCCCCTCTTGGATCCTGAAGCACACAGATAATAATTTTGCCAACTACGGTCTCAGCCCTTGATCCAAAGGCTTACAGTCCTGTCAGCGAAGAGACTCCCATAGAAGGGTGTCTTTTAAAAAGCAGCAGCGCAAGGACCCGCCATGGAGCTGGACACTGTCTGTCTGACCCCCTGACAGGCAGCCATACGGAACCCACAAATTGGTTCAGCCCAGGACCATTTACCTACTCTTCCACAACAGCCAAGAGATCATTCCACAGAAGAACATCACAAAGAGAAAGTAGGTGCTGTTAATATAACATCTAAAGAAGAAAACCATGGCCTAGATAGAAACTTAATTGCTTAAGCAATTAACGGGGCACTGCATGGTACTGAAGAGGAGAATAAATGCAGAACAACTGCAAGTCATGAGTAGGGAACATCATGCAAAAAGTCAGACAAATCTAGAAGTTTTACAGCAGTTTGGTCTGAATGAAAGGGAAAAAAAAACGTTACAACTGCTACCATCTCACAGATTTTTGTAACTTGCTTTTTGTTCAGTTATCTGATTTTCTGAGGATATATATTGTGAATTAAACTTCAGCCAAGCGGAAAGGAGATTTGAAGACCGGGGAGTCTCTAGAGGTACCAGCAGCTGTAATGGGAAGGTGACATCTCAGACCTGGCAGAAGGACACTGCCACCTGCCAAAGGCTTGCATGACCTGCATAAGCAGGTGCTCCCTTCAGTTTTTAAGGCAGTGTCCACCACATATAAAGCATCAGAACACATGAAAACACCCTCACCAAATGCAAAGAGGAATCCAAGGCAATGAAGAAAAACATTCTCCATATGAAACACTTGGATCAGGCTGAGATTGAAGTACACTCTCCACAGACATGAAGCTGGAATGATCACTGTGCACACTTCAACCTATTCAGGAGTAAATAAATCAATCAATTTTACAATCTTCTTTCACCAATGTCAAATTAATTCTAAGAACTAGGTACAAAGACACAAAAATGCTGCAGATGTAGTGGTGAGTGTTCAGAGCTCCCAGTCCCCCAATAAAAGACCAGAGTAATAATGCTTTACTAATAGACTGAACCAAGTAACCCTTCACTTTCTGTTACACAGCTCAGTGAAGTAACCCAACAGACGATCTGCTCCGAAAAATAAACCCAGTCCTTGTGGGCAGCAAACGTGGACTGATAAACCAAGTGGGAGAGAATGCAGAGGCAGACGGGTAGAGGTAATGGGAAATGGCAGAAAGATACGCAGGCAGAGGGCAAGCAGGGAGCTTGAAGGACAGAGGCAGAAGAGCTGAGATTTTACAGCACACAGATATTTGAAAAGTTAAATCAACAGCTTTCCAATAGCATTACTTTAAAAATCATTCCCCCTAATATATGCAGGGAACCAGCTGCTTTGCAACATGACCTTTAAACCCTACTTACTATACCTTATTAGACTAATTCAGAGCCGGAGGTTGGCTGATCCTGAAATCCATTTACACAGGACAAACAGGCATTCAGCAGGGACAAAGAGTGAACACATTGTCAAAATAATTTTGTCCGCGTTTCTGGATGCACGCTCAGGCTTAAGACAGCACAGCAGCACCATTCCCTAACTTCAGAAACAACAAGATGGACTGCAGGCCCATCCTAACTCAGGGCTTCACTACCTGCTTCCCCCAGCTTGCAAAGGTAACAAACTTCTGGAGCAGCTTTTGTGAATGCAGAGGCCTTTAAGAGCCTCTCACAAATTCCCAAAGGCCTCTAACCAAAACAAGATGTTCTAACCAAAAGAAAGTTTCTTGCCAACAGATGAAAGATCATCAGCAGAGCAAACTCTAGCACTATATTCAGATCAACGTAACAGGCTGTCATTCAGCGTGTCTTGTTCCTATGTTTGAAGCACTAGTGTCCGGAAAGGTTACTTAAACTGGCTTGAGAAGGTCTAGATAGGACTGATATCTTTAAATTGCTTTGGAAGCATCACAACTACACTAGGAAATACCTCCACACAAGGCGGCCTCTTGAGCAGACAGTGTCACAGGGGGGTGAAAACTACAATTAATGCAGGCACGATGCAGAAATAAACCTCCCCGCAAAGTTCAGATTTGGTAACAGATGAGTGCTCCGGTCTTGGCCAGAGAGGTTCTGTAGAGAGAGCAAACACTAGCAACTAGTATCAGAGCAACTTCCCCATGCCTTCTCTTCCAACATGCCACAGCTCTGACAAAAAAAAGGACAAAAAGGACTGGCTTCCTACTAATAGAAGGGCTCATCCATCGTTCCTTAAGTTCCCGAGTTCTCTTTGGCACTGCCAAGACAGGCTACTTAGCACAGTCCTTGCTTGGTAGTAACTCTTCCACCGGATTGGGACCAATGCCAGCAGAATAACCCCTGGACATGCTGCCTACACAGACACATTCAGCTGATTGGTGAAGGCTTTAAATCCTATTAGTCCTCCAGGTATTCAGCCCCAAGACCTGCTAACAAAACCAGCTGATGGATGGTGTGAGGAAACTGCAAACTGCATGTAGCAGGAAGCCATCCTGCACAGACTACGACCAACAAATCTTTGGTTTCCCCTGTTTGTCATGAAGACTTTGGCACTGCTGATACCATTTCCCAAGTTATAGCCAATTTGTCAGAGAATGGATCTAACATTAGGACGGAAGTTATGGAAGTCAGGGCTATTTTGGAACTTCTTGGGAGCATTTGACCACTGACCTTGTGCTTCTAACCAGCAATTGCTATCGACAGCAATTTTTGTGGATCTGTTTCAATCTAACTTCAGCTGCAAAACACATAGTTTAAAAATTGGAAATCAACTTCTTTCTGTCCAAGACTGCTTGGTCATCAGTCTCCCAGAATTAATTTGAGTAAGAATTTCCACGTCCAACTTGCCAACATAGTGCTACAAATCTTGTTGTGAAAAAATCTGGCATTAAAGCAGCATGATATATCACAACACTTTCTCACCCCCAAGCAACTACTTCCCGTACTAGATAAGCCCAGCTGAATACAGGCTACAGTTCACAGGAAAACACTGCTTAACACCATACAGAGAGCACAGAATTAGAGAAACCTGCTAGATACAGTAGATCCATGTAGGTCCCATTAATTTAAACTAAAAGAGAAATAATTTTTAAAAGGTGAGAGAGAGAACAATACATCAGAGAAATACCTTCCTTCCCTAATAATGCTTGGCCCTGCTTTGTTGAAATGTTGATACTCAACATCAAATGAACCTTTTCAGATTCACTCACTCAAGTACCACATCACAGCATCAAGTCAGCTGTGACTTCTCATCCCTGACTGGCTAGGTTTTATAGTATTTTTATTATAGGAAAAAAAAATCTAGACTGCTTTTAAACAGGTGCAGGCAAACTAAGTTTTAAAACAAAAAGAGCTGTAGTACAGATCACATTTTAGACATTATAACATATCAAATAGTTCAACCTCAGGAATTATAATGGCATTCTGACTTCTTTTTTTCCCCTTACAATATAGGTGCCTTCAAACCATCTGTGAAACACACGTATTTGGATTAACTTTACCTGTAAGTGTATTTGAGATCAGAACCATTAAGCGAGAAATTAGACCCAAAGGCAATTCTGCCTCATTGTAACATCAGAAAAAAAAAAAAAAAACAAACAAACAAAAAGCGGAAAACCACAGACCATGCACTACACTGCTAGGCAATAGATGTTGTTGGAGAAGAGAAACAGGGTGAGAAGTCCTCTTCTAGACCAGACAGATATAAGAACTCAAGAGGAAAAGAAGATGCAGTGTATGGATTACGTATCTCTTGAAAAGGAGCCTTGAAGAACAGCCAACTGAGCAGAAAAGTTTGAAGTTCCTTTATGTCTCTCTTTTCTTCAAAAAATTACAAACACCATGAGGTGCCACGTTTGGGGTTTATGTGGACTGCAAACAGCAGAGAGAGGTACCAGTTCATGTGGGCTGGTAAGCGCTGACGACACGCCAGGCTGTGGGGAACGTCAGGGCTTCTTGAAGTGCCGAGACACAGAGCAAATAAAGAACTTGGGCCACCAGTTTCGTAGATACTGGGTATAGGCAGCAGAGATTTCCATTTTAAGTAGGAGAGCATTTTACCCTGGGACATGCCTCATCTATTAAGATGGCGGTTTATGTCCTTTCAGGCAGCTGTATATTTTCAGTTTATCCACTGATGAGCTCTTGAGGATATGAAGTGTTGCATATGGACCCAAGACTCACCAGAACTAAGAACTGTTGCCTTAAAAATAAGAAAAAGAGCTGGTTTCATCCTTTTATAATTAGAAGCAAATCATGGATCCTTTTCACCTTTGCAAATAACAGGTCAGGGTATGCTTGGGTGTAGTTAATCCACTGCTCCTCTCCTTGGTGTTTACGACTAAACAAACAGCAGCTGCCTGCAGCTTGTGGCCTCTCCACTGACTCCCTTGTGGGGGCCATTTATTGAGTCATAAACTCCTCTGATAGTGTTATCACCACAGCATTTGCACAAATAAAGGTTGGAAGAGAGAAAGATTAAAAAAAAAAAGAGAGAACTGACTTTACAGAGAAAGCAAGACAAACGCTTTACAGATATGTTTGCTTTGAGCAAGGACTGACCGACCAAAGGCAAGGCGGACACGTACCCAGCTGAGGATGCCTGGGCATATCATCCCCCTGATATGAAACACACAGATTTATCAGAAACTACAAAGTGGCGTTCCAGAAAGCTGAAACAAACGTAAAGCTTTCCAAGTTAGATATATTGCATTTCAAACAGCACACCATGTGATATATTTGTATCTTCTCGATGAGTCGTCAACAGCTAAGACCTACCTCTGCAAATTCTCTGGGAAGGAGAAATCCTGGTGTTTCTCAAATACAAATATGGAGAGTGCTGTATCTGGCCAAAATTTTCTTCCCCCGGCCACACACACTGATGGATACTTCCTACCCCAATAAGTACAGAAACAATTTATAAAGCATTTTGCAATCCATCAGAATGGAAACAACAATAAGAGCCTAATGATCCAGAATGATACCTGCAGCGCAGCCTGTGGCATCCAACACATCCCGAAGCTGCTTCTCCTAAGCAGAGAGAGACCGAGGTTGCAGAAACACCAGCTCCCAGCAGGCCACGCTTCAGCAGGATCCAAAACGCTGGAGCAAAACTGCTCCATCAGGATGGGACACTGCACGACTACCTGCGGCATCTTCTCAGCAATCTAGGTCACTGCCCACAGATTAGAGACAATCTTCCAGCAGAGCTGCAATGCTTCGCTGTGTGTGCCAAACGGGAACCGGGCTTTCACAGGGATCGCTTGGAAAAATAGGAGCATTAAAATTGACCGCATTTCTTTTTATTACAGGCAAGGGCAAAGAAGAATGCAGTCGACTCAAGGTTATGTTAGAAGTCTACCTCTGCTGGAATCCAGACAACCGGTGTTTTGCAAGGGCTTGTTTGCATAGCAGAGTGACTCAGAAAACGAGTGTGAATTTTCCCTGCATTTCCATTACAAGCCAAGAATGCTCATATACAGAGAAGTTGCTGTACCATAAACTCACTCACTGGTTTATTGCATTGTAATTTCCTTACGTAGACAAGCCCTAAAGCCTCGATGGAAGTGGGTTTACCTTTGTCTGTTACAAATAGCAGACTCGTGAGAAGCTGGACGTGGAACGCAGAGAAAGAGCGCAGAATTACGAATGGCTCCTAGCTCAATGTATACAGCACCTATTGACAAGGGAATACATGTGTCTGAGTGTGCAGCTCTTTATAGCTTGGTTTGGCCAGGAGCTAGAGCACAAAAAATTTCACCTTGGTCCTTCTGTGAAAGACAGGCACCTAGAGACAGTGGGAAACACTTGGAAGGAAAGAGATACAATCTCTTCACTAACCGGCGTTTTTCCTGCACGCTGTCGCAGGAAGCAGGTTCTGTTTGAAATCTCAAATCACGGTAATGTGCGGTCACCCGAGGCCGCATTTTTCAAGTGGCAGCTGGTTGGCGATTCCCTGGTATAACCACCAATGACATAACAAATTCACCAACTAACACTTGATGGAAATTCAGATTTGCCTATTGGTGTGAACAGGACTTAAGGAAACCACCATGGGTCCCATATTCTGAAAACCTTGCACATGAGTGCGTATTTGCAGGGGGAGGGAAGCAATACAGTAATACAACTCAGATTATTTTTTAATTTTTTTTAAAAAATCATTTGTTTTTCACTTCCATTCAGACTCAGAGTAAGAAATTACGCAGATTTCCACTGCCTGCTCTCCTTTTCCTTCCACACCCTCTTCGCATTGGCACGAGATAAAACCTTGGGGAAACAGCAGCAGCAATTTTCAATTCTCATTATCTAACGGCAGCAGTAGCTCTTGGTGAAACTTGCGGTCAATAAACTACAGGCAATTTTAAAAGACACAATGGGAACTGCCCCTCCCACAGCTGTCCCATTATCCCAGCTTTTATTAGATTTAAAGCCAGCGATTTTTATGCTGTAGCTGAAGTTCTGCAGAGCCATGAAAACAGACCACCAGAAAAGATAAAACACTCCTAAATTAAACAGGAGACATTACAGTAACATACTCTCAAGTCAGAGAGCTTCCACACAAGCAAAGCACCGGACACAGCAAGCAACCCAGAGCCCCAGTGGGCTGAAGCCAATGGCAACTTGGCCAAAACTGAACACTCTGGATGGTATAAATGGCAAAAGTGAGAGAGCAGGTTGGGCAGGAGAAGTTGAAAGCACATTAGCTACAAATGCTGACAATCAGAGCAGGATCCTGCTCCCGTAACGCTATGAACATCCCACGACAGGCATTAGCTTTGGAGTACATGGTCTGGATGTCCCAAGCAGCAGAGAGAAATACTCACCTGTGTTTGGCAATTCAGTTGACCTGTTTCAGATGGCTGCATTAGGATCAAGCTGCGCCGTGCCCTGGCAGTGCCTAGTGCTCTCCCTCGACTACAAAAGCAGCCCCAACGGCCAGAAAACATATAAAACAGGTAACGCCGGTTATACCCCTGCCATGCACTCCAATAAAGTAACCTGTTCCAATAAGAGGGCCTGTACAGGAAATGAGTAGAAAATACATTTCAAAACTCATTAAATGATTACCTGATATATTTTTCCACAGGGCAGAAGTAACTGAGGGTGCATCTCAGCTCCTGGCTCAGAGATGTGCACAGCAATAGGCAAAGAGAAATGGGTGCCCAAAGGAACAGTCTCAAACCAACACAGTAAGGGGGAAGATGCAAAGAATTATTCTCATCCACTGTAAGCTGTAATTTTCAGTCTAGAAATCTAGAGCTTGTTTTCTCTAAGTCTAATGTATACCATGCCCTGGAGACATTTTTACCAGCCATCAAAAGGAACTTGCAGAGAACCAGATGCTTCATTAAAGAATATTCACCAAGCCTTATAAAATCTTTAGTAAAGAGCAGAAGAACAGATCATCAGCATGCAAGTGAGCTGAAGTCACACATCCAGCTTTGATTACAACCTCCTGTACTGGAAAACAAAAAATCAAGAGATTCCAGCCTCTCTTTCCCACATTCCTCCAACCTGAATTTTCTGAATGAGGAATGCGTGAGACAAAGACATTTGGTAAAAGATGCTAATTTAAACTTAAAGAAAAATAACAGCTTAAAAGGGGAAGGGAGGAGGGAGTTTTAATGCTTCATAAAAGAATCACAACAGCTTGTGATCACTACATGTGTCTCAGGAGTCAGAGGACTCAGTAAGAGCAGTGAGGCAAATTGTCAGGGTTTGAGCTGTCCTGGGACAAAAGAAACTGCAGAAGATGTGCTGCCTTACACAAGTTTTATTTGACTTTGTACTCGCAGAACCCTCTAACATCTCTATCTAGTCTCTCTCACTCTCTTAAAACATAGCAAGGAGATTTTCTGCCACATTGTCACCATCCACAACAAATTAATGTCCTATGCATTGCTCCTTCCAGGAATTTTCTGTAACAGTGGGCAAAAAAAATCTCTGAAGTTCACTGAACACTTGGGGAACCAAGAACGACCCTCAACTTTTGGTTTACAAAAAAAAAAAAAACAAAAACACCAAAACCCCACACCCAAACCCCCATCACCACACAAATCCAAAAAAGATCCAAGTTAACAGGATCTTTCACTGCCCTCTGCTGTTGCCAGTCATTTAGCTTCCAATTTACTCTTTAATAATGTCGGGCTGGGGCTCAGGGCTGGCAGCATCCCAGCCCCTTTCTCAAGCGGGTTGGAGCCGCAGCTTGCAAATATGCTGAAGTTTAATGCAATCTGTCTTCTTTGGTAATCACATTCCGCCCGCACTGCATGCAATAAAGATGTATTGGTAAATGCATTTGCTAAAGATATACTCCACTGAAAAGGCTACAAAGCGGATTTACAGGAGGTAAGGAGGAAGCATCAGGTAACGGGGGCTGGCAGGAGATGCGCCAATGCTCTGAGCACAGCAACAGAGGGCAGGGATTGTGCAGAGGCAGCACCGGCACCGCTTCACTTTAAAGCTGAGAAAGAAAAAGAAACCACACGTTATGGGAGCTGGGGACTTTAAAGATATCAGAGAAAAGCCCTTTCCCTGGCAGCTTTAACCTTGCTGATTTGCAGACATACAAAGACCTTCTTTGTAAACAGGAAGGAAAAAAATTCCACCAGGACTAGCAACAACATTTGGTCTAATATATCCTGACAATTTTCCCATCTCCTTCTGTCGGGCTTCTTCTGGGAGCTGGCTGGCAGCTTGCTTCATGTTATACTTAAATCAGGCACACAGCTTCCCCTCACAACGCTAATGCGACAGAGAAAGACTGCTTCTATGAAATCTCCACCCTTCGCATTAGTAATCCCATGAGAGGAGTCTCAGTTTGCTATTCCCAGAAGGCTCCACAAATTCACCTTACTGTAGTCTCAGCACCTTCCTGGATAATTTTGTACCCCCCAAAAAAGAAACGCCTGCCCTCGAGGGACAGCTGACACACTGAAGTCTCGTGTGTGGAACAGCATCCTCTACGCTCCAGACATTCCAAGCAGCAGCTTATGTCTCACCACTCACTTTTACCGAGACTACATCCTACTTGCAATGTCCAAATCCTTCATTTTTTCCTTTCTCCTTCACTTGCTTCAATAGACAGAAATTCTTCCAAGGTACTGAGCAGCTATTGCCCTAAGGCATCAATAGAATCTACTAGGGCTCTGCATCTCAGAAGGAAGAGCCATAAGGCTTCCTGGCCCCTCACACAAGATAAACAGTTTTTAGGACTGTGCAATTTTCTTAATAGGCTGCAGCTTTGCCCACTAAAGAAGCTTTCCTCACGCAGCAATGAAAGGAAGAAAGACCTCCAACTGTGAAGTCCCATAATGGGAGGATGTTTAGAGCTCTTTCAAAACGTTGCTGACAGTGGCAAAACAGATTTGCCTACCATTTGCAAACTACAGCATCCAAGAAGGCAAAACTTGGGAAAATGATTGTGACTGACTTTTAAACCTTGGAGCACTGGTGCTACCGTTTTGGTGGCAGCTCAGTACGACAGGATCCACTGAGAGGAGTGGAGCTGGGACATGCCACAGTGCGACTGGGAAATGTGGAATGTATATGGGAAAACAGTTCCCGAAGAAAAATTGTCTCCGATGAACACTGCAATTTGACTAAAAAGTACCACAGCTCTGGGAAACACTTCCCAGAAAAAAGCAGCATGCAAAATAGACAGCAAAGGCAGCAGGAATAACAGGGAAGCTTTTGTTACCTTCTGAGCTGCACTGACACAGCGCTGATACTCCTTAGCCAGCTCTGAGCATTTGAGCACTTCACGTTTGTTTTCTTGGTAGCACTTGAGGATTTCTGACTGCAGGCTTGCACAGACAGGATCAGTGTTCCTTCTCCTGCAGGGAAAACAAGCACAGAAAGATATGGGAAGAGGAGTTTTCACCCACTTACTAACATCTTACCAGTGACACACATACTAATCTTATGTTGGAGTCACCTAGTCCTAAAAAATAGAGAAACCAGTGGGTGCAGCAATCACCAAAGTGGGTCAAATGACCAACAACGTCCTTGCAGCTGAAAAATCCAGAGTACTTAGCAGAAAGAAGGAATGCTTTCTTTCTAGGTTGCACACTTTACCCTTATATAAAACACCATCTCTCCTCTGCAGTCAGGGGGAAAAAAAAAAATCAATTCCAAGAGATTCAATGATCTCCCCAGCTCACATTGGAAATCTTTGGCAGAACTCAGGGATCCTGGCTGGGCCTGTGCTAGAGCTGTAACAGCCTGAAGAAGAAACTGAACAGACTTGTTGAATAAACTGCCTCAATCTATTGAATTCTCATCTATTTAAACACTTGAAAAAATCCAACATGGTTGAAAGCACTGCAATTCTCCTAGTGACTAGAAAAAAAAATGGAATAATAGCAAGACCAGATATCTTTTTCTTTGTATTTCTGAAGCAATTAGTACTCATACCCCATAAGCGGCATTGACAGCTACCCAAGAACAATTAGGGATGATGTTCTTACACTCTAATGTGGATGTGTACATATGGCACATCATCAGCAACAGTACCAACAAAGGAGAAGGTCGTTGTAAAACAATACCAGTGACAATGGCACAAACACAGTAACAACAGTGTCATCAGCTGCACAGACAGGCAGACACAAATTGCAGGAATTTGCAGCACAATCGCTATGGTCTGTTTTACCAGAGAACAAGAGAACATATGCTTAGGTGTAGCAATCCTCAGATGCAGCCTCCTAAACCATAAATCCAGTTAATTCCTTGCATTTTCTGCCCCAATATGTTTAGACATCTGTGGCCAAATATCAAATGCATCTCTTCCTTCCAAAGCACTTGATGCTATGGGCAGGCATTAATGCCACGCTATGATATATTCATTCCCACAGTAACAACAACTCATTCAGCAACAGGGCTTCAGAGCAAGGCAGAGAGAATATATGGCCTGTTTCTGGGCATGTCTCATTCTCTCGGGTGGAAGATTTCTAAAAAACATGAAATCTTAAATCAAGATCTTCTAAAAGCTCTTGGAGAGTTCAGAGAGGAGCTACCAAGTCATGCTTGGTTTTGTAGGGTGCTCAGGAAGGCAAGTGGAAGGATCCAAAGAAGAAAAACAAAATTCTGCCCTTTCCATGTCAGTAGCCTGTTTGCTCCCCCCAAATAGTCCAGTTGAGACATACTCCAAGTGATACTCCTTCAGTCCTCAGTCCTACTTCCAACAAACATGGACAGACTAAGTATTTATCAGTAATAGTATGACAGATATACTCTAAAACACTGATATTTGGGGATCAGAAACCGCCAAAGACACTACACAGACTTCTTTTTCCACCTCTTCACTAATCTTACAGCTTTCAGAAGAAAGCTATTTCATGTAGAGTCCCCACAGGCTAGTGTGCATTTCTAATTTCTATGTTCTGTAGCAAATCACTCTAAAGCCTCTAAAAATCCATACTCTAAAAAATGTTCAAATTTTGGAATAGAAGAGAACCCAGGGAGAGTTTCAGAAACTCATAATGTTGGCATTTTGCTTTGTCACTAACTTTAATATCACTCTAATCAAATCAGCGAGACTGTGGAAACGATACCAAACAATACCAGGTCAGGAAATACCACCAAATCCCTCAATTCATTGACAAAGTTAAGACTTTTAAAATTAGGTTGGTTTTTTTTTTTTTTTTTTAAACTCAGCCATGTTAAACTGAAGGGCATTTTGTATTTTTCATGCAGAGAGATGGAGGAGCAGAAAGCCACAGCATGCCCCCAAACAGTCTGTATTCACCTGAACTGAACAATATTACAAATATTCAGGAGAACACCTGAGACTGCCATTATCGAATCGAGCCTATTATCTGTTCCTTTGCTGTCCCTCCTACAGCATCAGTCGTGCAACAGTAGTGCAAAGCCCATGGTCCTCTCCTTCAGGAGACACCTTGGTGCTCAGCCCATAGCACAAGGCTATTTAAAAGCCACGCAGTGGTGAGTGAGAAGCCACAGAGTGAGTGTTGCTGCCTAAAGCCTACCAGAGGCACGGGATCAATCAGCACAGAATGGCATACATTGCCCAGTGAGTACCTAAATCAGCCTTTATAGGTGCCACTTCCCACAACATAAAGATGATTTATTGGGCACCAGCTACCCAGAATCATAACAAGATTATTCTCCTTCATTTCTTCAAAATAAAGTCTCAAACTCTGGTTATGCATCACTTGCAGCACCAGCTTCTCAAAACAGATTTTAAAGAAACTAATCAATGTAATGCTAAGTTGGTTAAGGTAATTATCAATATAAATTATACAAACCAATATATTAGTGCAGTCACAAGTGAACTGGAAATTCAACAGAACAAGTTAAATCCTCCTGAGAAAGACATTTCACTCTGGAGTGGGAAGCTAGTGTTGCTTGGGAGATAACTGTGCCTGTGCCCCACCATTCAGCATGGTCTATGAAACAAAGGGACAAGTGAGCTCACCACAAGGGAGCAAATCCTGCAGAGTCCAGGAGAACACAAGTCACCCACATCCAGCACACTCATAGTTCTGGTGCCCATCTGGGCTGAAAAAGGGTATTTGAACTGCTTTAGTGAACAATTGCTTGAGGAGCACAGCAACCACTACTCCTGTCCTACCTGACTCAAAGGGACACCCCTCTCCGGCTCACATTGAGTCCCTTCAGGCTGCAACTTTTCCACTCAGGTGGTAATTATAGCCCTATACACCAGTTGCACCTTACAGTTATCTGGCTTTACTTGTATATGTCTGAAAGGAAAAGAAACTAAACATGAAAAGACTGATGGAGACCAGCACATCTAACCAGTAACATCTCTGTCGAGAGAAACAGCACTGTCTTCCAAAGGAGGTGGACCTTCACCAACTATCTCCTTTCAACCTCTGCCCAGCTCGAGGCTGTTGACACTAATAAACCTTTAAAAAAGTTCCCCTCCTGGACATTCCACTCCACTGCTCTTGGTAAACATCTCATTGTTTGAGGGGTTTTATTATTATTTCTTAAACAAAAAGGGGGAAGGAACATGGTGGAGCAGGGATGAGGTTTGAATACGTAAAAAACAGATTAATATCCATTGACCTTTCTACTAAAAAGAGTCACAGTTTTAAGCAAAAATATGCTGCTACCAAAAAAGGTAGACAATTAGCCTCTCAAATAAAATGCATTGCAATTGCTACTGCTATTATCAAAACAGATGTAAGAGGCTCATTTATAGCGGGAAGGGAAAAGGCGAGAGAGAAAGGCTGGGTTGGGAGGAGTGAGGAGAGTCCCCGCAGCCAGGCGGGTACAGGAGATGAGATCTGACACTGCCTCAGAAATAAACACAGGACATACAGAATATGAAAGATTAAACCAGTAAGGCACACTCTCATCTGTTTAAAGGAAGAGGAAAAGGGAAAAGATGACAAGTGGGGAAAAAGGAAAGGATGAATTTAGAAATAAAACTCATTAGCAGTGCCTTCCCCACCGGAGTGGGAAAAGAAACCTTTGCCTCGCCACCATTCAGCGGCAAGGAAGGCTACGTACACATGAAACCCACGAATTCAGATCGTCCTCTCCCCCTCTCCATGAAGGCATCTAAATCAGGTCTTTGTCTGAGAAAGAAGGCAGAGGTTTTCTTAAAATGAAACAAAGGGCATCCTTCTCTCTGCTATCCCTTGAGGTAAGACGGAACGAGCATGATCTTGCTGCATTTTGACACACCGAGAGTTACCAAATCCTCTCTATCACTGCACATTCCCTTTACTTTATTTAATAAATGAAATCTCATCAACTTATCCTTCTTCTATTATCACTGCTGACATCAATCTGATAATATTGGCTTGGCGTGGAATCGTGCTATTTTATGTCCTCTTGATATTTAATTTAAGAGAAACGTCTGCAGTGGGGTGAATATGTGAAGCAAGCTTTTTATTACTGGCAGCAGTAAGGACGCTGGGAGTGAATTAGACATTCATCTTAGTCAGGGCCAATCTAGTGGCTCAGAAGAGGTTTTCTTCTTAACCCTCTCCTAACTGTTCAATAGCAGCAGGTAACATCTGCTCCAGTCAATAACTGCATTCATTTGTCTTGGCAAATTCATTTCTACGTGGATATAAACCCTGTGAAGAAGTGCTGAGCGTCTGGGAGGTTAAAGCAAGGTTCCTCAAGAATTTCCATCATAGGCTTTGCGACAGTAGGAAGAGTGCTGGTCTAAACGTCCATCAATTAATCAAGAAGGAACACAGCTTCCAAGGCAGTATCACCAGGACACAGACCCCATAGAGAAGAGGTTTCAAACACAGCACGATGGCTACTAGCTAATTCCTGCTGACAGGTTCCCTTTTTGGAAGAATTATGAACGCCATTGGAAAGCAAAGGAAAGCTGGAAGATGTGTATGTATTTGGTAGTCCTTCCACACAGCTGAAAAAAAATCAGGCTAGCCAAGCAGAGGTACAACTTTAATGCTTTAGGATTTGGCAGCTGCTTAGACCAGTGCAATCTCCGTAACTCTGCAGCGAGAACCGCACCTTCACTTGGACTTTAACCAGGTAGAACAGCAACTCCAGACGGAGTTAAGAGCAAGATCCTCTTATTACCTTTTACCCTGGGACACCATTCAGACTGTGAAAACACTGGAGATGGAGGTTGATGGTATCTAAACCTAGACATTTAGATACCCGTGCTCAGAAAGTGAAAAACAAAGGCACGCAGGGTCCCTCGTATACACCAACTTCAGAGCATCTAACACCAGTATACAGCTGCAACCTTAATGGGGCAGCAACCTGGAATTTCCTGTGGGCTGCAAAATCCAGCAACTGGATTAGCTGCTTTCTGTTGCATTATTTGATTAAGGCCAGTGTCTGAGGTAAGTTGAGCAAACGGCATTAGTCACCACTGTCACTAGAGTGGAGGTGGCCTCGGAGGTCAGCAGTGAGGTGCACAGGCAGCACTGTGAGCGAAACCCAGGGCGCACAGCAGCACTTTCGGCACATCAGGAGGGAATCAGAGACGTGTCACATCGCTGGTTACCATGTTTATGCATCCAGGGTACATTATGTGCGTTTCAGACTAAGCTCAGTGATGCTTTCGTCACACAGATGTGGTGTGCTGCCACGCTGTACTGTACATATATAAAAACGGGTAAGTGGTTAACTGACCTGTAAAACTGCGTTCTCCCTTGGGTAGCCCTTGGCTCCGATGGCTTCTCTTTAACATGTCAGAAAAATAACTCCAGACAGTTGCAACACACAGCACATAGAAAGGCTCCATCCTCTCTCATTATTGCATCCTTGACATTTACAGCAGAAAATTAAACACAATTGAAGCATTTCATTCGCATATAACAAACTCATCAGCACAGAGCAAACAGCCAGGATGGGTACCTTTCAGCGTAGGCTGCAGGATGCTGCACTATCACAAGGCACACACTATGGCCTCACTACAACCTATGGCATTCCCTGATTATGCATGTCAGCTTGATAACGTGGCTCAAATGACAGAGGGAAGAGTCAGGTTGCAGCTGTTTGGCAAGAGAAATAAGAGATGGAAGCAGCTTAATAGATTATCGAAGTGTCTACTGAAAATTCAGTAATATTTAAGCTACATAACCTAGCGCAGTGTAAACAAACTGCATGCCTCATGAGGATAAACTAATGTGATCAGGAAGGAAATACTTATGATCAGCCTCATGTATTCAAACCACTGCTCATCAGGCTTTGCCACTGATCTGGATGGAATACAAGGCTTGTAAAAGCAAGTGTGGAGCAGGAGGAGACGGACTGAAAGAGAAAACGAAACCTCATGACAACTTCCATGAGAACAGGGGCACCACTTCCAAATTTCAGCTGAAGTAGCTGTATTCCTGTCTTTCTAAACCCTTCCCCTATGCCTTGTCACACTGGCTGCAGCCCATTTCTGCACAGTTGCAAGAGTTCCCCTCCCTCCTTCTCCCCCTTAACAGCTGCATTTCAATAACAGGTCACCCAATTCTCTTTTGCCCGCCTTGTCCATGGAAGTGCCCAAGGAGTGTGTATTTATATAGCACCATGAGCTTCTGGGTGACTCTGTGGGCCTATAAATTTGTCACTCAACTACTTCCCAATCTCCACTCCTGTTTTGACAGCTTGTTTGAAGCTGCCACACAATTCCCCACTGCAATTTGGTGGACTTAGTGCATCCTTGTCCTTTCCAGGACAGTGGAAAATAAATATAGCAGTTTTCTGTAACAACCTCTAATTTTGGACATCCAACAACAATCTCTCTATTTTAGTGATGAAACTGATGCAAAGAGATTGTGTGACCCAAACCAATGCTAGTTCCAACTGTCTTACTCCCTCCCACGTATCTCAAACTCTCCTGTCCTCCTACACAGTTAATCCTCACACACAAACAGTCACCATTTCACCCACTTCACCAATGGGTCAGCCTGAAAGACTTCAATTTATACTTCAATCGTGCTTTGCCAAATGCAGTTTCAACCAAATTTAACTGGTTTCTACAGCATCCCATAAGCTGCAGGCACTGGGGTTTTGGCAGTGGGCTGTGGGTCTTTCGGGGAGGAGAAAGAGGGTAACAATATGCAAAAAGCTATACAAAACCGTACAAAATTCAATGAAGTCTATCCTACAGAACCTGCAAACGCAATAACTAATCATCCCTATTAGCATTCTGCATGGCAGATGGCAAGTGGTTTGGAATAATGAGAGACTTTTCCCCACAAGTGGATAATTCCAAGTACATTTGGATGTAAATTCTTTACTGATTATGATGGTAGAATACTGAGTTATGAGAAACTGCCAGTTTGGAAGATGAAAGGAAAACTACTGCCTCTTCCTTCACTTGCCAAGAGATACAGAAGTTAACAGAACTGGATCTCCTGCCCACAAAGCCATGCACCATTTTTTCCAAAGATGCCAACCTACTAAAAGTTGACTAGCTAAGATGAAGAGCCTAAAGTTAGCTGCAAAACGGTCTCTAGAAGCCAAGCAGGAATGAGTCAGAATCTTGCTGCTGGAAGGAGTTCTCTGAATCAGAAAGGAAGCTGGCTCAGCTCCCACAAGGCAGAAAAGCAATATAGCAAGCAATAACTGAATCTGAAAACAACACACAGCCCAACAAGTGACCCGAATAGGGATTTTCTTTCTTCAGATAGAAAACATCATCTAAAAACTAGTTAAGATCTCAGGTCAGGAAGGAAATGCATGCAGCTTACAGAACGTATGCAGCACTGGCCCTAAGAATATATGGGTTGTGATAGTGCTATAATGTCTGAGAGTTAGCTGGGAAACTGTCTGCTGGGAGAATGCTGGGACCATATTCTTTGTTGGTCTATGAAACTCCTCCCCAAAAAGCATTCTGAAGAAAGTAACTGAAGATGTGCTTATGATGGTTTCATATAGCCAAAAGACATGAGGGACAGGCAGGTTCAGTAAATTTTTCCTATGTGAGATGATCTCGTAATGATGTCAGCCTGTTTACAAAATGTTCTTTTTAAAAGAAAACCCTGACCGCTCGTTTGAACAGCAGTTACTTTTCTAACATGCTATTAAGCACTGTACCAGGTCCCTACACTTTACACCAGGCTACACAAAGGGGTATCAGCCGTGGACAAAAACAGGAGTCCATTAGCATATTCTGCACTGACAGCGGGGCATATCCTGCTAAAGATGCAGAAACAAATTTTGAGAGGAGAATGAAGCTGCCGGCATTAAAGTTCAGGTGGGACCTGAAGCTAAACATTCACCTTATTAAAAAAATCCCCTTGGTTCTGCCCACATGCTCTGATCTTCAAAACCAGCACCCCCTTTCACCACGTTGTGCAATTTGCTGGGTACTGACTCAGCAAGATCCCCAACTAAGCGTCCCCCCGAGGATGCCAATAACGGTGCTTTCAAAGAACACACACAAAGCCTTCAAAAGTCCGGCTCTGGGGGGAGGTAGCATCTTTTTTTTCTTTTTTTTTTTTTTTGTTTTAAAATAAGTAGTATTATTTCCAGAAGTCCTAAGAAAGTTGAAAAAAATCCTTATAGAAAACAAAAAAGTGCTACTGTCTTACAAATGCCACTTTTTTGGGCCATACCGTTACGATTGTGCTTGATGTGGCACACGTATGTCCCAGACAGGCAGGCAAGAGACACTTTGGGACTAAGAAGGAAAAGGATAGGATGGAAGAATCAACCCCA
Organism: Nycticryphes semicollaris; assembly: GCA_013400055.1. Taxonomy (NCBI): domain Eukaryota; kingdom Metazoa; phylum Chordata; class Aves; order Charadriiformes; family Rostratulidae; genus Nycticryphes; species Nycticryphes semicollaris. The sequence continues at coordinate 761,286 of VXBJ01000760.1, read as the reverse complement.
GCAAGGTCTCCTCACAGTACACTGAGGACCACCTGATCTTGAGACTCCAAAAGCTGATAATAACTCCATAGGCTGGAAATATCTTTTATCAGAGTAACTTCATGAATTATGAAAATCACACCAAATAAATAAATATATAATAAAATAAGTCATTGAAGCCTAGTCTGATGGCAGAGATGATTTTGCTCTCCCTTTATAAAGAAGGAAAGGATCTCAATCTCTCATCAGCCAACAACATCAATGCCACCAACTTCCTCTGTGCAGATGGATCTCCACAATGAAAGGTGCCCACAGCCGTCCTGCCACCGTCCTTATTTTCTCAGAAGGTGGAGATGCAGACGTCTGACCTACGGAACAACTATTTCTCTCCTTCAATTTCCCTCGCTTGCCTTTGGTCTTCCCTATAATCTCTCTCCATCACTCCAGGAACAGACTCTGGCTCAACAGTAAGTAAAGCCATTTTGCCCAGCACACAATCTAGAATCAGGAATACAATTACTGTTCAAAATAGCAACATTGCCCTTGAAATCAGTTGTTACTGAATTAATGACCAGATTGTTAGGAGTGTTACCTCAACTTTGCCTTAGGCTGCTAATTAGCAAACAAGTCATTAATTCACTGGTAACAAGTGGTTTCTCAGGCATTATTGCTTCTGACATCTTTAATTCACCAGTGGTTTTGGACAGCTTCCCCAGACAACTTTAACCTCAGTCCTCTACAATTAAGCCCCATGCCACTACCACCAGCACAGTACACAGCACACACGCTGGATGACAGAGGCAGAAAAACAGAGCTTGAATAAACTGAGCTGGGTCATTAATTAATATTCACAATAACCTTCCCAATTCAAGCCAAGGGGGGACCAAGGCACAAGAAATTACGGACTTTGTTGTGGACTTGTCATTACATACAAATACATAATAAAATACCATAAAACCCAGAGAAATCTTGCTTCCACCATGGCACACAGTGGAGTATGTAATTCCCAACCTGAGGGCAGAGATCTGCTTCTATTTTCACTGCATTCTCCACAATAAAGAGCTTTGAACTGAAATATTTCACGTACCCTGATGCACAAAGTATTTCTGAGGTTTGTTTTAACAGCTGCACAAATATCCATGCTTTTGAAAACAAGCTGGATTTGGCCTGCCAACAAATCCTGATCTAAGGGTTTTATAATGGCAACATTACTACAGAATACAAGTGCTTTCCATGTAAAAATCGATAGCAATAGAAACATCCCTAATAGACTACATGGAGTCTTTGGCACCTCTTCCTTTGCTATTCCAGCCTTTGCTATTCAGATCTTATTTTATAAATTCCCAAGTTCTACCAATGTACCTTTGAAGAAATGCTCTTGCAATTTTGAAAAGATATATTAATATTTTACACCAGTTTTTCAGCACTAACAGAACTGCAATCTCAGTTCATTGGACTGATTTATTAGTCATCCCTCAACGTGCATGAGAGGAAAGACGATACTGTGAACACTAGATTAGAACATCATTTTATTAACTGGGCAAAAGGAAAGTCTTATTTAGAACCAGCATTTCAGTAATCCCAAGAACTGAACTTGAGAAAGAAGACTCAACAGCTTGGATAAAGTATACAATATAGTAAACTTTTCAAGATTTAAAATTTGGTTCAAAAAAGAATTATCTGGCCCAACCTGAATATTTGCACAAATCTGTTACACATTCAACTTCTATTATCACACACCACATTCCTAAAGTAGCAGGGAACATACTTTGCTTGGAAATTAACGCATTGATACAAACAGTTGCTTCACAATGGGCTTTCCAGAATTTGTAAAGAAAATGTTTACACATTAATGTAATGAGGGAAGACCTTTGTGAAGCAGAGCCAAAGATGATCAGAAAGTTTTTCTTTCAGTAAAATTCACACCATGTAAAAAGACACAAAGCCAAAATTGACCTGTCTACTCTTTTACCCTCTTTTGAAATAACTGGGGAAAGTCATGCCTTATAGTCTCTTAAGAGCAATATTCCAATTTCCTACTAAGAACAACTTTATAAACATGAAAAACAGCAGAGCCTTGACTAATAACTCATCATCTCTTTATTTAAAGATTACTTGAAACAGAGGCAGTACAGACAGAAGTAGCAGCAACTAACACACACCAAGCACTGAGGGAAGACCAGGACAGGGATGGAGCCAAACCGTTTTTTGTGAAGGTATCATCATTGCAGGGTACAAAAGCCCTATATTGAGATAAGGCTGGTGATGAGCTCCCAGCAGTAATAAGTCTTTTATTCCTGAAAACTCTTAAATCCCATTGCAGAGGCTCTTAATTTCAACACTGAATTAATCATTTATCTAATCTAATGATAGGAGAAATCCCAGAGCAATTTTGTTTGAAAACTGTGATGTCTTTACCCTTCTTCTCCTTGGGCTTCACATCTGTCCATATAGTAACTACTTCAGAACTTGACTCCTGGGCAAAGCCCTCATTTTTAAATACCCAAGGCTTCATAGTAGATTTCACGATTAATATCAAGTATCACCACCTACCTACTTTATAAACATTCCAGATCTACACAAACAAGAAAAAAGGAAAAAGGAAAAAAAGAAAAGGCAGTTCATCTAGGTTCCAGTTAGTGCTGCCATTTTAACTGAGCAGCCATCAGTCTGATAAAATCTTGTGCAATTCAATAAAACCTTCATTTCCGTGAGTACTGCAACAAGCCATAAATTCCCAGTTTCCAGCAGACAGTCCATCTTGGAAGTTTCTCCCCCTACCCCCACCAAGTCAGCACAGTTCTCTACTCCACCTTCAGCCCAGGAGGGTACTTACTGCTTGCCAGTTTCTCTAACGTAATCACCTTAAACACTCATGTCCATTAAGTTTAAAGATCTTAGGACCATTAAATGGAACTCTTAGATACTAAGTCCCATATGGAGTAAATCTCTTTGGCAGTTTCTCCATTGGAAAGCTGCCTTGGATTCAAGGCTGATTTCTATCAGGATAAGATACCCACGTTCTTTATGCCCTCCTTGATAACAGCGCGAAGCAGATGCAGCCCTCTCAGCACAACACGCAAAGCAACGCAGACATCAGTAAGCAGCTTCAGAAACAGTTCTGCAAACTGTAAGGAGATCTCAGAGGGAAACGCAGCTTCAGAACAATTTTATCTTTTAACAGCTTCCTAATCCCCTCACCCCACTCCTGCAGCTTTACCTTTTAGAGAGAGTCACACCCCCCACCCATACCAATTCTTGCATCTAAATTTAACAACTACAAAAATAAAATAAAAACATGATAAGACAACCTTCACAAAAGAAAATAAATCAAATTTTTTAAAAACCCCAGCATTTTAAGGATAAATCTAGAGTGTCTGCACTAAGCCATAACCTCTTTACTGATGTTTTTCTCCTTCCCCTTAACAGATTCAGGGACTGTAATAACATTTAATCCTCAGAAGCTAATCTAAATGTAACACTCAAAAGAAGACAAAGACAACGTAACAGAAAAAAAAAATTTGGCCACTGCCTTTTGGGAGTGCTGCTTTATCCCCGGAGCGAGCGCATTAATAGAGCTTGGAATGAAATGCCATTTTATTCTCTGTAGCGGGGAGGGGATTAGCAAGTTGTCTTCTCTAAACCCAGTCTGAGTCATGGCTCTATGAACACTGAGAAAAGGATGTGGAACGAAGTGAAGGGCGGGGAGCACTGGCTTTTTATTTACACGCTGCTTCCTTTGTGGGTGGCTACTGATGTGCACAGTTTGCTAAACAGGGGTGGAAGGGGGGGGAAAAGTTCTAGGTCCCCAGACTTTAATTCTGCTGGTTAACAAAAGAGAAAAATAATAAAGCAGCAATTATAATAACATCACTGAGACAATATGTCCGTGGCAACTGTCCAATTCACCACGGCGTGTAAGCAACAAGGGCAAGTTGCTTAAGGTGCTGAAAGCTGTGCTCAGTAGCTTCTTGTTGCTAGGATCTTCTTCCTGGGAGAAAGACACAGGTTGGACAGAGCCCAGAACATAGGAGACACTGTGGCAGGAGGAACGCAGAGGCGGGAGCAAGTTGGGTTCAGGTGAAGAAATGAGGAACCAAGTCCGTTGCACAAATCAGGCCATGCAGGCGTCCTATCATCCTATCTTGAAGTAGAAACCAAAAGCTAATGACTGTTTTGGTGATTTAATATGAGGCATTAAGTACTTTACTTTTGTTTCTATACAAATGGAGGTAAGAAGGTTTCCCTGCCTACCTTGGAGGCCTGCTGTGAAGAGTCACTGGTAGAAAGCTTGTACTGTATTCCTAAATCCTGCTACACTCGATAATCACTAAGGAGAGGAAATAGTCCATGGAATACTTGACCACTTGTGCAGAGCTGTAGGTGTTGATAATGGAATTACAAAAGTCAGTAAATGCCAAGTGAACTGCTTTTTTTGTTTCAGATATTTCTTATCTTTCCTTCAACACGCACCCCGAAAACCAGGGCACTCACTGTGGAAATGGCCCCAACTCCAATCCCTCTTCCTCCGTCAGCCATGCTGATGTACAGTGCCAGAAGAGAATAAATACACGGTAGATTGGTCTCACAAGGCACAAGTGCCAGGGGTCAATCAAAGAGTCCACAGTGAAAAAGGGATAGTAGAAGCTTGGGAAGAGCCACTGTAGGAAGGAGATGCACTCTCCTCTGCAGATGGAGAAAATGTCAGTCCTGGTTCCCCTTTGTTAAAGGAGCTGGCGTAGTCCACAGTCCAGCACCAGAAACAGGTAGACCCGCACTTCACTCATACTTTGGCTATATTCCACTTCATATAATTTTGCTGGAGTATCAGTTTATTCCTGCTAACCAAGTTACGAGATCTGCATAAATCAGTCTTATCTGTCTTGGCACTTACTGTGCTTGTATGTCTAATATGAAAGTGCAAAACAGGACAAGCAAACTATTCTTTCCACTGAAGTCACAGGATCTTGTAGTTTCTTACCATAAACAGGCTGTAGGAAGACTTGAATGTACAACATCTAGCAAGAGGACCTCACAACACACAGACTCCAAGTCCTACCAATAAAGCATGAATGCCAATGCACAAAGGAGGTTCCCCTGACCCTGTCCCAGCCTCATCATGGCCTACATGTGAGGCCTGTGCACTCTTAAGAGCGTTTGTACAACACGTACAACCAAGGCAACAGTCCCAAGAAGGATCACTGCATACTGCTGTAAGAGACGCCTACGCTGCAGGCTGATGGAGCAAAGCAATGATTCTTCCCACATGTACAATTACCAAAGGGCTCTATCAATCCCAGCCCATGCACTCCAACACGCAGCTCAGTGCCATACTGACTCTTGCTCAGAATTTCTACTTTAAAGAAACAGAAAGTTGTTTACCTGCTCCCTCACTTCCACTACTGACACATGGCTTGTCCCTTCTCAAGGCCTCCCCAGCCACGTTATCTTGTCACACAAAATTCACATTAGGGCAGGTACCTCATTTGGCTGCAAAGAAGATAGCCTACGACATCCGTCCCTTCATGATGGCTCAAGTTCATACGGCCTTCAAATAGAAGGGCATTGTACAATAAGGCCAGAAACTAGGGACTGACAGATGATGAAGGCTTAAAGAAAAGGAGAAGGAACCTCTAAGAGGCCATAAATGCATTTTCTGAATCTTGAAAGAAGTCATTAGCATTTGCATTGGTCTCAGCCACTAATCATCATGAGAAATAGTTGTATTACCAGAGTTTCCTAAGTTACATGTCTTCATCTCCACAAGAAAAAGAAGAGTCCAAATGAAACTGAAACCTCAGAAAACAACCTTAAGACTGCTACAAAAAATAGGTTAGTTCATCCGTAACAGCAAGTAAAGAACATCAACCAAGGTCCCAATCTCTTCCTTTACAAAGTCACACGGATAAATCATTGCTACATGTGTTCCCAACAACTGATCGCACATCTGCAGAAACAAATCCAAGAAAAGATTCAACTGATCAAAGACTGTCAGAACTTTGTCCTATGAATTTTTAAAATTTTATTTAAAAACAGAATTTAGGTTTCTACTACGAAAAAACTGCATGAACATACACACAATGTGTTAGCTTCCTTGTTTTGGCTTCTTTAGCAACTTATTGCTTGACTGTCCAAACAAAAATGTGAAATTACAACAGGTTATGTGACGCTTTGGCAGCCAAACGTAATTTAAATAAAGACAGCACAATATACTGCACACCCCACTAACATATTCATGACTACTATATTATCTATTTATGCAATTAAGTATCATGCAGTCTGGACTGGACCCAACTGGACTACATATGTTGCTACTCCAGTTTACTGCATGTTGGCCAACTGTTTACCCAACTGAAATCCGAGTGCTGCTCTTGACAGTGTAATTGCTTTGGACTCATTAATATTAAAGAATTATAGAAAATATTTTTTCTTGGACAGCTGTTAGTGCATGTGGAACAATAATCTATATAACGCTACTAGCAAATACAAATGGAATTTAGACACTAAACATGCTCACAGTAAAAAGACAACATTAAAGGTTCACTAATTGTGCCAAGGCCAATAAAAAAGGTCAGAGAAATCATTGCACCCATTCTAAGAAAATATTTATGATAATTATAACCCTATTTTGATTGAAATTCACATAGCTGTGATTTAGGCTGTTTATCTTTCTCTTACATGTCTTCTTCCTCATTCTCCCTTGCAAGATCTAAAAACTTAATACCAAACCCTGTCAAGGCTGGCACAGAAAGAGAGGATGCAAGCTCACAGCTCCTCAGCCCCCTAAATACCTGGCAGGAGGTAACCTCACCCTCCGTTTAGGGGAATATCCAGAGGCTGCACACAGAACATTACGAAATGCAACTGAAACTGCTGAAAAGAACAAAAATGGCTCCTCACTTTATCCACTCCTCTGCCTTGTTGGCTGCTTCCTGGTACTGCTCAGATGTCAGTTTGTAGATCTCTGCGTTCTGAAACAAAGAAAAGAATGCTCAGCTCTAAAAATTAAAGGTGTCTCAGATCTTACCCTGTCACAAACTTATTTTCTATAATTAATAACGATTTCCAACAACAAACAGCATATTCAGTTCAAAGAACACAAAAAAAGATGCTTAAAAGTTGATTTTATTTTCAGCAAAATGCACCAAGGCCACAACACGTCCTCCATTCCACGCTTCACCTTTGTGAAGGGAAAGAGGGGGAAAAGGTCGCTAAGAACCAGCCGTCAGCTCTGATTATTCCATGTAACCACAAAAACAAGGTGCTTCCAGCACTGACTTATTTTGAGTTGGGTTGTGTTCTGTTCTCTTTTTTCATTAATTGCTGTGAAGGATCTTGTAAGGTACTGACGTGCGAGTATCAAAATTGGCTGCTAGCACTGGAAAATCCATTTTACATTTCAGTGCTTCTACTTATGTTACTTATTCTTTAAAAGAAAATTATGCAGCCTGTTTCCCTTTTAACAACATAGGGAGGCGTATCAGGTATCAGTTAAGGCACTGCCAAACAGAGTCTGGAGTGTCTTGCTGCAGGGCTTAAGAGGTTTGCATTAAATTCTCCCGAGCCTGCACAGAAGGAGTTTTAGTTCACAACCGCGCTCAGGCGCTGAGCACGGAGAACGGATTCCTCCTCTCGGCTGCACTCCCAAACCTCCCAAGCACAACCAGCAGAAGGGAAGGGCCGCGCACCCCCAGCGACTCCACTGCGAGGTCCTGTGTCACTGAAGTGCTGATAAAGCTGCTTTAGGCAAAGCCTCTGGACTTTACACTGAAATAGCTGCAATTGCCTCCCTCCAAGCTCATCTGCAAGGTCCTTAGACTGAAAAGGCACAGGCAGAAAATATGCAATAATGAATCAAAAAAAAGTGACAAAATGGTATTGAAAGCGAGGACAGCTATTCATTTAGGGCTGGTTCTGGTTGCTATCTCATCTCGCCCCAAATTTGGTCATTTCATATAGAATACTATTCTTGCCCTTCTTCATTTATTTTCCCATAAATGCAGCTGTGGTCCTGCGCATGATGAGACGACACATATTGTTCAGTGGTTAGAAAAAGGAAAGGACAGATATAACTCAAGTTCTATTAGTGGTTCTGCCACTTGTGCAATCTTGGGCAAGTCACCATTTTCCATCTGCAAGCGAGGGATAACAGCTGTCTGCATCACTGAAGTTGTCTGAAGCTGGGCTAATTGGAAGGTTTATACAGGTTTTTGGAGCCCAGGCTTCAAGGTGCTATATTTAAGCGTTTTATCTCCGGTGCCTGAATTTATGTCACATACCCAAAAAAAACCAGAGAACAGACGTTGCTTTTCCAAACTTTGACCCAGGAGATAGACTTAAACTGAGAAATCATGGATGAGTAACCGCTTCAAAATGCATTTTGCCAGCAAATTGTCATTAACGTTTTCATTTACTTGTTACATAACGGTCAAACTTCTACGCTACTAAACCCATTTTTCCTCCTTCCTAGAATGAAAAGTTCAGCTTTTAATGGAGCCTTTTTGTCTGTCCTGTAAACAGACCTCATGACTTTCAGCTCCCTGCTGTTACTTATTCACACATGAAACCACAAGACCTGTGCTTCATTAATTAAATTTGCCATTAAAAATTAAATAATGTGAGTAAGTAGATGTAAGCGTTATCTCCATGGGCTTCATAAGTCTCACAGTTTCTCCAATTACTACCCAAGCAATTTTCATATTTTATACAGTCTGATTTCTCAAAGGGACTGGATTTGAGAGATCAAAATGAGAGAAAGTGGGAAAGAGAGAAAGCGAGGTAGTAAAATTAAACATTTTTCAGGCAATAGGAAGTAGCCCCGTCAGATACTATTAGCCTGCAGCTCTCTGCAGTGAAACAGCAGCAGGAGAGGAAAACAGGAACAAATATGTTGTACGTGAGACGCAGCATGAGGTTGGCATTTAACCCAACTAAAGAAAGAAGAAATAGCCAAGAGATTCATTTGCTGGTTGCTCCATCGATTGAAGTGGTTGTGGCACAACCTCGCCTAGTTTATTAGTGAGAGGGTTCAACTGCCCAGTACTATGGTCAGCCCCATCTTCAACAACATCAACTATGGACAAAAACACCTGGGAAAGAAACCAGCATGGAATAGCTCTGGATCCTAACGCTGATGGAAAGCGGGCAAGTGAGAACCTGAACGGAGAGGCAAGAATCTCAGTGAGGGAAAGGAGGAGAGACCTGGCCTCAAAGAAACCACAAAGTACATGGCACGATGTGAAGATCAAGGAGGGGCACAGAAGACCTTCAACCTGAAGATGAAAGCTGCTGAGTTTTAAAAATGAAAAGGAAACATCTTTGCATACGATCCAGCTGGGCATCTTGCCTTTGGATCAGACCTCTTTGCCGCCTTCTTCCCTCCTGCCTCTCAAAAACCCTAAAAAGCAACGAAGCACTATTTCTAACACTGTGAAACAGTATCTTTAAATGCTTCACCAAGTAAGAAAAATAGAGTTCTACCATTTAAAACTCAGTTTGTTCAACAAGCTGACTTGTTAAACAGGTTTTCCCTGTCCTCTAGGCCCCTTCCTACCTTGGGAAAGTCGTGTTCACTTTTGTTCTAAACATGAGCTAAAAGAGCAGCAGACGGGCCTTTCGCACAGGCACAGTCACGGCAGGTTCTGCGATTTGGGGCTTCTACTTACAGGGAATAATCTTCCAAGTACCCTCATCTGTATGACTTCAGATGCAAGATCTGCTTCATTTTCAGTATTTTACCCCACCACACCGTGGCAGGTGATAACGTTCCAATAGCCTACTATTATATAGTCCAATCTAGGACTTTATAATGAGGTTGCAAATGAGGAACCAAGCCAAGAACCCCCTATGCCCTTTCTGTGACTTCAGCAGAGCTGCCCACACAAGGGCTATTCATCAAGATCAAGGTGTTGTATTTGCACTTGAAACAAAATTTGAGCTGCCCATAGTCCTTCAGCTTCATAAAATGATATTCAGTTGCACAGTAAAAGAGAGAACATTCAACACAAAATTACAAGACATCAACGCTGCTTTTAATTTACTCTCACAATATTTGATGCTTCAGATAAAATGGCAACTCACAAAGAAAAAGTTGAACATAAGACCTCAACCATTATTAAACAAAGCTCCTGGCAGTCTTAGTTGCAGAAATAAGTTTAAAAACATGACCAAAGGACACCATAAGGGCTCAAATAACAAGAGACACAGAAAGAATGAATGAACCACCTAAAATGTTTCACTTCTCTCAATAAAGTTGAGCCTTAGGGGAGCCAACTTCAGAACATCAGAGCTTTGTCATATGGGAAGAGAGCTCTCCAGAGAGGACAAACAAACTAAACAAAGAAATGTTAGTTTGAAAGATTTTCCCCTGCTATTAAATGATGGTTCGTAGCAAATAATAAAAACACCAAGGAGTTATAAAAATACATAACTAGAGCCTAAAGACCAACAGAACCATTTTCTTTTACCCTGCTGCTTTTCTGCACTAAATGTGCTATCTCCTTGTTCCCCACTCCTTCCATAGCCCCCTTGTGCTAAAAATGCCTCTTCTAAAGGAAATCAATTCTAAAACTTAGAGCTAAATTTGGAGTAATTTTAATTCAGCATTCTTCCTCAGCCACAAACATGCAGAGAAACTCCAACACTCCCTGCTACACCTTGCTCCACTGCCCAAGCCCCTTCCACAACGTACAGCAAAGAAAGTAAGAAAACAATATAGCAGAAGACACAGTTCTCCGGGTTATTTTGGGAGGGAAAGTAACTGAAGCATAAAGAGAAAACCCTGCCAGCTCATTCTCACATTGACTTTGAACCACATTCCTTACAACTTCAGTGAAACATGCACTACTTGTGGTAACACGTAAAACAAAATCGACCAATGCGAGCATTGGGAACTAGAAATGAATGAAGTTTTAAGCAAAATTCTTTGTGAAGACCAAGCAGCAGCAAAAGCTTGACACCAGGACACAGATTTCTCCATCAGGTTCAGTCTGGGTCAATAGATCAGAAGGTATTTGGATTAAAAAAAAAAAAACAAAACCAACCCAAAACAAAACAAAAACCAAACAACAAACCCAACCACCATCACCACAGCTATCTTAGACATTTTGACACCTTAGTGTACAGAAGCTTGTCAGCGGTCACAGCACTTAAAGATACAAAGAGGATTAACAGCTGTTGAAACGCTGCCAGCCTTAGATGAACGCCAGTGATACCGCTGATGAAATGGAGTCGGCCAGCGGAGGCCCTGACAAACGCTGCCGTCGACAGCCGGGGGATTAGACGGTACGATCTGCCTCGCACCCGACAGCCACGCTGCTCCCGACCCCTCTCCCAACCTCCCTGCTCACCCGCTTCCAGCAAACCTCCCACCCCAAGCCCTGTTCAAGCCAAAAGGGACACGAGAGACAGTGCTGCAGGGCCCGGGGGAGCGGGGGGAACACCTCAGCGTGTCCCACGAGGAGACACCACAAGTTTGGGAGAGGAAGGGGAAAGGAAAGCGGTTACTTCTCATGTATCAAATATCAACAGGGAGATGTTCAAATTCCTCCTTCCAGCTGCTTCTGAAGCCAGAAATCAGAGCTGGCACCATCCCAACAGAGCAGCGTGACTGTTGCCTGCCCCTGGGGGTGTGGGACATGCACGTGCCCTGGACACAGCAGTGCCTTGAGGAACAGCAGCAAGACACAGAATCACAGAATATCAGGGATTGGAAGGGACCTTGAAAGATCACCTAGTCCAATCCCCCTGCCAGAGCAGGAACACCTACATCAGATGACACAGGAACATGTCCAGGCAGGTTTTGAATATCTCCAGAGAAGGAGACTCTACAACCTCTCTGGGCAGCCCATTCCAGTGTTCCGTCACCCTCACCATGAAGAAGTTTTTCCTCATACTTAAGTGGAACCTCCTATGTTCCAGCTTGTGCCCATTGCCCCTTGTCCTATTATTTGCCATCAACTGAGAAGAGCCTGGCTCCGTCCTCCTGACACTCACCCTTTACATATTTATAAACATTAATGAGGTCACCCCTCAGTCTCCTTTTCTCCAAGCTAGAGTCGCAGCTCCCTCAGTCTTTCCATGTATAGGAGGTGCTCCACTCCCTTCATCGTCTCTGTAGCCCTGCCCTGGACTCTCTCAAGCAGTTCTCTGTCCTTCCTGAAATGAGGTGCCCAGAACTGGACACAATACTCCAGATGGGGTCTCACCAGTACAGAGTAGAGGGGGAGGAGAACCTCTCTTTACCTACTAACCATCCTCGCTTCTAATACACCCCAGGATGCCAGAAGAAGGAAGCCATCAGAAGAAGGACCCTTGCAGCCCTGAGGAGAAGAACTTGGTAGTGCTCTTGGATGAGAAGCTCAACATGAGGTGGCAGTGAGCACTTGCAGCCCAGAAAGTCAACCCCATCCAGGGCTGCATCAAGAGAAGCGTGACCAGCAGGTCGTGGGAGGTGATTCTACCCCTCTAACTCCACGCTTGTGAGACCCCACTTGCAGTACTGTGTCCAGCTCTGGAGTCCTCAACATAGAAAGGACATGGACCTGCTGGAATGGGTCCAGCAGACGGCCATGAAGATAATCAGAGGGATGGAGTACCTCTCCTATGAAGGCAGGCTGAAAGAGCTGGGGTTGTTCAGCCTGGAGAAGAGAAGGCTCCGAAAAGACCTTATAGCAGCCTTCTAATATCTGAAGGGAGCCAACAGGAGAGATGGAAAGGGACTCTTTGTCAGGAAGTGTAGTGACAGGACAAGAGGTAATGGTTTTGAATTGAAAGAGGGTAGATTTAGATTAGACATTAGGAAGAAATTCTTTCCTGTGAGGGTGGTGAGGCACTGACACAGGTTGCCCAGGGAAGCTGTGGGTGCCCCATCCCTGGAGGTGTTCAAATCCAGGCTGGATGGGGCTTTGAGCAACCTGGTCTGGTGGGAGGTGTCCCTCCCATGGCAGGCGGGTTGGAACTTGATGATCTCTAGGGTCTCTTCCAACTCTAACCACTCCATGATTCTAAGGTCAGTGCAGGCTTGGGGAACTGCCTCTGCTCACAGCGCTGCCTACGGGAAGTGAAGGAACGCTTGGGCACCACACCTCACCAGGTGGCTGGGTCACACACACCATAAATCAGGCTGTTCATCCTCATTACTGGGATGTCCCATGCAAATGGCTCTTAACAGAGTTGAAAAATTACCCCATGTACCAGCACCCTCCCGCAGGTACAGAGCCAGATGAGCTGAACCCGTCTGTTCACTGGGACGGCCATTTGGATCTGTTAAAAATCAACCTACACGATCAATCACCACTATCAACTTTGGTCCAAAACAGGGAGTTAGGGAATTTCATGACACAATACAAGAAGCAATCTCTCCACCTCCTGAGCTTGCCCCTCTTGAATGCCTGCTCAGCCTGTTTGCTGGTAATGGCCAGCGTTTAGCTAAAAGGGATCACTCACATTTTCTCCTTCCCATCAAGCATAAGAGTGCATATAGACACAGAAGCCAGTTAACAAGGAAGAGAAATATGCATATAAAGCATATCACGAGAGCATAGAAGCCAAGGGTTAATTTGCTTTTACATGAATTCAAATGTTTTTCTCTCAAAAGGTAATAGAGGAAAGAAACAAGCAACTACAAACAACTTGCTGATACAGAAAAAAAAGATTTTTTTCAGCCAAAGCCAACTTCTAAACACAGTTCTTGTTGTTTGCTGTTCATGTGTGGGTTCATCCACTCCCCCTGCTGAGACCAATAATGAAATGAGAGCATTGAATTTGTGTCATTCTATTCTTTCCTTCGGCAATAAGCCGTGAGATCATAAATTTTGGATTAAGATTCAGAGAAGGCAGAAAAAGAGAAATGTCCACAGTAACAACACAGGAAAGTTAAACTAGTCATGGGCAGAAGTACACTCCTATTTGAACAGATCTTCTCACAGCTGCAATATTATCCTGAGCTGATAACAAAATATTAATTCTGTAGCATATCTAGACAGCTTCTCAGAGATAAAATCCCACAAAATACCAATCTCCACAAAACTTGAGGGAGGCAGAGCTGGGGAGAAGGACTAGAGCTGGATTTATCTGGTGGATAACAAGCTAGGCACAAAAAAGTTTAGCTACAGCCCCTAAAGCACACAGTGAACCAAACAAAGCCACACACCCCAGGACTTCCCAGAACCATGTCCCACACCAACATACTCCATCTGGGTGAAAGAAGGTTTACAGGCCCAGACCGAGATCTCACACCAGAGTCAGACTGTCTTTATGAAGGTACCCTGGGAAGAGCCCAATTAAAACAGGTACCCCACAGAAAGATGGTATTAGGAACTTCTCCAAAGAGCTTCAAGTAACTTACTGGAAACACACAGAAAAGCCTCACATTATCTTCAAGTCAGAAAGACAGCCAACAACAAAGAAATTATTGCTACAGAGGCGATTAAAAGGGGAAGAGAAACGCAGAAAGAATTAAACGCTGTGTTTATATGAGGCTGCTTTAAAGCACACCATTCTGAAGGACTGCAAATAAAGCATTAGTAATTCTTTAAACACAAACTCTGGAAAGTAAAAGCACCTTCAAAGAGAAAGGCCATAAAATGCCAGCAGGCTTTCTGACAAGGACAGCAACAGCAACGTGAAAGGCCCAGATTAACACTAAAACTCTTGTAGGAGAGTGTCGCTCCGCTCTCCTCCTGGCTGGAAGTTTAATATAGGAGCAAGAATTCTTAGGTGAGGAATTCACAGTAAATGCTCGAATCAATTACACCTGACAAGTGCAGGTAAACAGGCTTCCCAGGCATTGATTAAACATCAAGGGTTTTCAGCATCTGCTTCAGAGAAGTCCTACACTGATAACTCAGTGTCCGTGACATTAAGGGCATGGCAATGCCTGCTACATCCCTGCCCCTGAGCTGGGCAGCTGCACAGCCAGTCCCATAGCGATACCTGGCTCCATCACACAACCAGGATGATCTCCCAAATCACAGGACACTGCCTGTAGTACATGGGCATCGCCCAACAGAGAGTGACAGGCATGCACAGAATCAGTGCTAAGGGAAGGGGAGAAGAGGGAAAGAAAGGAATTCCTGGAAAATCAAGAGTGCCAAGGTACGCAGCTGCAGGTTTCACTAGGAGGCTGACCAACACTTCAGAGGGAAAAAGGGAAAAAAAATAAATAAATCCCAAACAGAAAATTGGCAGTCATCAAGTACTTGTCATGTATTTTAAAAGATACTAAGTACATTCCCCTGTCAGGCCCATCACAGGAGCTTATTTCGGGAAGGAAGGAACATTATAGCTCAGGTTTGATGCCATCATGCCAAAGCTGGTATTTGACAGAGCCTCCAACAGAACTCCCACCACCTCGGCCGGGCACGCTGCAGCTCAAACTCCCAGCTTTCTCTGCTGAGAATATCCCTAAGCCCCATTTATAAACTGCAGCAGCAGGCCCAGTCAACAGTTCATGTCCCAATTTTAAAAACTGAAATTACATTCATGCTCCCATCCTTTTCCACGACAGGTAGCTAAGGATTCCCAGAGGAAGTCAGAATAGGAGGCACTCAAGGCAGAAGGACGTGCGAGATAACTGGGGAACACTGAAGAAAATGCATCACATCCATATACTTGCATGGGAAAAGGGAACTGCAAGGAAGAGAGTCACTATAAGAAACAAACAAACAAACAAAAAAAAACCCCACCAAATCCCAGAAGTATATTAAAGCCTGCAAGTTCCACCCCCTTCCAGGGTTTTTCCTCTACCCCCAACTGCAAATTATTCTCCATGTGCAATTTCCAGTAAATCAAGCTTTGCTAAATAACCCCGACATGTGCAGGGCTGAGAACCAGCCAACAAGCAATGATGAGATGTCCCTGGAATGATTAAGGAAAACGCAGACATCTCTCAGGTTACGAGGAAGCCTGTTGTACTCTCCCCTCAGTGCATATGCGATGCTGCAAGCACTGTTCCGAAAACCTCTGATATTCAAAGGCTCATTTGGTTGACAAGGAGCCTGTGGATTCGTGGACAGATTGTCACACAAACTGTCAGGTTTTTAGAGAGACTATCAGACCTCTCTTTGCCTACGTTATGGAGCACATCAAAGACACAGAAGATGAACCAGACGCAGACTGCACAGATCTGACAGAATGGTGGGTGTACATATTCAGAATACTGTACTGCTGGGGGGGGAGGCTTAATGTGAATAATCAGGGGCTGAAAGTTCCAGAAATGTGACAGTTTTTGGCAGCTATTCACATCTTTGCATTTATTTATCGAAGGGAGAAAAACTGCCATACTAGAGGCAAACTTGTGAGAGGAAGAAAAATTATATCAGCAGCAATTTATTTTGCCGCCGTACTTTTTCTTTATTATTATTACTCCCAGAGCATTTTCTGAAGATATTTGTATTTTCTGTCAGGGTTCTCGCAGTACGCTTGCAGCTTCCCTTCCCATTTTATCCTGTAGGAGAGGCTGGTTTAATGATTACAGCCAAAAAGACCGCTAGGAGTTTACAGGTCAGTGTACACGGTTAATGACACAGACGAATCCATACTTTCACAAGTGCCCACTGGCTCACGGCTCTGTCTGGAGATGCTCAGGAGCTCATTATTCAAAACTTCAAGCTCAAGTCATGGGTAATCAACACATCTAAAGAAATATACCATACCCAGACAACCAAAAAGCGAAGTAACAAAAGAGATTATAGAACATACGAACTTTAAGCATTAGGGTCTCACTTTTCAAAGTGGTCTCACTTCAAATGTTCACTTCTCTTCCAGGACGCTAGAAACCTCAGTTAATGAATAACTGGAAGAAGTTCCCAGCTCCACAGCTCAAAAGTAGTTTTACAGGGATAACTTGATGTCATTCCCCTTTATTAATGATACTTGGGCAAACACTATAAAGCAACAGTATCTTTATTTTACTGCTGGGAAAAAAAAAAAAAAAGTATTAGGGTATTTCTACAAGTATTGATTATTACCTAAAAAGGAAAGTAAAATATAAAATGAAACACTGATAACAAGCCGAAGAAAATGGATTAACAGAGATCCCTTTGGCCTGCCGTTATAATACCAGTCACATAACCTCCAGTTCTCCCCACGAGGCATCAGTTATTCCAGAGAAAAGAACACTAGTACCTTTTTACATTTATTTTGCTATTCAGAATGGATTGAAATTCTCCACACAGTAAACAGAAAATACATATGATGTTTATCTTAAGATAAAGACGCCAAGGAGGACAAAGGAGAAGGGATGGTAAAAGAGATGAGAAAGAAATCAGAAAATATTTGTAAGCAATTTCCTTTCCATCATTTGACAGTCTCATTCTCTCTGCTTTTAGTGATCTTCTCTTTCACACTCTCTTTCAGGAGCTGTTTTGCCTCCTCTGAAGAGCACAAGGCATTGAAGACACATCTCTGTAGCTGGCAAAAAGCTTGTGAAGTCTCCAAAGAGAAGCCCAGAAGGACCACAGACCGCCAATCAGGTGGAGAGAGGCATTTTCTCAGCAGGGCTATTGAGATGTAAATATTAACATGAAAATCAAACCCCCACAGAGAGCAGAGGCAGCCACACAAATGCTTCATTCCCATACTTCGGGCAGAGACCACTCCTTCACAGTCGAGGGCTGTCACCCACAGCCTTCAATAGCATTTGGTCACCATCAGCTTAGTACCCCACTTTCATTACAGAATCCAGATGAAGAAAAGGGAACAAGACATTTCTTGCCTTTAGCCCATTACAGAATAATAGGAATAATTACTTATCATTAAACCAGAAAAGTCTCATAATGCCTTGCTGCCAAGGCACCTCAGGAACATAAATGGAAGAATGTCACATGTCTGGATGCACCAAACAGCCACAGATACAAGCTAAATCTACTCTCAGAGTTTAATTCTAAACACCATCTCTAACAATAAGGAGCACTACACACAAACAACAACAGACCGTGACTTTGGGACTAAATGAGGAAGAAATAAAAGTAGGGTTAAAGCTCCATAAGAAGTATTCCAGTGTAAGGATCACAATTATCTGGGGTTTGTTGCTGTAGCTGATAAACTTTGTAACAAGAAAAGGCTTGGGAAACTGTGTTATAAGCAGAATTTTTTTAGACTTGGGAAAAAAGTATCAGTTTTTCACATATATCTGCTGAACAAGACCAAACAAAAAATTCTAGCCCTTCAACTGAGGGACAGCTTGGGCTCAGAAATCAGACAACAGGAACACAAAGAAGGAACAGAACTATACTTTTGCTGGGGAACAACAGGAGTGGGAAAAAAAAAAAAACCTCCAAACACAGCAAACAGCAGATCTGGAGCCAAATCCTCTCTGTAGAGAAGTGAACACACAACAAACTTATATCCCAGCCCTGTCCTATTTTCAGTTGGCAACGACAAACTCTGTGTTCCCGACCAGGACGCCCTTTGCCTAGCATAGACATCAACAGCGAGGACACAGTT
Source organism: Nycticryphes semicollaris (assembly GCA_013400055.1). NCBI lineage: Eukaryota > Metazoa > Chordata > Aves > Charadriiformes > Rostratulidae > Nycticryphes > Nycticryphes semicollaris. The sequence continues at coordinate 742,860 of VXBJ01000760.1, read as the reverse complement.
GGGTTTTGGGGTTGTTTTTTGTTCTTCCTGCAACAACCCCTTGCCTCTAACTGGAAGAAGAGTCATTATCTCAGTGCCACAGGAATGAGTGATTAGCCATCAGCGAGAAATGGCTTTATGCTGCTGCTAACGGAAGCTGTATCTGAACAAATGACCTAGAAGTGAAAGGTCTCTTATACTACATTTAATCCTCTAAACAGCCAAAGGAAATTTTGTGGTATACATAACCATTATGAAAACTGAAGTTAAAAAATCCATGCACATGCCCAGGCGGGCACACAATACAGCATTTTTTACACACCCATATGAGTCGTCTTCTTTGTTTCAAGAACCACAGTCCAGCCAGTTCAAGGCTTGCTGCACGTCAGGGCAAATTAGCTGATTTCTATATACCATCCAATGTATCATAAGACATCTCTAGGGTGAGGGGGGGGGGGGGAAATAAATAAATAATCCAGGCACTCCTCGATTGACCCAGGCATGCAAGCTCACAGCAACCTTGCAGCTTGCAATTATATAAGCAAAAATTTGGCTTCTGTTCAGAAGAATGGGTAGGGAGAAGGAAGAAGGAATTAAGCTTTTTTATTTTTTCCCTTATGAAAAGACCTGAAATGCAATAATTGAGAAGGAAAAGAAAAGCTAGCTCTTCTCTTAAAATAACCAAGTTATTACAAGTCTTCTCAAATATAGAGGCTTAGAGTTTTATCTCAGCTCCTGCATTTCCTTTTTCCGTCTCTGGCTTTTCTATGGCCCCGTGGAGACTGACACAGATTAAGTGGCCTCGCGGCGTTTTCTGGCTCTGTGCCTGTCCCTTGCCGTTGCTGCCCTCTGTGAGGGCACCAACTTTTATCTGATGGCTACTCCTCCGGTGAGTACCAGCCAGGGCAAAACGTTCTTCTCCACATTTGTCAGGGTTCGACCCTACAGAAGACAGACAAGCTCTAGTGCGTGTGAGATGGATGTTTACTATTTTTGTTAAAAGCGAAACACAAATACAGCCATCACTTCCCATTTACTTACAAAGGGACCAGACTGTGAATGGGTAAATCAGGTAACCCTCACTTAAGTTGAGGTACTTAATGGTAAACTGCAACTGGAATAAATCTTGGTGCAGTGGAATATATAGACAAACCACCAGCTAACCCCCAAAACAAGCAAACAAAAAACCCATCAGACACCATCACAGGACAGTCTGTGACAGGAAGCAGATACTATTTGAGGAGTGGGAGGACCTCATGGCGAGCCTCATGGTGCACGTATATTTAAGAACATTAAAACATGTTATTTACAAGCTCCTTCTGAGTCACTCTGGTCTCTTGGGAACGTGCATTATATGTTCAAGAAATTGGAATAGTTCTTTTATTTATGTTTCTTTAAAATGACTGGCAGATGGGAAAAAACCTTCAGAGAAGTGGCCCTAGGCTGCCATGAAACGTGTATTTAACACACCCACAGTAAACTACTAAACACGCTCATTTCAGAAGGCACAGCCACTGTAAATACAGAGCACTCCCTTTCTTAAAGTCTGATCTCTGGACTACTTAATTCAGCACAAATTTGAGATGTTCTGTGGAATCTGCCCAACTCACAGAGTAATTATTGGCCATATTTTCCATCAGCATGACGACAGCATATTCTGTAAGAGCAGAGCCAGAATTTTAAGGACCTTTTCAAAATAAGCCCAGGCCTTGGTTTTATTTTTAAGTCACAATAGTGATGCCTTTTTTCCTGCCACATGTTGAAGGACCGCTGTGGGCTGAAATAGAATTCTCAGATTCCCCAAAGCCAGGCTCTTATGCAAGTGAATTCCACACACAGAGGGAAGTTTTGTCTACCTGAAACAATTTCCAAGACTAAGTCTAATTCTGGAATATCCCAAGAGAAGTGCAACCTTCAATCATCCAAATCCCAGCAGACAAACAGACTCCAGCCTAAGGTCTGGAACATATTTAATCAATTCACTGTGCTAACTCTCTACAGCTTCATAAAATAGCCAATACGGCAATAACAGGGCCAAAAATTAATTGTAAACTGGTTGGCAAATTACATGGAAATAGCAGGAAGCACAGGTATTTATTGCAGCAGGATAGTGTAGTTGGTGCTAAGGTACAACTATATCACAGTAAAAATAGGTGAGACAGTGTGTGTATATGTGTGTGTGCATGCCTAAGTATGGATGCATGTGCATACAAGCACTGCTTTCCATTAGAAAAGTAGCACTGGTTTTACTGGTAGCAGAGCTACCTGTATATACTGACATTTATAATACCATTCTGCTTATAAACAAGCATATAAACAGCACAAAAAGGGAGAAAACAGACATTTAAACTATTAGGCAATAAATGAATGAAATGAAGGGAAAACTGTGTTAAATAAAAATGGCACATGAGTTTCTTATAAGAAATATCAGATAATGGGGAAAGCTCTCAAAATAAGACAACAGGACCCCTTATTTTGCTCTTTTTGGACTAGAGAAATACTCTGATGTTGAGTTCTAACAAAGAGAGAAGATTACATTCTAGGTCTTTTTGTTCTGCCTTTAACAAGTCTTCATAGTGATACACTGATGAGACCAGATACCAGATTGTTATCTAAATTCAGCTGCTAAATTCAGTGTTAAGACACTAAGTTCAAACCACACATTGCCACATTTATTTCACAAGTCGAGCCTGAGGATGGATTCCTCCAAGATGAAGCAGCCCATAAGCATCATTCTTTCCTTCCGCAAAGGTACTCTAAATGCCAAGGAAAGAAAATCACTGTAAGGCTCTGACAGTTCACCCTTCAGCTCACAGACTGCAAAAGCATCTCTACACTAATCGGGCACACTGAAGGGGAAGCAAACACTTAGTTGCTGTTTGCATTGAGGCTGCTTGTAATTTGATGTAATGTACTGTACATCAGACAACACACACTGAAGAGAGAACACACACACAGCAGAGAGGCAGCGCTGACATCTAACACGTTTTATTTACCCTATTATAGATGTTCTTTGAGTTCATCAAATTACCAATCAATTTATCTGATCTCTAAAAGCTTGTGTACTGAGGTATATTAACTACTAAACTTTACAAGCTTTCAGCAAAACAGCCATTAAATGGGTGAATTGAGCACAGGGCACTGGAAGTCAGTTTGCCAGTTGGCCAACGGCAACAGCGAAGCAAGCTCTCCCCACAGAGGGGGAGAGGAGGGAGAAGCATTAGCCAGGCAGCCTCCTCGAGACGCTGCTCAGCCCTAGCAGACACCGGCAGAAAAAAACCGAAATTACGGATGCTGTGACTACCTCCTCCTCCTCCTCCCCCGGCCTGACATTTAATGTCTGTGAATAACTGAAAAGAGGAAGAGGATGGGAGGTCAGAACCGGATCAGATGACAATTTCAGGTTCGTTCTTCTTTCATTTTGTTCCCATTCAGAAATTTAACACGCACACAGGACAAAATCTTCAGTTCTCTAAATATCAAAGGCTGAGAGGCTGCTGGAGCCATTGCCACCTGAAAGACAACATCCACACAGCCTGAGACGCTGTCTGCCCAAGCAACTGGGAAGTGATCTGGATTATTAGGATGGATCTTATCAACCTATTTCAGAAAACTATAAGGGAGATTATTTTTCTTGGGTCCAGAAGATTAAATCAACAGTTCGATGAACTGGATGCTTCGTTATATTGCTCCACTGGCCTGAAAGGCAAACTGCTTTTTTGGATCACAGCTGTTCTAAGTTCACATGAAGCCCTACTAGTTTTGTGGGAGGGTTTGCAGCACAGGTAGGGGATGACGAATGAAGAAACAAATGGAAGTTGTGAAGGATATTGTAAGGCTCGATTATAAAGGCAGGGGCAGGTGATGCTTCTGAAAGGGAGACACATTTTCTGAGACCAGAACTTGGTTTCCTGCTAGTTCTTCTTCCTCCGAGTAGCCCACAGCAGTGGCCAGAGCAGTAAGCTGGTGGCTGGTGGCAAAGCAAGCAGCCTTTGCACACAGCAACAGCCCTAAGACATTACAGGCCGTTTTGCTGAGAAAATAAATGGTGTCGGTGACACCTGCCAAGACAGATCAACTTGCTTAAAAAAGGGCACTGAATCTTTAACTCCCATTGAGAGGGCAAAGGGCTTGGTTGAAGGTAGCACCTCAACAGGGCTTGCTTTTTTCAAAGGTAAGGGAGTGCTCTCCAGGTGTCCTGGATACAGACACAGCCTGGGATCCCAACTCAGGGAACTGATTCCTTGTCCCCTTGAATACAAATCCCATACCATCTTTGCCAGGGGACATCAGTTTGTTCAGTCCCGCAGAATCTGCTTAAAATTGATCATAAAGACCCAACATGAACATATTATGATGGAAGTCTTTTTCCCCAGGCTGCTGTCACTTTCTCCACAGGGCTTTTTTAGTGAGAGGAGTTGCTGGCCAAAAAGCATAGAAATGACAGTGGACTCACACGTAGGGGTGACCTTGGGGCACCAGAAGTGGGGCAGTCTGCTCCAAGAAGAAGGATCAAGGCCAATAAGAATAACAAACAAAAATAAGTTCACCTCCTGCTCTTTACGCATCCTAAATGCTTTACAAACATGAATTAAATGCTAAGTGCAAGGGCAAAAGGAGATTAATTAAAAAAACCAAACAAGGTGAATGCCACACACGAAATTACAAGATTTGTGAAGGTAAGCAGAGAAAATGGTGCAGTCTGCTTTAGTAATAAAAATTTTCAAAAAAAGGTATTTGTTCAATGCATAGCTTTCCCACTTGCATAAATACTCCAGAGCTCATGAATACCTCCTGTGCCACTTTCTGATCTGAAAAACTACAAGCAGAAAAACATCGCATATTAATGTCCCCACTGCTGACAGCAGTCCACAGCCACCTAATAAAAGATAACGTGGGAGCCGGAGCTTAGGGAAATCCAAACAAAGGAGAGACATCCATCTATTCCAAGGAGTTTTGCTTCGTCTGCTGAGATTACCTTCAGCTTTTCTCTGCCATTCCACACTGCTCCTGCGTTTTGCCGTCCCGTAGCGCTGCCCTTTACCTCTGCCCGGCTGAATCCAGCAAAAGGCCAAATAGCAAAAAGAGTCAAATACATATTTACTTGGGAGAAAGTTTACAGATAATATGCTAAGTGAAATCTCCCAGTATCTGACGGGTTCCAGGTGAGACTGCATTTCTTTCTTATCATACTTACTAAAGGATGTTTCTACCATTTGGTAAGCAAGATAAATCAGACCTTAATGAAAATCCCAGTTCTGAGCAGTATATATGTTAACTATTTATACCAAGCTCCTCCTTCCCTGCTTCTCAGTAACATATAAATGCATGAAAGAACATCAGCTTAAGCTTCTCAAATTGAGTGTTTCGAAGGTTTTCCTTACAGATTATTAGGTCCAACTCTCAATCTTTCTACCCAGAGAAACACTACAGCTCAAAACCTCCTTCAAAACAGTTGACACAAGACCCACTTTGTGTAAAACAATTCCAAATTATATGGATGAGATGTAAAATCACTCTAACAAGTCAGAGTTAGAAGTTTAGCCACTTACAACAAATTAGCCAGGTCTCATTACTGGATTACTTATTGGAGATTAGAGAGTCATGCTGGAAACACAGGTGTGGAATGGAATGCCTGTATCACCAGCTCCAAAATCCTGCAATTACACACAGTCATATAAGAAATAGTCAGTTCAAAGGATCTATTCCCTGTAATTTTCCTGATTACCAAAATACTTCAGGCACTCCACAACAAAAACATACAAGCCACTGGAAAGACTGAAACACACAACTACAACAAATTACCAGAGCTAAAGTGAGGAAGACCAAAGGCATCATCACCAGTGTCCTGACTCTCTGATGGGAATTTTTTCATTATCATTTGATTTAAAAAAAAAAAACCAAAAAGTTTGAACAGCATGAACCACACCGCAGACAGAACAAAACCTACCACCCCTTTACACACACAGCCCCTGACTAACTGATAACGACGGGTGCAGTGGCAAGAATACCTCCCAACAACAAATGGCAGCATCAGTTTAATCCCAGTACAGCTGCTTCGTGCACTCAAACCCACACTCCAAAGAGCAGAATGCTGCCAGTAGCAGTAGTGCCTGGCGCTTGCTCAACACAAGTCAAAAGTGCAAATCAAGCACCAGACACTACAAAGAACCAGAGACCCAATCAGTGATTGTCATACAGCTGCCATATATACTCATGGTCCACACGTATCCTGAGCCCTGTGCCCACAGTTCTGATTCTCAGAAGGGATTAAACAGACATGGAAGAGTTTTGGAGATGACCAAAGGCAGGATGATCAAGGAATTTGGGGTAAGTATCCCATACTCTTGCCCTGACCTTACACTCCTCACTGGTCATCCCCACACTGTGCTGGTCACAGTCAGGACCAGCACCGTGACACAGCGCTGCTGCACTCACCACCTTACTTCTTTCACTGCTTTTAGCAGATGTAGGAAAACCCCCAGAGCTGAAACACTTTAAATTATTTTTTCAAACATGCCCTTTCCTGCGAAAATTTTAATAAGACTGTCTAGAGAAACTGAGTGTCTCAAGATCTATTTGAAGTAAGGTACACCCATAGCTCATCTCGTGCAAAACTAAAGGCAAAGCCTTTTTAGCAGTTGTATAGCTTTACTGTTTCACAACACTTTGCCCTTCCCTTAGAAGCTATTCCATCATACAGATGGAATAACTGAAATAGATGGACTAAGTAATTGTTTCAAACTCCCAAAAGAGAAACAGCTATTAGAAAATGAGCAGGTTTTTGCTTCCAATTCTGTGCTCTGTCCAGTAGATTACAGTACTCTTTCAGAGATTACAAAATAAAATAAAAGATAATGTTATTCACACAATCTTCTGCATTCAGGGGAACTACCAAGTTCAATTCTGGTCAATACATCTCAAAGACAGAGCCGCAAGGCGGAAAGGGCCCAAAGACAAACAAGTAGAATGAGAAAACTGGAAAAAATCATTCACAGAAGCAGAGGCTGAAAAGGTGAGGACTGCTCAGCTTAACAGGAAGGTAAAAAAGGGAACAGAAGACCACAGATAATGAATAATGAAGAGAATTCCTTTTATCTCTTTCACATAAAAGATATTAAATGAAAAAAGTATTTGAAACTGGTAACAGAGAATTTACAGAGTATACAAGTTAACCCGTGGCACATACTGCCACGTGACATTGGAGGCAAAGAGCTAAACAAGTCTTCAGGAAAAATGCCCGAGACACATAATATAAGAATGATGGCAGGAATCCAAGCTCCATTATAGCGAATAAAAATCCTGAATGAAAATAAACTCTTTTGCAGCAGGGCATGTATCAGCCTCCGACTGACAACACTTAGGAAGACTCTTCTCAAAGTTGTTCTCCAAAAGGGGATTTTTGTTTTGTTGAGGTTTGGGGGTTTTTTTGCATCTTCCTTTGAAAACTGACCACTGTCAGAAGAACCAGGACAGTCTCTGTGTTTGATTCAGCGCAGCAGCTACTACATTGTAAGGAGTCTATAACAAAATTATTCTTAGCATCCTACCAGGAAGGTAGTTCTCAACATCAACAGTTCAAAACATCCTTGCAAAACAATTCTGAGTCTCCTACTGCTGAATTCTGTTATCATGCAGAAGTGGGAACAAAGCCAAACTGAGGTTACAGATAGGCACAGCAGGGGAAGAATGGGGAGAATTCCTGACAGCCTGATCCTTAGAAGGAGAAATTCCAGCTTCCTCACTCCACACTGAGCCATCACATTCATTCACCCCCAGCCCAACACCTCCAATCTACCAGTGAACACACTCCAGGTGACCATTCCCTCGAAAAGAGCAGAAAAAGCAAACTTCTATTTCAGAGCTCCTCCCCACCTCATCCCCTTACCAATAGCTTTTTTCCTAATATAAACACACATATTCATATACAGATGTACAAATATATATATATATATCTCTAAGGCTGAGTTGTAAGGTTTTAGCAAAGTAGAAAGAAAAATAAATAAATAAATAACTGTCAAGGTCTGCGTGTATTCAACAAATAAAAGCAGAATTATATAAAAGCAACAGCTAATAAAAAAGATTGTTCTGTGCTGTGTTTTCCATCTTTCCAACCATTATAGGAATAAAATTATCCACAGAGAAGATAGAAAACCTTTTTCAAAACTAATACAATTAAGCTTTATTACACTGTTTCGAGTACATTTCTCTCCTCTCCTTTCTATCCCCCACCAACTCTCACTCCCAGTCCAATCCAGACTAATGGTTAGAGGCATTCTTCTATTTTATTACCAGTAAAATGCTAGTGTTTAAGGGTCAGAAACTATCTAGTGTTTTAAGAGAGGAAAGAAATCCTGTCCTTCTGTCCTTTTTATCTACTTGCTTTTGTACACGTAAGAACTAGAAGACAGTTTCTATGCAGCTCTGTAGCTTGAACAGGACTATGGGCAAGACATCTCACTCCCCTGAGAATATCCTGCACTAAAATATCCATCACCTTGTTTAAAGAGTTACCCTGCAGCAAGGGACATGGACCTGAAAAGGAAAACACAGAATACAACAAAAGACTTCAAAGGGAGGACAATGAAGCCTGGACACAACAAACTTCTCCCCACTCCTCTGTCTACAAAGGACAGACACACATACAAATTTTCCCTGCCGTTTCCGCTTCATGAAACCAGATCCGGAGAGAAGAATATAATAGAAGCACACAGCATGAGATCAAGAAATTGCAAAAATTCCCTTTGCGTATGAGCATATGGACAACTGTGATAATTAGAACGATAGCTGCTAGATTGTTTGCAATTTCACTGAACAATCCCCATTATCTAGAAATAGAATTTAAAAATCTGAATGCAACACTGAGTGGTAGTTTTAATAGTTTATTTTTTAATGAACTGTACGGATTAAAGTGTTGCAAAATTGTGTCGTGTGAAATCGCTCATGGGCACGTTTTACCATCAATGGCTTAAAAATAAATAACAACACTGTATGGACAAGCAGGCAGTAGCAGGGAATGGGAAGGGGAATAGATTTGCCGACAGCTGTTTTTTTTACCATTTTTATAATCTGTAATTTTCCCATGTTTCATACTAACCATCATGCTACACGTTGGGAGTAAAGTTGATTGATTTCTCTGTCTCTTTACAACCTACCTTGTTCATTGTTTGCATTTCTTTTCATCACATAACACAACTACAAGTCAGATGTATGCAACTCCCTGTCAGGAGGCCTAATTGCTTCAACTTGGAGAATATTATTCTCCACATTTATTAAAAAATAAAGACTACTTATAACATTATTTCATTTTGCCAGGAAGTGAAAAACGCATTAGTTCATAAGGAACAGCATGGCTGCTCCTATTTTTACAGCATCAATTTTTAAAAACTCATCATGGTAAACAATTAAACAGAGAAGCAAATCCCACGTTTAGGGGAGAGATTCAAATCCCTAAATGGATTTTCAAAGGTCATTTCAGGCTTAAAAGATGCTTGACGGTGTCTCTTTAAATCATGTTCATTTCAAAGGCTTATCCAGCAAGAAGCAGGCAGTGCACTGCAGCACCCCCTTTTGAACTGTTGTGCTCCCCAGAGAAAAATTAATAATATAACTCTAATTCATATTTATAGCAAGATTTGTGTTGGGGTCTTTTTTTTTTTTTTTAAATTTAGGAAAGGATTTTTAACAAAAGGAATAAAAAAAAAAAAAAGGTGTTTGTTTTTTTGAACTTAGCTTTCACCTCAACCCCATAGTGAAACAGAAATAAAGTTTTAATTACTTTATTTTTAAAAAATTATCCAGTTAAACCCCCCTTCTCTTTACAACACAAGTTTTTAAAAAGATTTGGTACGTACAGCTTTTTCATCACTTCACTATGTAAGGGGTGGGAGGCAGTCAGTTCCGAGTTTCAGCACAATGCTTCTTGTTTCTTTGCTCTTTGAATCCACACCGACCTGCATCCAATCCCATTATTTAGAAGCCCCAAATAAAAGACAACTTAGCCTTACCTTCCTCTCAATGCGGGCCAACTGCTCTTTATAGAAGGCCTCTTGCCGCTTCAGCTCTGCCTCCCTGCCTTCCAGCTCAATGGCCTGGGAAGAAAAACAAAAGAGCATCAGTAGAAGAAACTAAAAATAAAAAGTTTGAGCATAAGGAAAGCACATGGGATGCAGGCTGGAAGGAACTAAAAAACCAGTGCTCAGGACTGATGTATGGGATCCCCCTTGGTGTAACTACAAACCTTCGTATTGCAGTTCATTTTGGATTATCCCAAGTTTGTAACGCTCTTACTAGTATCATACTCAAACTCATAGCCTTGATTTTATTTCTCCTAATTAAATGAAAACGTATCCTCATAGAAAGGTGACACCTTCCTACTGCCTTTTTCAGAACTTATCCAAGTCTTTGTCTTCCATAAATCATGATGTGGAGTACCACTTCAATGTTCTTCACCTTACCTTAAAAATTAGCTTCAAAACCTCCACTTTATAAACATTTGCCCCTTGGGGTGTCAGAAAACTTCTATACATTTAACAGACCGCTACACTCATGAGGAAGATCCAAAATAAGAGTCTAAGTTAGAACATTTTTATAGCACCACAGATTGTCACTGACCAAGCATTTGCCTTTACACACATAGTAGGGCTACCCTGATAATTAAGTCCTCTCTCCACGTGCTCTCTGTGCCTACAGCACCGGGCACACACCCCAGAGTTCCTATGGTTGGGTGCTGCAGATCTGGAAGGGAGATGGGTGCCAGAGAATTTCTCTTCCATCTTCCAAAGTATAAATGTGACACTTCCAAAGCAACAAGCTTGGTATACCAGCACGTGCTTCAGCATAACCTGGTCATCAACTAAACAATGACCAATTGTGTGGTTACAGCAACAGCTTCTGCCTTCTAGCTCTTCACAACCACCAGCACTTCATTGCATTCCCACTTCTACACTGAGCTAGCATTAAAGCAAGCACGGCGTTGATGGACCCGAACCAAATTTCTTAAGCTTAAAAATAACAAGCAACAATAGCAAGATGAATAGCACTTGTTTTTCTTTCCCCGTCCCACCCTAAAAGTCTCTGGGGCTACATAAGTTATTGCCAGGCAAGAAGATCTTTCAAAACTAGAATTATTAGTCCATTTACCATGAAGGCAAACCCTGCCAATCTATAGCATCCCAGCAGCGTAGCTCTTCACTTTTAATGATGATGGTACAATCATAGAAAATGGTGGTCCAATATGATTAAGTAGCTGGGACAAACATCCTCGGGGGCTCAGACCTGTCATTTTACGGCCAGCAGCCATTGTTAATGAGAAAAATTACATCTGAAAGCCAGTTGCTGTGCATTTCTTTCTTTCTACTCCCCTGCTGATGGAAGTACAGTTGTATAATAGGGCTTAGAAGAGATTTTAAGCCAGGCAGTGAGGGACAGTTGATAAGCAGGCAAGAAATGAAGTAGGAGCACATGAAATAGGAGGGTTGCAGGAATGTGGTGGTGTCTGTTTGTTTGTTTTTAAAAGGAAAGAGAACTATTTTGGTTCACATGTTTGTCATCCAGCTAACAGGGCAAGCACTATAGACTCATGTCTAAATCCCCTTGCTCTCAATGGCACTTGATTAAAGGGAAAATCCCTGCTTTGGTTTAACCAGAGGTGCTATGTATCTTCCAGCCCACAAACCAGCTGAAATAGGATGGGAAGAAAAATGAGAATGAGCTGCCCCATACATGCAGCCTGACCAAAGAGATACCACAGGAACAGTAGAGGCACTGATGGGCACTTTGCAAGTGCCAAAATTATTACTGCTTCTGTGATAAGAGAACCAAAGCAACCCTTCTGAACCAAAATCCACAGTCTATACAGAAAAAGACTAAGGAATTTCAATTGAAATGAAACAGAAGTAAGAAGGCAGGGTGGTCTGACCAAAGGAACCTCATCCTCCCTCTGATTTTCTGCATAACACCCACAAAAATCAGATTGCTAAACAAGTAATTTATGTCTTCTTAAGAAGAAAATAAATAAGGATAAGAAAGAGTAACATAGTACTGACCCCTATATACAATTCAGATGGAAGGTGATTTTGATGTCAAGTTTATTTCAAGAAAAAAAAAATCAAAGATCAACTCTTAAAATGCAAGAAAGTTTCTGCTTAATCTAAATAAATTAATTATGTGGCAGTGCTACTCTTATGAGGACTACCCTGGGACCACAGAACCAATATATGTAATAATACTGGTGGGCAAGAGGCTTTATTCCATTTCTGGCAAGACATGGATGTGACATCTCTGGAAGGGAACTCAAACCAAGTACCTAATCTCTCAAGTGGGTTGCTGAGGTGCAGACACATTAGAGGTGTCTGACCTGCATGATGATGACCCACAGACTCCCAAGCAGGTCAGACCAGAACTGGGGTGCCCATAGTGAATAATGTGTCCACACCAGTGCACCCTGCAGCAGGTACACATCCTGTTTGTGACTTCCCTAGAGTCTTGCAAAATTGAACTCAAAGAATCAAAACCAGATCTCCTAACTGCAGACTATGATCTCAGTACACTCCCAAGTCTTCCCCATAAGTAATTTCTCCCATGTTATCTCCCATTCTGTCCCACTTATCACCCATAAGCTATATGACAAAACAGAGCATGCAGAGAAAATTCCTGCTTGCAACTCAAACATATTTTCAATGCCCTGCTTGTTTTCAAGAGTTGCTGATGTTTCAGTACATTGAAGTATACTGAGAAACATTCTATTTTTGACAGATCTGCTTGAAAGTTGCTTTCTGTTTCCCTCTATCCCCAGCTGTTATTACTAGAAACTTTAGTACGCTTTATGATGATGTTTGAAGTATGAATGGTACAGTCAGAGCATGTGTCATTTGAAATATTCACTGTTCCAAACTGGGTTAGGCAACAAGGGACATTTTGTATGAATACAGGATATTTATGAAGAGTTCCTCTAGTCCTGCTGCTTATTCCCTACCTGAAGGCAGAAGCCTGTGATGTCCCAGACAGAACTGGCTGCTATGGAGATGATCACAATTTCACAGGGGATTGTGATTGCAGGTGCCAAACAAAGCACCAGATACACTGTTCACAAAAAGGCCGTTAGAACTGAAGGAAGGGGAAGGGAAGACATGCATGATAACACACTGGTTTGAAAAATCATGTATCAGAAAGTACCATTTCACATCCATGCTGCAGAAGCTACATCTGAGCTTGAACGCATCATGCAAGAGATGACCAAAGCCCAGAGACAACATCCAAGAAGCTGCAGCAGAGAGCGTGGTGGACAAAAAGTATGAGGACAGGAAAAAAAAACCCCAAAAAAAAAAAAACCCAACAGAGGGAGAGGAGAAAGAGTGTAATAAGTTGTAGAACAGACGGGTGCACCTAAAACTTCACAAAGTAGCATAAGACAGTACATATCTGCAAAAGAGAATGTATATAATACACAATTGCCCTCTGTACAAAAATTAGGTATAAGATATATTCAGAAAACACTCGAGAATTCCCTGTGATGGTGTCAGAGGTAAGAAGCATTTCATTCTTACAGAAGCACAGGGAAGGTATACTACTAGCATGCTCCTACAGCCTCCATGATCACTGACTGGTTGGGACCTCTTTCAAATTCTTCCTAGGTTTTATCTTTACACTTTTCCCACAGCCCAAAAGTTTTTCAGGTTATCTCAGTGCTGCTTTGAGCAGCAACAAAGAGCCAGGGTAAAGTCACCTGCGATTCCAGCCGCCTCCTCTCCCTTTACCAAGTAACCCATTTAGAAACAAACTGTGGAAGCATATTTTTAAAGCTATGCATTACATACCAGCTCAAATGAAGAATTCAAGTACTAGCATGACAGCTGACAGGCAGGCCAATAGAAATATTTTGCAAGCCTCTTAATTGAGGTAATGAAATATTATTGGCTCATTCTCTATGAACAAAGCCAGACACTCTTAGCCTTGTCCTGAACTGACACCAACATGCAACACATCAGACTGTGCAACTGATCTTCTAGAGCTGGGCTTCACTCTAGCTACAGCCATTCACAAGTAGCTTTGGCTTTGCCCCCCTTCCCCCAGAATAGCACCAAATTTTTTATTTTTAATCACAGTCCCTTCTCATCACCTTGTTAAACATGAAAATCAGGAAGGAAATCTGCTTGGGGAGAAAAAAAAAAAAAAAGAGCTTCTTGGCAGGGTCAGGTCACAGTAGGAATGTGGCACCCAGGAATGAAGTTCAGCAATAGCACAGCCCACAGCTGATGGCTGCCATCAGGCTGTCTCTCTCCACAGTACTGTTCAGATTCTGGGATGTGGGGAGAGGGCACGGAGAAGACTCCTCTAGAGGAAGACCCCCCCATATCCCCTGCTCTGCAAAGGACAAGTCAAGCTAGAAGGAAAGGTCCATACCTCAATCTATAAAGAATTTCCTTAAAGGCAAAGCACAGCGCTTGGCAAGGTTATTGCAAAAATATTTATCTTCCTGGCAAAACACATTCTCCAGTCACAGACGAACTAGTGAGATGACGCCTAGAGAATCAGTCAGACGCAATCCAGGGAAAGAAACTACATGGACAAAGGAAAGGTCCTGAAGTCTCTATCAAATGCCTTGTTTCTACATCGGGAGATCTTTGCTAAGAGGATTTATCAGCTTCCTCCAAAGGTACCCAGTAGCATCCCTGCAGCAGCAAGCAGAGATGTTTTGGCTGAGTACCTCAGCTTGCCACACTTCACAACTGCAAATTCTTATACCTCATGCTTTCCCATGTCTCTTCCAGTCCTGGTAGCAGTCCAGGTGGCAGGGGAAAAAAACACAAATGCTATTAAAGGCTCCAAGACTAGAAGAAGGAATTGACAGCAATGCACTGAAGAACAGAACTAGCTCCAAAATTAGCTAACTGGCATGCTCCTCACCAAGCCCAAAGGGAACGGCAGAGCTGAAAGGGCAAGACTGCAACAGCGAAAGGCAGCTCGTGCACATCGTGCCCGAGACGGAGCAGCAGAGCTTTACTGGGAGGCTCATACTGGACAAGGAACCACAGGGGAGCCCTGACTCAGCCTCCACTTGCATCAGCAGAAATATCACCACTACTGTGGGATCAGAGAACTCACCACAGCAGACATGTGAGGCCTACAAAAATCACTTGCTTTTTGTCCTTTCTCTCATTCTGTTAAAGGCAGGTGACTGGGGTTTGTTTTGTTTTGAAGCCATGAGTCTGCATCTGGGTTCTAAAAAGCAGCACTGGTGTAACCTTCATTTCCTCCTGTTTCTGCTCCTTCCTTAGCCAACAACACACATCGCCAGATCAAGTTTGGTTTCAGCAGCTGTAAGCTACACAAAGGGAACCAGTGAAAATCTTTATGGAGGAAATAATATGCAATTTTCTAGCTGAACACCTTTTAAAATGTAATGACAGAAAATAAAATCCTGCATCTGTGCTCAGCAATAACAATCTGTATGCGCACAGTAACAACATGACACTTGGAATAAGCAAGATCCAGACAAAAAAAAAAAGAAAGAAAAAAAAAAAAGAGAGAGCTTACCCAGGCGTCCAAATCCGCAGGCTTGGAATAAAGAGAGTGCAAGAGAGAAAGGAAGGGAAAGAGAAGAAAAAGAGAAATCAGTGATTTATGGAGGCTGCCTGCTGCTGCACAATATAGCTTTTAGGATGACAAGTTTACAAAAGTTCCTTAAAAATGACAGGCATCTTAAACAGTACAGTGCTGTCCCCTATTGGGAACTGTGCTATTAAAGCAAAACAAAAGCACATGCACCCCCTGAAATAAAAAATAAAAAAAAAAAGCCCCTGAAGACTGCTGCAGGATTGCCCTTTAGGGTGGGAACTAAGGGAATATAGTTGCAAAGCAGCCAATTTCAGGGAGGCATGCAAGGTGCTGCACAACCTCAGAGATGCTAATATCCAAACCACACACCAGTGAACATGGCAATGCCAGAAATGCTCAAAAGGAGGCAGCCAACAACCGTGCTGTTTCCAAATTACCTGCAAAGAACAAGCATCCCTTTGGCAGGGGCATTTTTGAACGCACAACCTGACCTACATAGCAAGTCATCTTCTTTACTGGACCATTTCAAAGAGTGCTTCCTAATAGAAAGCCAGTTGACCGATCAGATTTCTAACCAGATCCCCCTTACACAGGCAATCAAATACAGTGCACAGTCCAAATCTCTGCCAAATCCAAGCTGGCTTCATCTCCTCCTCCTTTTGTCAGGAAGCCTACATAAGTACAAAGACAAGCAGGCTGCAGCGTTGCTTCGTATTTGCTTAACGCTACTTTTTACTGACACAGTAACCCAGCAGCAGCAAAGCCTGTACAAGCTGACAAACAGTTCATGCCCATAACCACCTCCTGCTGAAGCCAAGGCATTTATGAAGCAGCCACAGCCCTCGTTTGTTGTCAAGGGCTGCAAGCCTTCCCTGCCTCTCAGGGCCATGCTCAAGCCGCGGCATGTTTGCTAAGCGGGAACTTCAGAAAGGAAGGCCTTTTTTATTATGATTATTTATTTGAGGGGATTTGACAGGGGCAGGAGGAACTTTCCTCTTGGTCGTAGTTCGGTGCCAGAGGGAGCAGACGATGGAGTGCAACACGTTTATGGGACCTGCCATCATTTTAAATGGCACAGAGCAGCTACTTCAGGTAACTGAGGGAGGATGTGTCACCAGCTGCGCGTGTCGTCCATCCTCATCCTTTGCAACAGCTGAGAGGGCTGGAATGGAGCATCTACTGCTCAACTGGGGCAAGCCAATGCCCCCTTTCTAGAGACAGGTTTTATATCGCAGCATCAAGCCCTTGGCTGAACATACCAATACACAACAGGTGTTCACCGGCAACCGCTGATGGATCTTGACAAAAGCCTGACTTGAATAACATTTTTCTTCCTGCTGATTTTTTACAAATCAGGACAGATGTGCTTAGCTTTGTTTTTTCATTTTAGCAATTGCAAGGTTGTCCATCCTCAGCAGACGGACAGGGGGGAACACAGGGCTCTTTATGGTGTAAGTTATTATTTCAGCAGGTAGGCCGTGCGCTCCAATAGGTCTCGACTGGATTTACACCTGTCATCCCTGGGGGAGCCTAAGCCATCAACTGCCACATTCCTGGTGGACAAACGTTTGCATGGCAAAATGAACACAAGGCACTAACTCAGCGGTACTAACTGGACAATTGTTGAGAAGAGAGCAAGGGGAAGGAACCGGCCCTATCCCTGAGAGGTGGTCCCTCTTATACCCCTCTAAGATACCACACACAGTAGCAGAATTACAGCTTTAAGAAAGATAGCACTGTCACTAAGCACAGGGCATCTCTTCTGCAGGTACTGCCAAAGGCTTTAATTTTGTCCCCTTTCTGAAGGGGGTAGAATTATTACTCCAAGAGTAAACAGATACACTCCACTGAATGCAAACAGGAAAATTAAAATAGGTATAGATGCAATAGGACATATTGCTGCATTGGGGGAAAAAGTAACTACATTTGGAGCAAAGCACAGACTAAATAAAATTATTATAATATAATAATACAAAAATGAAAACTCAGGAGGGCTACTAGTTTAAGTTTTGTTACCTCGTAAGCTTGTGCCAAGATTTTTTTAGTAGAGCTGCATTTACCAACAATGACTGATAATAAAAGACACAGCACATCCACTAATATTTTTCCAAAGCTTAAGTAAACTATTTAAGAAATGAGCAATATCTGCTTCCTAACCAAGTGAGTTTCACTTCCAGCTCCCAGATGGGGGCTTGCAAGCTTTATGATCCCTGCCATCTTATAGCACCCTTGCTCAATACTACAGTACTCTCCTGCTAAAAGAAGGGTTAATGTCTCTTCCAGATAGCTCACTGGATAGCAATCACAGGAAGTTGAATAAATACTGGATTTAATTATTTGGGGTCAAAACCAAACCAAGGTATTCCTTCTTTACAGTGGGACTGAGTGGACCCTCAGCAAGTTTGCAGGTGACACCAAGCTGAGCAGTGCGGTTGACACACCTGAGGGACAGGATGCCATCCCAAGGGATCTGGACAAGCTCAAAAAGTGAGCCCATGTGAACCTCATGAGGTTCACCAAGGCCAAGCACAGGATCCTGCTCCTGGGTCAGGGCAACCCCCAGTACCAATACAGGCAAGGAGTCAAAGGGATCAAGTTCAGTCCTGCTGAGAAGAACTTGGGGGTACTGGTGGATATAAAGCTCAACATGAGGCAACAATGTGCACTCACAGTCCAGAAAGCCAACCATATCCCGGGCTGCTGCAAAAGAAGGGTGGCCAGCAGGTCGAGAGTAGTGAGTCTGCTCCTCTACTCAGACCCCACCTGGAGTACTGCTTCCAGCTCCTGTTGGAGCAGGTCTAGAGGAGTGCCATAAAAATTACTTGTAAACGTCCCTTCCAACCCAAACTGTTCTGATTCTTGACCGTACCAGAGACATGGTTATTGAAACAGGATCTCAGGCCAAACCAACAACCCTTGTCCTAAGTATTTATATGTGGACAAAGATACATTCCACTTAGAGAAGACTCCAGTTAGATATGGGAATTACATGAGTAATATGTCTGTGCTTCCAAGAACTTCACATTTGAGCACCAGTTCTTCAGGCAGGGGTTGCTTTCTCACATAGATATCAACAGTCCAACTTCCAATGAAATCATGAATACAGCACCAAATTAGTATTTCACACATATAGACTATTTCCAGCACCTTTTCCCAAACCCATACACCACATCACCCATACATGACTGCCATAACGGGCACATCATTCACGTCTGTCACGGTCTTAGCAAACATCAAAATGGCAGCAAGCAATCAAAAGTTCTGCTTACTCTTTTGGTGGGCAAAGGAGGGAAGGATCAGCATGATAAAGCATCAGCATTAGGAAAGGCAGTCAATGCAACCTGACCGGAACCAGCTTCACCTTAGACATCCTACCGACCCTTGCCAGAGTCAGCAACTCCGTCATATAACTAATTTCACTACGGCATGACCAGTGAGTCAGGAATCCAGATTACCAGCTTGGTAGAGATCTACTTAAGAACTCAATACAGAGTATTTTTTAGGGGCACTGCCAACTTAGGGAGTGGAAGAAGTGGAAGATAGAGTGGGAGAATGCGAGAAGTGAGAGGCAGCAGGTGTCCAAAACCCAAGACAGCTGCTGGCAACAACTTTTGCACTCATGTCAGTATCTGAAGAGCTTTGCAGCACATATTCTAACATCTTGATGACCAGACGTCATCACTGAATGAGCAAAGAGTCATTTCTTAAGGCAATAATCCAGCTCTAAACTTTTCCACGATGACAGGAATTAAAGCATTTAAAGAATACATCTAGACATTCAGTATCCACTCCAGACCCTTAAACGCTGCCAGTTTAGTGGAAAATTGAAGCAGTATCAGTACTGAATGTAATGAGAGTCAGAGATGTAACCAACTGACAAGAGAGGAGAAGCAGGAAGAGACACTGAACAACAATCCATTTTGAGGAAAGGCTGTGACGAAATTGCTCAACTCTAATGTATACAGAGCATACAAAATTCTATAAACATGAAGACGGGAAACAGCAGAAAAGCCCTTTTATAGTTCAGGGACAACTGCACTTCTAATACTTATGGCATTGCTGCAAATAGGTTTGCATTGCTGATAGTTTTCATTTAAAACAAAATAAAGAGAAACATATTTTTATAAATTTGTAAGTAAACTATCTGCTTTCATTGCCTGCTTTAATACTTCAGCCCATTCCCACATTTTCCTCCTTCCATCACTACTTCTATGCATACAAAGTTTTCACTTCGTAGACTGCCAACAGACAAAGCATTCAAAGTCTATAGAAATCTCACCAAGTGTAGGCTCTCTGGAGATGTATGCTCAAGATGCTTATTTCTGATAGCAGGTGAATCAACAACTCCCTCTAAATTTTTACCTCCTTGCTTAAATTCCTACTCTGCCTGTCAGACAGAAGTATCTCCAAGTCCCTGACCAATTTAGTCAAAAATAAACCTCAAGAGAGAGCATCATGAAATTCTGTATTAATTACGACTTTCTATCCCAGAACATATTTCAGACCCTACTGAGTCAATGAGGTATTTTCTTATAAAGCTAGAATCGAAGGCCACTCAACTCTTCTTGGATTATTTCTAGCTCATAATCATTAATACAGACTCCTGTTATGCTAGCCTAGGGGTGGCATATGGCTTTCCAGGGATAGGACAGACGGGGGAAAAATAACAGTTACGCATGCCTACATCCCAATCTCATTTCTGTGCATGCATATGGGGACGTAGCTTTCTCTTGCCAGATTCTTAAATACCAAATATATTATCTTCCGAGTCAAACATAGTACTTCAAACACAACCACTGTTTTGCAAAAAAAAAAAAATCAAGATGAGATGTATAATCAACCCATGTGCCTTCAAGCAGTAAAAATGATGAACCATGTGAGTTCTGAAGGAATTCCCTTCCCACACTTGCTCCCAGACACTATATGCAATTTCTACCTGCCTCTGAACAAAACAGATCTTTACAGGCACCAGCCAACGGATACAGGTTTAGAATAGAAGAGTGAACACAGTTCCTGCCACAAGATTAGAAATCTAATTCCTTTTTATTTAAAAAAAAAAGAAAATATCATCTCAAATACTATACAGTTTATAGAGAAATACAATTGACTTTGGGGTTGCTTTTTAATACATGCAAAGACTGTCTTAATTACATGGCTGAGTAAGAAAATTCTTGAAAGCCTTCAGTCATGGTCATGCATCCCCTGTCAGCCTCGGTGATTCCTTCTGCTGGTGGAGAGTCAGGTGCACTTTTAAACATCACAGTTTATGTCTTTACCCACTTTGACAGTCTCGTAAATTTTCCTCTTCTCCCTGCTATTTCATCTCTGACATACACAGAGCTTCCTTCACACAGCATTACAGGGTCAGTATCTTTCTGGGGACAGAATCCAACTCGCCAGTTTCCCAAGATACATGTGGGAAAGGCATACAGTAATCAACATTTAGTATAAACCAAGTGGATTCCAAAGCTTTACAGAAAGGACCACAAAAAGCGTAAAGGAACACAGTGAAAATAGATGGTCTGGGCTAGAACACATACACAATCATGCTTGTAGTAAGAATCATAAAATGGTTTGAGTTGGAAAAGACCTTAAAGATCGTGTTCCAACCCCCCCTGCCCTGGGCAGGGACACCTCCCACTAGAGCAGGTTGCTCAAAGCCCCATCCAGCCTGGCCTTGAACACATCCAGGGATGGGGCATCCACAGCTTCTCTGGACAACCTGTTCCAGTGTCTCACCACCCCCAGGTGTTGAAACACCTGAGGTGTTAGCTGCAGAGTAAAATGGTAGGTGTGACCTACTGAGTGAAATGGAGTTAAAATATACAGAAAGATAATAGGGGCTGTCCAGGGAAGAAAAAAAAAAATCAACATAGAAGTGAGGAGCTTCACCACAACCTCCCTTATTTCTGTGATCACTACAGAGAGACAGGCAGTCAGCACTAAATTTCCCTACAACCATTTCTGAAAATGTACCTCGGTCTTTGCCTGCAGCATTCCCTACATCCTAGGCCACAGTCAGCATTATGAAAAGGCTGCCAATTAAGTTGTGGTTTTGAGCTATAGACAAAATGTCCACTAGAGACTCTGATTCTTGCTTCCAAAGCACTTGCAACCCACTGTGTGTTTTAGGAAGAGAATATACTGGTTCTCAAACACATGCAATCTCGGCACCTCACAAGGCTGTGATCAGAGAAAATGCTGCAAGGTTGCATCTTTTAATGAAGTCCAAGTATATCATAACAAAATCATCTGCAAAAAGAAGAGTGTAGATTCAGCAACAACAAGGATTTAAGGCTATTGTAAAACTGTATTCTTTACTTTTGCATTGCAATCTCTGGGGCATGGTTGTATCAAGAGCAACTTGCAAATCTATGTCACTGCCAGCAAAATTTTGATTTCCATTTGATAGGATAATTTGTAAACAGCAGTTTTCCACACTCTGGAAGTGCTTAACGTTTGTAAGAACTACAAGAATTCAATGCTGATTCGATGGTACCATTTAACAGGCAATACAACACACTCTTGCTCAAGGTAGATGGCTTGGAAAAATCATGGGTGGGGAGAGAGCATTCCCTCCTTCTATGAAGGGTGGTACCTGGTAGTCTCTCAGTGGGGATCACAAACCTGGTGCTGCCACTGTCGAGAAGAGGAGGGTATAGACTGGGTGCAGCTGGAAGAGTTAAGCAGTTTGGGGAATTTTCCTCAGGAAAAGAAAATAATATTTCACTCTCAGTGGAGCTCCTGAAGCTCAAAAATGATGTCACACGCTAAGAAATCAGAGAAGTATTTACTCCTGGACCTTTTGATCAAAAGTAAGGAGATTGAAATTTAGCTTTAAAATAGTGTATGCTCTAAATATAGCAGCCAGATGACCTGACAGAGCTAAGATTCATGCTTCCTGAGCTTGCAAATTGAAAGAGTCAATCCAGCTCAGAATATCACAGAACCCTAAAGACAGATTGCTGTATTATCGTAATAGATATTATTTACAAATGTATCTCCACACTGTTTGCTCTCTAATTATAGTTGGGGCCCATAAAATCATTTACTTTCTATGAGCTCTTTTTGTACACTACACCTCCAAAGTCAATGAAAGTAATTTCAAGAACCTGTTGATTGATTTATTGATCAAATATGTTGACCAGTGCAATAGACTAGAAATAACCAGACAGGAAAGTGATTTGATAAATATTCCTGGAGACTAGTCACTACAGGCACTGGAAGTCAGGGAAAAAGAAACCCCTGAAGGCAGGTTCTGGCTTTTTTTAGCATCTATATTAATAGCTGGCCCTAAAACTTCATTCCTTATGCAGGCCTGCTTGGTTAAGTGCACTCACCAACCAAATGCCTGAGATAACTCCGTACAATCCAGTATTAGCTATCAAATTCAGCAGAAACAATTGGCAGAAGTTCAGCTCCTATTACCAGAAACAATGTGAGAAGAAAGAGGGGGGGAAATGAGGGGTGGGAAATATCTTTTGCACGAGTTTGAGGGAGGAAAGGGGTACTTCTTTCTGACCAAGGCCATGGGACAGAAGAAACACAGGCGGAGATCATCACCTACAGACAGCTTCCAGTACATGGGACAGTTTGCTGGAGATCCTATGGCGGAACTTCACCACAACTTCCACCAAGCTCCAAAGCTCCAACAGCAAGGAGCAGATTATTCCCCTGGCCAGCACTGAAAACCATAAACCTCATCTGTTAAGTACTCAGTGACATGGCCTTTTTATTTTTTTTTTCCCCTGTGGATTTAATTGTGATTTAATGAGGTTTTCAATGAAATGTGCTGGTATCTTATCATAAAACTAAGATGAACATAACTTGTACTTCTTTACATCGAGCTCACACAACTGAGGAGACCAACTCAAGCAAGAGGCAAGTTATGATTCAACTGTTGCACAGGAGTGGTTTCTTAAGAGGCAGAGGAAAGGTACACTAAAAGAGCAGGAGGACAAAGCTTGCATTACATCCATTATTGGTACAGTATTTTAGATAATCTTCCAACAATGTAGTTTTGGGGAGTTTACTTTTGTCCCCAACACAATAAAAGACTTAAAAGTCCAGGGATGTCCAGTTTTTTTCCACAAGCATAAAATTAAAGCAAGAAAAAAAATCCAGGTGCAGAAAAAATAAATTAACAAGATCAAATTCACAATCTCTTATAACCTCTCAGCATTTTTGAAGGTAAATGCCACGCTTATCAAAACAACCTTTAAAATAAAAACCTTTAAAAGCTTATTTATCTCATAACATTCTCCTTCCTGCCTGTCATATAATATAAGTATTACATACATATAAAATCAAAAGAAAAATCCACTCAAAGAAACCAACACTCCAGTGCTCCATTTTCCATTTAGCATTGGTTATACACCCACAGAGACCTTAAAACATTTTAAAGGATCAAGCTTTACTTCTCATTAGTACCACCGTCACGTTGCTCTGAACTGTGGTCATATAACCTTTTGCACCTTTTCACTCTATTGAATCAATCTCCCCTGGCAACTTCTGGTGTGGCACTCTGCTCCCCCTGCCTCTGGCTCTTCTTCCCTCACTAATTCTGTGTTCAGAACTGTGAAGCACAAAATTAGACGTTTCAAATTAAGCAAGGAGAGAGAATGAGAGAACCTTATTAAATCAACATTAGTATCGGAGTGTCTTTAAAAGAGAAACTCGATTGCAAAATATTACTCGTCTCTGTAAAGCTCTTTATGTTGACAGAAATGAGAGAGGCAGCAGCTGAAGTCGTCATCTTCCTCTGCCCCCACCTTCCTCTTCATGCTGGTCACAGTGCTTGAGCAATAAGAGCAGGATCCTTTGCAGACCACAGCCCCAGAGGAAGCAGAGCTTACACCCTGAAATCACAAGCACTGGAATTTCCAAGGAAAAAAGCAGAAGGTCTATTAACATGACACAGAGAAAAATACTCAGACACAAGAAAGCGTATTAACACACAAAAGCAGACTCCCTTCTCCTCCCAAGCTCTCTCCACCACTGGTTGTTCTCTCAAGTCACAATAGTAAGTTACAGTCAATTTTTTACTTCTTACAACAAGGCAAAGAGCCATTTCAAGGTTTAGTTTCCATTCTCAGTCCCCAACAATCAAAACTACTGACATGGTGTGATGCTCAGCACATTCTGTTCCAAAACACAACTCTCTGAACATGAACCCTCAGTTCCTGGCCAGATATGATTAAACTCCTTTTCAAGATAAATCACTCAAGTATCATCCCATTCCCCCTTGCTGGATAATTTGACATGCTGTTAAAGCCAGAGAACACCTCTGAGTTTGCGTGGTTTTTAAACGTGACTTTCCTTGGCACTTCTTGAATATGGGTTGATATTTGCACCCTGTGTCAATAGAATGAGTGTTCATGCCTTACACCACTACGCAGCAGGTTACACGCTTGTCTGTTGGGCTGTCACCTAAAATGGGGGGGGGTGTCTTGGCATCTTACAGGGAGAGTTTGTAACGTGTGCTGTTAAGGAGGCCTGTGAAAACAAATCCTACTGAAATAAGTAAAAAAATATCTGTATTTCAAAACTATTTCGATTAATAAAAACCATAAAAATCAGTGTTTAGAGTACCTACTTAGCTAGGCAAGATTATACTAAGGGGAAGTGATATAAAACTGGAGCTGAATTCCTGATGCGTGCAGAAAGCTTTCAAAGCATCTTTGGGCTGATTTGCCAACAGAAATGGAGGCTGACGCTTTTGACCGCCCCAGTCTCTCCCGTGCAATGGGAACTTCTGTATCAGCCTGATGCTACTGAAACCTCTGCATTTTGCAGAGAGGTTTCCAAGTGCAGAGTCTCCATACAAATAAAATGGCACTTTGAGCAGCCAGGGGTGCTAGCCATTCTGATACCTCTTCAGAGAGTAATAAAAGTGATCACCTCCTCATCTGACAGCCAGGCTTAGATGCCATTAGCCTAGCAATGGACAAAGGAGTCCCCACACCAGAGTTAAGACAAAGTGCACCAGGGAAACAGGAAGAAGGGGGAAGATTAAATTAACACCCACAAGAACTAGCACCAGAAAGGTAACTTGGTTGTAAAAGGGCTGTGTATTCAACATCCTTGTTTGGTAAAATGAAACACTTCTTATTCACCTCAAAGGGCAACAGCAGCAATACAAGCCAACTTGGAACCTTCTGAAATGAAAGGGTCCGACGAAAACAAGCAACTTACCATTCAATTATAAAAGCTGAAAATGGGGAAAACTGAGAATTCAGAATGAAACACTGAACCTGCAGTCTTTGGGCTGCCCTCAATGGCTTTTCAGGTCAGCATGAACTCATTACCAAAATACACTTAACTGTCTGTTACATGCCTTTCTTCCGGGAAAGGACAAGACTAAGTGAAAATTGAAAACATAAGTATATTTCTATTCTCTACTGCCACTAATTTTCTTCTAGCCTTCCCCTAGCAGCCTGACACAGAATTAGAAGTGGCCTCCCGTCGCCTTCAAGTCCCACCCCTTGATTTTGGAAGGGTTATCAAATACAGCCTTTAATTCAGTGGGACAGCAACTACAATGATGGATGTCTAAACAGAATGATAATAAAAGGGGCTTATGAAGTTAAGCACTAAACATAACGATCAAAATTAATAAACTGATATCCCTAAATATGAACACAGTAGTTCATACTAGATACAGTTCTCCTGAAAGGCCCTCTCCTCTTGTACAAAAAACACCAAGAATGTCAAAATAGAGGAGTATTACTTCAGATTAAAAAAAAAAAGAGAAAAAAGCACTCTAATTTCAGAAGGTTCACCAGGTTTTCCACAAATTCCACAAATACCAAGTAATTAGTTCACACTCACATACCCAACACTTGCAGCTCTTTAGTGCCCCCCATTCCAAAAACTTTTCAGGAAACAGTCAATGTTTACCAGCCCCACAAAATATGCAACTAAAACAAAAAACAGTGGAGACCATTTTCGTGTAACTTCTGCCATATACCAACCCCACAAGCAAACAGGTATTTAAAATTGCATATTACTGAAAGTTTGGAAAAGCTCTAAAAGAAACACAAAGTTTTAAAAGTCCAAAAAGCGTGAAGAACTAAACAACCAGAGGGTTCTTTGGGGTTTATTCACCATGCTTATTCACCTGCAAAGATCTCAGTGAATACCAACACATCATAACAACACTTCTGAGGTAACTACTATTCCAAGAAAAACAAAGGAGAAGCAAGATGCAATAATTTGTCCCAATTCACGCAGAAAATGCTAGAGAGGATCATGACTGATAACAGAGACCCAAACCACAGAAGAAACCAAGATTTTAATCAACCATGTATTTGCACAGATTACTGAAAGGAAAACAGTCACAGTGTACTGATGCTTGCCTGTTAATATCCTTCCAAGATGGCACAATCAGAAAATTATCTCAAAAGATCTAAGTACAATGGAATGAAAGGTTACATACATTTGAGAAGGGAAAGAGCTGGAGCAGCAAAAAAGCAATCCCTATTTCATTCTTAAGTCTCTAAGGCACTTGGGAACCAGCAATGAATGGTGGAAAACCATCCACCAAATCCAGGCAACTAACATTGCCTGCAGTGATTAAGTCGCTTAAGTATCAGTCTGCCACCTACTACTGTAGTGTGGAAAATTCACTGTAAGCACTGAGGGGATTCTGAAGAAAGGAACAGAAACACTGAAAAAAGATGCAAGACAGACACAAAACAATGTGAAGAGTCACAGCAGCCTTTCCCCTCAGCAGTAACTATTGGCAGCAGCACTTAGCCCACCTCTGAGACACCAGTAAAATAGACCCAGTCTCATCATCATTCAGTTTTTCAAGAAGCAAATTGGGAATTAATATTCACGGGATCTATGACTGACATAATTGCAATTTAAAAAGGGCAATTAATCATCAGCCACACTGGCGGCTGACTCACCAGGCTGGGATTCTTTCTCTCCACACCTGCCGATAAACTCACAGGAGGCAAAAAGCATCACACGTGCACACAGAGCCACAAAGTGCCATTCTCCCTCTTACCCCCCACCCCAGGTTTCACAGCCTATGCTGGGGGGGGTGTGTTTTATTGGTTTTTTCTCCCACACATGCTCCAGTGGAATCACTCACCCACCCTTTCAGCCAGCAGCTCACCCACAACGCCCAACTGATCTCCCTTGGCACGTGGATAAGGAATGCTCTCTCCATGTTCTATCTCACTCACGTCAGCAAAGAGAATTGAGGCAAGGAGCTCCATCACCTCCATTATGGATTTCTCCTAATCACCCCATTTTCCTTTGTATCTTTGCATGAACTTATATTGTTAACAGTGACATCTCATCCCATTCCTGCTTGGAAAGTATATCATAAAAGGTGAGAGCACAGCTCCAGAGAAGCAAATAACATAGGCTCATGGATGCTTCAAACCTCGCAAATGCTTTGCATAAGATGAGTCAAAAAAGCCATTAAGGCAATATTTACTTCCATGCTCTTATGGGAAGGTTTTTAAGCACGCTTTAAACAAAAGTGAAAACCTAAGCAATTGTTCTGGGTATTAGTTCCACCAAATGAAAATCTTTCTATGTGAGCATAGATGCCAGATGCAAAGATTTCAGCCAACAGTATTTCAAGAAAATACATTTAGATTTGTCGATGGTGTTCAGGTTTCCAGAAAGAAAGTTTTCAGACTAAGTTGTGGCGTGAGTATATAACTTTCCATAAAAAGTACAATTCTTAATAAAACATTCTTGCCTAAGTGGAAGACAGACATCAAACTGACCACCTTATTATGCCAGTTTACTTACCTAGAATGTACTTAAGACACTATGGTGACAAATACCACTGAAAATAAGCATGAGACAGATGGAAAGATTTAGAGCTCAGCAAGCTGTGAGGTCTTCAAGCGACACACTTCAGAATGATGCCCTTGGGCCAAAGAAAATATTACCAACGTACTTCTAGGTCAAAGAAATCTTGCTCAAACAGGTGTCACTGGTGCCAACCAAGCGCAGCAGATACGTAGGGACCGAGGGTGCGTACTGTAACACAAGCTGAATAGTCCTCCCCTCCTCCTTCCTGCCAGTCAGCAACCAGAAATTGCCTTCATCATAACAATACAGGAAAATAATTCAACACTTTTTTTATGTGAAAGAGTAATTTCAATCCTAAGAATTAAGTCAGGATGGAAGCTGGAACGCAATTACACATTGCACGTCTTGGTCAGAGTTCCAAACAAAGGTAGTTGGCAGCATGTCTCTGCCAACAGATAACACCAATAAATGGCCTCATTTCCATCTATTATAAGATAATAAACAGGTTTTGCTTCCTCATACTGTCCTCATTTCTACCAGGTCCCTCAAGATTTGCTGTATTTTTGACACATGCTCCAAGTGTTGTTCATCCACAAAACTCAGTGTATCATTGCAAGTTAAATGAGGTGTCCACAATCCACTTCTCTCAGCTTTGTGGCATTAAAAAAGCACAATCATAAGCCCTCTCCAGCTTTTTCCTCATTCAGAGTTCGCAAGGTTTTAGTAATCTCTTAAAGAACATTTTGATGCCAAACAGACCTTTGCCTTCAAAGGACCCACTTCCCCCTCTGTTCAGAAAGGTGTGACTTTGTCCTCCACTGACAAAAAAAATCACTCCTTAGCAGATGAGTGTGGTGTTCAGAAACAGCAGGTACATCACAGGAGTATCCATCATCTACCTGCAACTCAGTTGCATTTCCTTATAAAAACTGGCTGAATCAAAGACTTTTATTGGGCTCTTTGCACTCAAAGAAGGTGTTTGCTGAAAACAGAGTTGGGAACAAACCTGGAGGGGGGGTTAGGGAATAAAGAAAGAGAAAGGGGATAGGGAATAAAGAAAGAGAGAGAAATAGAAAGATTCTTTCTCTCTCAAACACAGTCAAGACTCCTGGGCTGGTGCTCAGAATCATGGATGCTTCATTTCTTATATTTCTTTAGAAGAAAAACAAATAATTGTGCTTCCAAATTTTCCTAACACCTGTAAGCTTAATGCTTCCAATCAGTGCTTGCTCACATCTTTATCTTCAAGCCCATATTATGAAGTTTTGATAAGCTTTTTCCTTCTAAGCATCTCTCACTCCACATGGATAAGAGCCACTAATAGAAGACAGAGACCGAAATCCTTGCCTCTTCTATTGCCTACATTTAGCAATCAGCAACTGCCTGAGTATTGTGTGAGACCCCAAGCACTGCCGTGTATTACACACTTATCTCTGCAAAACCACCCTGCACAAGTGACAACTTCCAGGCAGGGGGGAGGGGGAATTGTGCGGCTTTGCGATAATTAAAGCACAGACGAGTGTCAGTGCTGTAGATAATTATGCATTAGCAGTGAAATTACTTAATGGAATGAAATAAACTAAGCCAAATGTTTGGTTTTAAAGGGAATTTAGGGTCTGCAAAAGGGGCCCAGCTGACAGCCCAGGAGAGCGAGAATGACAGCCCTCCATCATTCACAAACCCAATACAACACAGCAAGGGTCTGGCAGGTACCCACCTCCCAGCCAGGCAGAAGGGGAGCAGGGGAGAAGCTGAAGACAATGTCAGCCTCCCTGGTCATTCAGGCTCTGATCTGTCTGAGGAGTGCTCACATAGGGACGAGTCACTAAGTAGAGAGGAACAACTGACTGCAATCATTTCCTAAATAAAGGTACCAGCTCTGACAGAAAGGATTCCTTCAACCCACAGACCCTTCCCATAGCCCACCCCCACAACCATCCATCAGGAAAAAAAACCCATGTTTAATCAGTGTCAGCAGAGACAAGACTCCAGCCAGTAACAGCACAAGTAGGTACATGGCCCACAATGAAACCACCTCCTCCCACCAAGCCCACAAGGTTTTCTCCCATTCTCTCCTCTTGCCTCAACAATTGTGCACCTACACCTACTCCCACCACCGCTGTCATCTAGATGGCTCTCCACATCATCCTCCTGCTTGTTAAAACAAGGACTCACAAGGTCAGTCAGAATTTATAAAGCAGCCATTTCATCTTCTGTGCTTCCCTGGCTACATTCCTTCCTAAAAGCTGCTGAACATTGGAGATTCTGCTGGGTCTGAAAGCCCTGCCAACACCAGGGCCAATTAGGAGTTTCAGGATGATGCATATTAAAGTTATTATGGGAGGCAGTTATGCAGCCAGAATAAATCTTAACTGAACCTTTAAGTGGTTTTTATAACTCTTGTTTCTCCTTCTTGAAAACAGATGAAAAGATACAAATCTCCTCCCTAAAAATCTGCAGGGATTCCAGCCAACCACCAGCTTCTCCCCGAAGAGAAGATTCTGCCCTCAAAGCAATAATTCAAATCGTCCAAGGCCAGCTAGATGATCTTTATGCTTTAAACTCCAAATCACTCAAATAAGTCAAAAACTTACAATGTCAGTGAAGACTGACCTGAGATACTGCCTTTACAAAAGGCACTGCGTATGCGTCTCAAAATTCTGCTGAAAGAAACTCCAGTGGTTTTTCAGTACAGGCCTTCTTAGTCTACAAAGTCTGACTGCATGTGGTAAAAGAGACACAGATAATATAGTTAATTTTGACAGACTGAGTATTGTAGTTTCTAATTAGAAGGCTGGGATGTAGGTCAGAACAGTGAATCTTACAGAGGATCTGAGGAACAGAGGCAGCGACATCAGTTTTGATAGCGAACATGAGATGTCATTAGGAGAGCATCTGCCACTCTCCTCTCACCACTTCCAAAACCAAAACTTGCTCTCAGCAGCACTTACCTAGCCCTCCAAGAAGTATCACTAGAAAACAACTGAAGACCAAAGAGAAATCTGGGGTGGCTGAGAACATACCACATCATTTGTGTGGAAACCTGCAACGTCTTCAGGAGAACCACTTCTTCCCTTTTGCAGCCTGAACCACACAGCAGCTTCCCAAGCAGCTAGATCCATGCATTTAAGCATGCAAGTGAGCCCCAGGAAGCCCAGTAAGAAAATGAAAGATAGAAGCAGACTCAACGTACACCTCCAGTTTGTAAATTATGTCAGTACACAGTGGCTTTGCCATTCCAAATTATGTATTTCTGTAGAAATCAATGAACTCCAAAAACTTAGGGTAGACTCATCCTGAAAAAAAATTATGGTAACTGCTGGAGAAGCCAGAGTCAGAATGAAAACAAATAAGCAAAAACCTCTGAGACATTTCAATGGTATGCAAGCAATTTGAGGGCTCAGCAGTTCCCGTCCACCCCAGAAAAGGAGTCTTCATGGGTGTCCCTTCACTGCCACCTTCAGGAAATACTCACTGCTGCTTTGAAAGTGTTCTCAACACAGCAGGGAAAAAGTATGAACTCAGTGAAGGCATCATCACTGGCATGCAGCTGAGATGCACATTAAAAATCTTTAGTTCCGAAATAAGGGTACTACAGCTAGAATCACATCCCAAAGAACTGAGGGGCAGAGCACAGAGATCAATACACAGAGCAGCCACCGGGCTGAGCAGTGGCTCTGACCCCAAATAAGATATGCAATTCATCTCCCAGATGCTGCACATGAAGCAGGTAATAGATTTTCCCAGATCTTAAATTCAAAGGGGTACTAATGAGGATATGCTGCTTATGGATTATTAGACTCCATTTGCACCATCACATTTTAAAGAGTTACTTGAAAAGCAAAAACTCCCTACCTCAAAAATAATCTTAAAGCTATTTATTTACACACACGTGCACAAGATGCACCTTAAGTCTCTGGACTGCATATTGATTTACCAGTAGATGACATGAATTATCAAGCAGGAAACTTAGCTCCAAATCAGTCTGCACCATAACTCTTAAAATAGGCAAATGACTTGCTGAAGAGTGAAGCCTAAGCAAGCTCAACAGCAACATCTGGTGGCCAATGAGCAATAATAGCAAATTAGTCTAATTATCTGGAAGTTTATTATTCATTCTTGCAAAAATGTAAGTTTTTACTGCAGTTTAAGAATGCCTGGTAAGAGACATTTTTTTGTGCAGAAAGCAGGTGTAACTTCTAAACGTGTGCAAACAAGGCAAAAATTTGTTTGCATTTGCATATGCATGTAGTCAGAAAAATCTCTGTCATTTACCATTACCTGCCCACTGAGATACTTGACAGCAAAACACTGAAATTAAGAGGGGTTAAAACTCATGTTAGTGAGACTGCAAATCTCTTCTGTCTAGCTTCTTCAATCCCATCTGACGAACACTCATGGTACCCCCCCCATGTGTAAGGCCCGAGGCAGCAAAGTAGTTATCAACCACACCAGTCCCATCTACAGGGAGGAGAATGGCAGGTAAGGCCATTAGAGCTCCTTTCCCTCCAGGTGCCTTAACACATTCCTTATTAACCTCAGAAAATAATCCCGCAGAATGACATTATTGGAGCAGCAGCACGGCTAATGGTCCTCGCTTAATTTGGGCACAAAATGATGCTCTATCTACAGTAATTACAATGAAAACCCTTACCCCAGATGCACAAGATTTGATGAACTACTTCCAAAGTAGTTTCCAGATTGCATTTAGACCTTCATCACGAACTCAGACAAGGGCAGAGTTGACTCGAGAGCCAGCTTCTAAACAACAGTCAGAAGGGAAGAGGTGTTGATGCATCCCACTTCTCTTACCAGTAAAGGAACAGTGTCAAATTCTTACTTGACCACAGAGAACCACCCCCTTTTTACAGGCTGCTGTGTAACAAGAAATCACAGGCAAGTAGGGTTTTAATAGAACTCCATGATAACCTTCAGTAGCACAAAGCTTAGAAAAATTACACTGCAAAATGCTGAGCCTTGACCAGGAAAATGCAGACCAGCCACACGGCTGGCTGGGGGGGCCACATTTCAAATTATAGAAAACTGTAGGCTGGACTGACATTCACTATCTTTAAAATTTTAGTTTGCTTTGCATTTTAAAGCTCTTACGTTTTTTCAAATTTTGTACTTGAAAAAAGTTCTTTTAGCCTGAAACACCAGGGAATAGTATATAAGAAACATTAAAGTTTGTTATAAAAAGAACTTATTTTAGCTGTAAATAAACAAGTTGTTTGCTTGTGGGGTTTTTGAGTTTTTGTTTTGGTTTTTCAGGGTGCTGTATTCTTTTGTGGTGGTTTGTTCTTTGGTTTTGTTTGCACTTGGGGGTTTTGGAGGGTTTTGTTGGGTTTGGTTTTTAAAAGATACCCTTATTCCAAATCCCCCTTTTTCTGCATTTAGCTGTTAAACTAGGAGAGCATAATGAATTGCTCAGGTCCTCAGCTGGGAAGAGAACAGCTTTTGTAAGGAACCGGTTTGTGTATTGGAAGTTTGGAAGCCACAGAGGGGAGTCACAGTTTCAGCTGGCCAGTGCCAATTACAGCTATAGCAGGATGAATACTGAGTAACGAACCTGGTCTGCTCAGAAGAGGCAGAGAAGGGAAAAGGAGAGATAGGAGCATATGTGTTTGGAAGAAGAAAGGGGCTTGAAGTCATTTGCTAGACAGCAAACCACTTTTTCCCTGGCAAAAGCATTAGGCTGAAGATCCAGTGAATGTACGTGGCAACCTCTCAGTCCTAATTGGCAGAGCACTGGTTATTTAACAAATGTATCTTTAGCCTAATGTACTATTCAAGTAGGTATTAAACTATGGAGGTTTTTTTTTCTTTTGGACAGTAATTATACATAGCCCTGCTGTCTGATCAATTTTTACTCTCAACTCCTACTGCATCATCCTTCAAGTTTGCCCATTATCACAAAGTCTTCAAGGCTAAAAAGGCTCTAAACCCCCAATGTAATACGCAGACAGGAAAAAGAAAGCCAGCTAAGTCTCTAATTCCTTCCCTCCCTCATAAGATTGCAGGTGTTCTATTTTCATTGTCTAAAAATCAAAGAGAAAATCATCAGCTCATTTCCTCTCCCTTAGTACAGTCCCTTTTAAGAAGCTACTTTCCATCATGTTTTACTCAGTACTCATAAATAATATAGATAATTGCAATTGGTCATAACAAACAAGCAGTGAAAGTATACATATATAGTACAAAGGAAACAAAAATTCTGATGTGATCCAAAAGCAGAAGGAATTCCTGGCAAATAGCAGCAGTTGCATCCAGGTCATTTTTTTTTAGAGCCAAAAATAATACAGGGACAGACTTTACACACTGCTTAACAAGGGTGCTGGCAGCCCACTTCCCTCTGCAGCGCGTAGGTATTTCCTACCTCCTTCCCCACGTACAACAGACATAGCTATTTCTTCCCTAAAAATTTGCATTAGGAAGAAGCAACATTACCCATGGAAAGATAGCTTTAAAACTGCTGAAACTCCAAAATACATAAGCAGCATGTAATTAGAAAGATATTATGCTGACTGTAAATGAAAAGCTCTAAGAGAGTCCACCCAGCTGCCCAAGAGTTAACATTATGCGTTTCTCATCAAAACCTCTTCCAGGAGGTTAAGCACACAATAGACTATCTAAAGCACAGCTAGAAAGGCTGCTTGAAATTCCACACATGTGCCTCAGCAATGTATTTCTATTAATGTCCAGTGTGTGTCAGCGTGAAGATAAGGTACCAACATCATGTCCAACCAGCCAGCTAGAGAATGGGACGCCGTGTAAAACATTGTCTGATGCTTAGAATCCGGAGAACAGTGGCGTTTGCAATCTCACCCGCTGCACACGTGTCTGATAACGCCACCAACGAGCAAAGGCAGCAGGAGCAAAACATCCTGCAGTTTTGGGAAACTAAGAGGACAAAGGGAGAAAGAGGAAGGGAGGGAGAAGGAAGCAAAGAAGAGTGAAAATAGACTTCATCAGCAAATAGAAACAGGTTAGAGGATGCCCAACTGTAGTAGAGGGTATAAACAAACTGGAAAAAGCCTCAGTGAAATTTACTCTTCGTATCAGCTTGCTTTAACTTTCCTTTAAGGCGAGGAATAAAGAAAAAACATCAGAGCTAATTTTGATTTCTCCCATCATACCATGTAGACTCAGCCTCCTTCCAGTATGATCCAATAAAGCTATTTGTACTGGGAGACTTGTGGAAGGCATTGTATTTGAGGATATGTCATCTTGAACAGGAGATATCTACTCTGTTGGGCCTGGTACTTGGGGCTTAAGAAGCCCATATGTTACCAGATGCTGCAAGGGAAACCGCTGGAATACCCCATGTCGGTCTGTGCTGGGCACTGACAAGTGTTATCACACAGGCAAGATTCCAGCCCATCAGGAAACTTCCTATTAGCTGAACAGCTTGCTAATACAATCTGTAACTCACCCATCTTTGAGAAAAGTCAACTCTATGTGGATGAACGAGTGGAATGCAGTGACCCTGATGACCACTGTTGACTGAGGAGGTGGTGACCCACAGAGCAGTGAAGCTGAGTGGCCGCAGGCCTGGGCTGCACATACAGACACAGCACGGACTTCAGGTCTCTCTTGTGCTGCACAGAGTCCTCAGCAGCCCAACAGAGGAGCCTGCAGGCAGCTGCCCCTCGGTAGCAGCCCCTGCGGGACCTTGCCCTTATCTACAGGGGCACTAAGATGCTCTCATGTAAACATCCTTTATGAATGGAGTTGCTTTCTCTTAAAAATGTAATTGCTCAAACGATGAAAAAGGGAGAACCTCTCCATCTGCACAGTATGCCTCGGGACAATCCACCCAGGGTCTGTCCAATCCCGCATGAAAGCAAGGCTCCCAGCATCTGAAAGGATGTAAGATTTACTTGCTATCTATAGTCTTCTTTGTATTCCTATCGAAACAGCTATTTTATGAAACCACTTGTCAGTCCTTTCTACAGAGACCCAGGAAGAATCTTGCATAATTTCTCTCTCACACTGCCATCCAGTGCAGAACGCTCTGCCCATCTCAGGTACCTTCTCTACCACCTCTCTGCTGCCAAAAAAGGATCACATCAAGACATACACGTTAAGGTTCCAAAAAAAGGTGGCAGAAGCACCAAAGCCAGTTTTCATGGCATTTAGGGAATATGACAGAAATGACACCCAGTAGCAGGTCACATACCTCACATCCCCGTCATCTGACAGTGCAAAAGCAATTGAGGTGTTAAATTCAGTGCAAGCTTATATCCTAGCCATTATATTAGCACTTAAAAAGAGAGCAAGGTTATAGTTTTAAAGTAATTTTTCCAGTCAGAAAAGAAATCAAGAAAATTTTCAGTGATTGAGAACCACTGATTCAAGGCTCAAACACTGTCGTTTTTTAGATAGAATATAATGAACCCTGCAAAGCTATCACCTAGCACGAAGATAGACACATGCAATACCCCAAATACTCACAACACAGACAAGAAAAATCATAACCCAAAAATAAAGTTTAACCGAGTTAGTGGCAACTCTTGTAACACTCTCAGCCTCACACCAATGACAACCCCATACCACAAACCATACCACGTCTGATCGATACTGGATTGTAGGAAAGGGAAATCTACTGAAACACCCAAATCTGTTGCTTATGCCCCCCAAATTAGCTGCAAAATTAGAACAAAATTCTACTATTGCCCAGCACTTACGCAGAATAACAAAAAAAAATAAAAAATGCAGTACTAGTTTTGCGGATCATTCAAGGAAAAATATCAACATATTACTCTCTTTTTTTAATGAATATTTTGTAGTTAGAGATAGGGAAAGAGGAAGGCTAATCTTATCTTTTGCTTTTTAAATGACTGAATGGCTTTACGGTAACCCTAAGTCAGAAGAAATGAATGTGGAAGAAGTTTCTGTGGAGTATATGAACTTGGCAGACGAGGGGGGAAAAAAAAAAAAGCGTGAAATATGGGCACAGGAGAATTGAAGGCAAGACAGGGGAAGTAGGCAGCACCACAGACAACTTCAATTTGTCGCAGCTGTAGGATTTTAAAAGAGGCCAACTTTGTGATAAGGTCCCTTAGCCCAAGAGACTACAAAAATGAGAAGCTCAAGCGACCATCAGCTGCTGAAATCTGCAAAAACTCTCCAAACACAAATTAACCTTCAGTCACGAGATAAAAGACTAGCTGCAGAAACTGGAAGTTGTTAAAAAAAGAAAATGCAATAAACGTCTGACAAATGAGAACAGCAGTAGCAGGGAAAATAAGGAGTACACGGGCAGCGTCTTACCCATCGCCAGATAGCAGCTCTGCCTCCCCTCAAGAGAAGAAGATGGAGAAAGATGAAGTTTTCTTTTGGTTTGGCTTTGGTTTTACTTTCTGGGTTCATTGTAGTACAGATTCTCCAAAATCACTTTAGTTAAATTTAGATCTCACTAATGCTCCAGAGACCGGAAGTTAATAGCTTGCCGGAGGTAGAAGGCATGAAGAACCTCACCATGCCAAACTTAAGTTTAATTCAAATCTTTCCGAAGTCCACCACTTAAGATTACTTTCTATAGGGATACCTTGAACATTTAATGGTTTCAGAAAAAGCAGTAATTCCTTCACTGCAGAAATGCACCCACTTCTATGGAGATGGTAGCAGCCAAGGAGAACCCCAACTGTGGGGGAAACAGAGGGATGGTCTGGCCAAAAAATATAGAATAACAGAGCACTAACTTTACAGACTCCACACGTGGGTACATGTTCTTTAAAGGAAAGTCTAGAAAAGTACCTCTTAGCTCAGACAGCAAGAACAAGAGGGACAGAAGGAACAAAGTCTGAAGCTATTTGGCCCAGTTATTTAAATCTCCTTATCAACAGCTTGCACCATTTTGCAGTAAATCATTAAGGCTTAAACCAGAAAACACATCTTTCCATTTATAACACCACATTTAAAAGGCAGTTTTATTCAATTAGTGAAAGCAATCAAAAACAACTGCACTGCGAATTCTAGCCCAAGATAGTGCCCTTCCTGCTGACCTGGTCAGAGCTCCCTCCCTGGTTTTGTGTGCACTAAGGGTACGGGAGCATTAATGTGCTACTAATTAAGTGCACCATTCATTTCCTAAAGAAAACCTAAAAATTAATCTGAAACAAACACACACAAAAAGGGGCACCATTCCTTCAGTAAATACACATGGATACTCGTTGCTAATCACTGTAACATCAAGGAAAATCAACTTGAAATAAAAAAAAGAAAAAAACCAAACAACTGAATGGGCTTTTTCCTCATTTTGCACTATTATTTTAAACAAGTCTCCACACTTTCCAATTAAAAATCAATGCTTTACATTTAATCCTGTAAATGTTTCCTGATTGAACCCACAAAAAATTTCAAAGAACCACTAAACACTAAACCCCAAGATTTGCATTAGCAATGTCTCCCTCCCACAACCAATCTATTTCATAGAATTTTCCATATACAGACTTAGAATTTTCTACACATAGGCATTTCCCACATGTAGGCTTGCAACTTCAGAAAGAGAAAGGGTTTATTAGCTCACTGCCCTACATTTTAGCTGCAGAACAAACAGGACCAACAAAACTAACCCTGATGGGAGCAGCATCCAAACCATAATGCAAAGCTCACACAGAAAATACCTCTCCTTACATCAACCCAAATAAACAGGGGAGTAAAAACCGGCAAGTTTTGACCAGAGAGGCCTGACCTCAAAACCAGCAGTCTCACTTCACTGATGGCCCCACACTGTCACAGTTTCAAGAGTTTACTGTGTCCAGTTTACTGAATCTCAGCGGGTCACTCCAGCTTGTCACAACGATACGAGATTACACACCACAAAACCCCTGTCTAATCTAGAGTTGCTTACCTTTGGTTAATCAGCCAGGATAAAGCTGATCCCCAGCTTAATACAAAGTAAATGAAAGCCTTGACAAAACTGAATCATGTTCAGCATCATTTCTAAAACCATCTTCAGGACCATCTCAGCTGCATCTACAGCTGATACCACTCACCAACAGTAGACAATCTACAGCAAAATAAAAAGCTTCTAGCCAATCTTGCTTACATTTATGAATGACCAGAAACCTAAAGAACTTTCCATGAATGAGACAATTGGATCATCCCTCTACCCCTACAATGCCAAAAAGAAAACACTACTCCACCTGATCACTCCCCCTCTACTCCCGTCAAAATTCTCCCCCCTTGCATCTATCTACGAATGGGCTGTTTGTGCTGCTTAGAGCTCTTTTGCCTCCACAGTCTTTGAAATGATGGAAGAAAACATACTAGTTAAAATGTCAGCAGGCCAAAATGCAGTAAAGCAAGGGCACAAGAGTCCAAAACATGCCACAGGCAAAGTCCACGAGGTCAGAATCCCACATTCACAAGATGACACCCACATCAAAACCCACTGCCCTGATCAAAGGCATTCCCTACTCGATAGTCTTCCTTCAGTCCTTCTCTCCTGAATCAACATGAGAAGAGAGGCTCTGAGGAGCAAAGAAATTATTTCTGGGCAAGAAATCATCTGAAAGAATCCAACAGCCTATGACCAATTATAATCAGCTACTGGAGCAACCAGAGACAAACCCTAAACCCTTGTGAGCACTTCCTTCCCTGCTTATATTCCAGGCCACATTAATCACAACAGTGCAACGCTGGAGTCACCAAAGACAGCAAAGGCTGCCATCCAGCAAGCCAGCGAGCAGGGCATGACCAGGAACCCTGGGAATAGCAAGCCATTTGTCATTGACAGTTGGCAAAACACTCTCCCAGCATTTTAGGAATTCTACGTCCAGTTTTCATGCAGCAGCCAGTGCCTGTCATTCCTGTCTGAAAAAGCTAATCATGGTGCAAAGTTGTCCTACCATCAACCCATTTCTGAATTCATTCTTTCAAAGTGGGATAGAAGACAACGACAACGACTTTTGGTCAATAATTCTGACAAAGCCATTATCCGAGGGGTATTAAATGGGAAGATAAGAACTTCAGGGCTTTGCACAAATCATATTAGTTCAATTCTCAAATCCGGGTAATGCTTCTTTTCAAAGTATTAATTTCGTTTATTCTATTTGCTCTCCCTCTGTCCTGATAACATAGGCGCACATGGCCCCTAAATGAGATCCTCCTATTTTATAAGTTATAATCCTCCCTTTCTAGAGTAGTAATGAGATGTCTTCGCTTAATCGTGCTTATTGCCCCCCCCACCACCAGCTTCTGCTTTTCTCCATTCCCATTCCACATTGATTTGTCTCAAAGGTTTCAGCAAAAGCTATCAGGCAGGGAGCCACTGGCTCCAAGAGGCTCAGGACGCATATGCTGCATAGCCTTAGGAGATTTACAAAAGCAGAAAGGAGAAAAAAAAAATAAAAAGAGGAGCTTTGCTTGCAAAGTTTTTGTTGGTAAGAGGAAAAAGGAAAGCCAAAAGAACTGAGAAGTTAAGAGAAGAGGTTTTGATTAATTGGAAATGAAAAAGGAAATACTCCTGGTACAGGGGAAAGGTGAGACTATTCACAACACAGTAAAGAAATTAAATAGCTTGACTACAACAATTTTGGAAGTTCCTCATGCTAGAAATAAAAAAGGATTTAAAGATAGCTGTATTAATTCTTGGATATTTCACATGAGACTTAAGGAATGCTACAAGCAGTAGTTAAACACCCCAGGCCCTGCTGTGAAGTACTGTACATATAATCCTTGTTGTCTTTTAAGTACTCACAGCATTAAATTATTCAGAGAGTCCAGTCAGCACCACGATCCTGCAGTGCTGTACAAACAAACAGAACATTTTATCTCTAATACAAATTGGTGAGAGTTCTTCTGCAGCAGCTTAGCAGACTACTTCCATCTGAGCCAGTCCCACATGGTTAATCAAAAGCCATATGTAAAGAGAGAAGCAAATGCCACCCTGTTTCTCCTTACAGAGATATTTTGCTTCTTAAACTAAAACTTTAAGGAGTTTTACTCAAAACCTAAGGTATCTAGAAGCTAAGTAGCTTGTTCAAAGTCAACAAAAAAAAAAGAAAGATCCAAAGCAAAAAGGTAGAAGAGGACATAGGTACTGAACTCTAAATCCCTCTTGTAACCAGTGTACCACTTCAAGAAAAAAACAAAATCAAAATAAAAAAAAAAACACCAAACAAACCACAAAATCCCAACAATAAGTTAATCTGCACCCTACGCCATGAATAATGAAGTAACTAGCCCCAGAAGCTGACAAGAAGTTCTTCATCAGAGGTTAGCTGTAGCCCATGCTCTCTCCAGGGGTATGCATTATGTAACAAGACTGAGGAAATGCTTCATAGCAACACTGCCAATAACAAAGGTCAGTTAATGAAAATAATGAAGAACAGATTAAATGACAAGCGACATTCAGCACAATCAAAATGAAATAATTTCAAAATACAGCTATCATATTTGGATTTATGATCTCCAAGCGATAAGGTTAAAGGAGAACATTGCAGCACTACTGGAGAGAACTGTACAAGAGAAGGCTACTAGTCACCAAACTATCGATATGTTAAAGGCACAGGGCACCTCAAGATCTTATTGTAAATATTTAAAAAGAATAAAACAAACCTTTCTAATGATATGTGGCATAACTTTCAATTTTTACTAATTGCTTCTAGAAGCAAATTATTGACCTGCTATTTCTTTTATGGGAGTTGTCTCATTTTCCTCTGGCTTCCCTAGTAGGTCGCAACAACAAAAACCCTGGAAGTTGTACCCTTATAAATTTCAGCAGATAATTTCCAGTGCCATCTGCACCTGGAGTACCACTGGGTACGTAGAGTTCCTCTACTGACTTCTACCTGAAAGAAAAGACTGACATAGAAGAGATGAAAGAACAACTCACACCCATTATTTGCCTCATACACTAGGGCTAAAAGGCAGAAAAGTGAGCAAGAAACATTCAAGCCCTCTTCCAAATAAAAGAAGGAAACAATATTGGAAGACAAAGGACAGATATGATTTGAGTAGGATTAAGACAACACAATAAGGTAGCCATGACTAAAAGGAAACTGTAGCCAAAATACAGCATGTCTGATAGGGATCCCAATAATTGAGAAGGCTGGCAAAAAACTGTTCCTGCTTAGGAAGGCATCTAGAAGCCGAGAGACAATAGTTGTGACCTCATCTTTGCAAGGACACAATAGACTATTCCATTTATAAGGATCTTAAATTTCTGATTGATCAAGAGATCATTAAAGACCAATGAAATTGAACAGTTTCTCAATCTTGCACCACCTTTGGGGCTAACGCTCCACGATCACTGTTTATCTTTTATGGGTTACTCAAGCAGAGCCCAATCAGATTTTTGCAGAGCATCAAGTATGCAATCACCATTAAATGCTAATTCGGATAATAGAACAGCTTTTGTATGTTAGAGGTGAGGTCACAATTCATTTTAGAGGTGTCGTCTTTACATTTCACAAATATTGCCTGACTCTGCTGGTCACATTTCTCCAGGATTACTCTGCACCTCACTGCAGGAGGGTCAGGCTCCACTTCTGAGCTGGATCATACCATTAGATTGGACAATAAATCCACCAGCTTCTTCCCTCACATCCCTTTACAGGAGTCCATGAATTGCACTCATAAAGAG
Source organism: Nycticryphes semicollaris (assembly GCA_013400055.1). Taxonomy (NCBI): domain Eukaryota; kingdom Metazoa; phylum Chordata; class Aves; order Charadriiformes; family Rostratulidae; genus Nycticryphes; species Nycticryphes semicollaris. Next base: position 699,950 of record VXBJ01000760.1, on the reverse strand, counting down.
AATATTTTATTTCTAGTGGGAAGAGAGTTAATACTGCACTTGCTGACCCAGATGTTCCAAGTATACATCCTATGCAGAGGAACAGCAGTCACCTGCCTCAGACATCACTATCCTAAAGCTCAGCTTCACATGATGAGGATACAATCTGCCAAGAAGCATTTCCCAGGACACAGCAGCTATTCACAAGCTATATCCAGGACAGCAATCTCAGAGACCTACCAACCCAACCACACGCAAATGTTTTCATGGAGTCGAAAAGCACAAATGGGTCCAAAACCATGGACATATTCACAGAAGACAATTTCATTAAGGACTATTAAATACCAAGGTGAAAACACCTCTTGTTAAAGAAGCCCCTAAGCCCCAGAATGGCAGAACTGAGGGTACACAAGTGGGAAATACCGTTATACACCTGCCCTGTTCTCATGCTCTCCAAAAGCAGCTGCTATGGATCACTGTCAGAGATGGGCTATAGCTAGAAGAACCTTCTGTCTGAACCACTATGGCCATTCTCATATATATTTTATAAACTCAAAATGCTTCACAGCCAAGTCACATGCCTGGGTAAGCCCTGCCTATTAACATTCAAGAAAAAACATGCTCATAGAAGAATCCTCAGTTAAATCAAGTGCATGCAACAGATTGGTAGGATGAAAGAAACACACTAAAGACCATCATCACTCAAGTTTGTCCTCTCCCTAAACCATCCTTTCCGTGTGTATCAGGCATTGAGAATTGCTCTTAGTCTAGTTCTCTCAAAAAACAGTTTCAACATCAGTCTCAATGAACAAGCAATTGGAGCCCACTGTGGCAAGTATAGTCCCACCTCGCTGTCACACCCTGATGCTTCATACCACTAAGTCAGGAAAAAGTGGCAGTTCCAGTAACTGCATTGTTTAAAGTCAGTACACCATTGCTGTAGCAATGCTAGTATTTAAAAGAAAATAATATAAAATAGTATCATGTGAATATTAAGCACCAACGACAACTCTAATCTACTGGAGGGATAAAAGCCATTTGCTCTACTCTGTCTCATCTCGCTGTACTTCTGCCCCCATCACTGCTCTTCTCAGCACTGGTACAGCCATAACACAACAGGTTATTTAGCCCATCAATACCAGGGTGTCTGACTAACAGTAAAGGCTGCAGCAAGAAGTCCCCCAAAGAAACTCTGCCTAGTGGGTAAAACCAGGTGGGTTTGGGAGTCAGCAGTGTGTACAGAAGGAGGTTATGCTTCCTAATACCTAAAAATTAAACTTAAGCCTTCAAGATGTTACAATACTTGGCAGTTTCTGTTACCAGCATCATAAAAGACTCAAAAAACAGAACTATTAGTTTTGATTAATTTGAGTGTTTGCACAATTATATTCTAGAAAAATGGAGCTGAGTTTCAGGATAGATCAGGTCGGCGGAATCTGACCCTGTACATATCAAAAGATTAATGTCATACCATTGGTAGTTTCAAAGAGCTCAGACAACAGTCCCACATACACACACCACATTCATTTGCCACAGTGAAACCTGTCCCCAGCACAGTCACTGCTTATGCCTCTCCCTGCAAGCCTGGCCTTAGCATTACTGCATGACATGCTGCAGGTGTAGCTTCCCAGCTACAGTGTGGAACCAACTGAAGTGATGAATTGGGAGCTGACGAGTGCCTTAGCCTAAATCAAAGTTTCTAAGCTTACCACACAAGTGACATTTAAAGAACCCCCTCAAGCAGAGAGATTTTATCCTGCCCTGTACGGAAACATACTGGAGTCTTTTGCTACTCACCAGCTGGGCCACTCTCTGCCTCTCTTCATTAGTGTTGTTCATTTCCCGCTGAAGGGCGGTATTCAAGGCCTCGCTGGCTGCTTCCCTTTCTCTTTTGGCCAGACGGAGCAACTCCTCCTGGACCAGCGCCTGTTCTTGCTCATACCTGTACGAGCACCAAAGGCACACACAGAGAGAAGGTGATCAGCAGACTTCTGGAACAGGGTCATGGCTTAGTAGGGACTATTCCCGCCCAGAGCCAAAACACAAATGCATAATCTATTTGACACACAGTCTGTTCATAGCCCCTCCATTATCTTCAGGAACTCAAAAGTCCAACAAACTTTAAACATGACCTGCAGCTTCAGTGAGGTACAGCTCTGGCAACAAGAGTAGACTTTGCACCATATAAATTTTATACTTCAGCTATATTTAGCTCTGTTAAGTACTTAATAATTATCACCTGTAAACAGTGAGAATAGAAAGTCGTTAGATACATAGATACTGCTTTGGAAAAGATCAAGAAATGCCCACCAAGAAGAAGAGTCAGCCTGTCTGACAATGCTGCTCTTCTACTCTGAGGGAAAGACAAAAGAAAAAAAAAAGACAAAAAAATCACATAAAATGCGTGCAGCAACAGCACTGAAAGAAGCAGCTTTGTCAAGTCCATAGCCTGGACACCTGAATCTCAGGTTGCCACAAAGGGAGTTTTGTCCAATTCAAGCCTTGGAAATGCCACATGCAAACAGAGAGATTTTAACATGAAGTGAATCACAAAATAAATTAGGTTAGATGGGACTTTTGAAGGTTATCTAGTGCTCAAAGCAGAGCCAGCTTCAAGGTTAAATCAGGTCACTCAGGGCCTTCTCCAGTCAACCACTGACTATCTCCAAGGGTGGAGATTCTATATCCTTTCGGTGAAACCTGCTCCGATCCTTCAAAGCTCTCGGTGACTGACTGGCACTTCCCCCTTTACTACTTACACCCACTCAGAATCCCCTTGCTGTGATTTGTATCCCTGTCTCTTGTCCCTTTCTGTGTGCAACCTCTGAGAGCAGCCTGGCACTGTCTCTTCCAAAACACTACTTGGGAGCTGAAAACAGCAGTTGGATCCTGCCTCTTCTCCACAGGAAGCCAATGTAGTTTCCTCAGCCTCTCTTCTCCCGTGTTTCCAGATTGCTGACATCCCTCGGAGTGGAATGTTGCCCTCCACAGAGCAGTGACCACTCTCTCGATCTGGCATCATTCACAAACAGGTGGATGACGGGCGCATTTCAGCCCAGCCAGGGCTGGTTCTGGTTCCACAACTGAGCCACATGCATACAACCTGTCCTCCCTTTCTCATCTCCCCTGCTTACCTTTCCACTGCATTTCTGACCCTATCTCTCCTTCCCCAGATCAGGTACTTGGGATGCAGTGCATACTCATGACTGAAAACTGCCAGTAATTTCAATTCCACAGTCCCCAAGGAAGTGAAAGAGTTTTCCAGATAATGCCTTGGTTGCATCTTTGACTTTCATAAGGACAGTGTGACTGATGCAACAGGGTTTTCTTTCAACAGGTTTGGCCAGTCAGTTGTAATACTAAAAAAAAACCACCACAAACAGAGACTGCTTTTCATTTTTAAGAGGAAAAGATCAGTCTTTACACCATTTTTAAGAACACACAGACAGATCAGGCCAGCAGTTTTATAACAGAAAGCTACCAAGTTACACAGAACTGAAGTTCTCGCTGCCCTGCAATGCCGGGGACTGCTGTGGTCCTGTCCAAGAGAACAGCTTTCTTCTGTGGTTTTTTTTTCCTTATCCTCACCTTCACAGGTATTTCTATCTTAATACATTAAAATACCCTGGTATGAAAAATTCATAGTACTCTAGCACTGGCTGACAGGCATTATATCCAGCCTAGGAAAAGGAGAAGGAACGGAAACAGACACATAAGGTGGATCTGATTATTTTAGGCATAAACATGGTGATGGGTTTCATTCAGTTTGCAATTCCAAAATCCCTAAGAGAAGTATCAAACACTTAAGACTCCTTCATTGTCCCAGAAAAGCAACTGTACTCAAGTTTATGTTCCATTGGTCTTGCAACACACATCACACACAAGTTTTCTGTAGTTACCAAGTCCTTACATTGGTTCTCGCTGTTTCTCCACTGTTTCATCACTCCAATTGCCCACAGCTCCCCTGACTGCTCCTTCTGGCTAAGGGACAAGCCTGCCTAAAAAACACGTGTTCCAGGGCCCTGAACTGAAAAAGGCTTCAAAGAGCATTCTCAGGCACTGAAACATACAGTCATTGCGCTTGGACTGAAGTTAAACATACACACATGTATGTATGTATTCCAAAGGAGCTGAACTGTTGTCTTTTTCAAGAATTCACCTCACCTCCTGTACAGTTCCTGCTCTGCAGCAGAAGACTTCTGACCAGAGTCACCTGCCATCGGCGGTGGGATTCCTGGAAAGAAGAACAGAAACCTATGACAACTGTAGTACAAAACATAGTCCTTCATCAGCTCACAAATCATTTGCGAAGAATTTCATATCTGAATGTTATCCCATCAAGAGGAAAAAAAAAAACACTATACCTTGAAAAGTCCAAAGAAAATTTTTTAAGTTTTATGGATTGAGTTTGAATTTGTGAAACAAAGAGGCACTGACAGCATTGTCTTCAACAAGGCACATGGAACAAGGCATGCTACAGAAACTGCTAGGTAACGACATAAACTCCTCAAACTCTGGTTTATACTGAAGCATAAGGTTTTAGATCTACTTTCCATTTCCTTCACCTAGTTGCATTAAGTCTTCCCCTTGACCTCCTGTTCTCCTTGTAATGACAGGGTATCCCACAAATGGAGATAAAATTTGTTAGAGTTCAGACCATCCATAAGGCCAAACCCACTTTCGAGACAGATGCAGGCTAACAACAAACAAATCTCTAAAGCAAAGGCCTGGTTCCCTAACTTCATGTCAGTCTGGATGCCTTTAACAAATCCACACTGATAACATATCAACAAAGGGTATTTGAGAACCAAGAGAAGTCAACTAGTTTTCTGAGCTGTAAAGAAATACAAGTTCAGAAACTAAGTTCTCATCATCTGCTTGGCCCTTCCTTATGAGTTTATTTCCAAAGAACAAAAATGTTGCCATCCATCCACACCCTATGCATGGAAAGGAGACAACAGGGCTGATTGCCAGCAATGAGAAATAAAATAAAGTATTTCATCTGAAGTTCAAGTTCATCTGAAAGCCTAGAAACATTCGCAAAGTGACAGAGTTTATTAAAGTAATTGAGAAGGGTATTTGATATGCCAAAAATGGAGAAAGAAAGGACCTAGAAAAACAAGTTGTCTTACTTAAAACCACGTAGCAGCTGCCTTTCAGTTACATACAGAGGACGTCACGGGACTATAACATCCAAGGTATTCAATGATGCCAACATCCAAATACATGAAAGTGTTACAGGCTAATCAAACAGCTCCTCACACAGCAAGGCAATCTTGAAAAACACAGACATAACATATAACATCCAGCGGCAGGGCTACTGAGAAGTGTGTCAAAACAGTCAGCAGACCTGAGAGGGACTGACAGTACCTGTAGGAGATTTGGGTTTCCCTTCTGTAGCTGGCGAAGATGGAGCTGTGCCATTGGATGAACGAGATGATCTCTGGTCCCTTTTACTTTGAGAAGATTCTTTCATTCGGTTCACAACATCTTCAGTGAGCTGAAATATACATACACAGGGAGGAAATTAACCAAGTCAACTCTTCAGGTGTGTATGTTTCACTATAAAAGCTCTCCCTTTGTTTGTTAGTTTCTGTGCTACTGCAGAAGTATTGCCACATCTCATTTCAATGCCACAAGCCTTTGAATCCAGGTGATCAACATCTGTACGCATAAAACCTATCGTCTACTGACCCTAAAGGCTTCACTGCACTATGACAATTAATATGCCACAGGAAGATATCTCTACCTTTTACCTAAGAAAGGTAGAGAGCACCACTAAACAAGCCAACTCCTTGAGTAGGAACATATTTACCAGAAGAAGGAAAGTAACTGAGCAGGTTCTAAGTCCACCCGTCCATCCATCCATCCTTCTTCTTCCCCCATGCTTGCTAACCCAGCTCAGCAGGGCAGAAGAACTGCAAACCATACAGCAGAGAACAGCTACACAGTCCTCCCTTTCACATAAGGCTGCAAACATTTTTGCAATCTCAACTTCATTCTCACTCTAAGTTAACTTGAAGTTTTCTGGCAACTCAGTCCAAGGGGCTTCTTCTCAACCCTGTTAAGATTTCCTCCTCCCAAGGTCAGAGGTTTTGTACTGACTGCTCTGGCTGCAAAACAAAACGAAGTGAGGTTGTTTCCCCACCTAAGCTGGTCACAGTAGAAGACAGATTTCCAGCTATGCCACTGCAACCTAATTTAACAGCATTTTTAACATCTTTATTATAATGCAAAATTTTGGTTGTGGGAACTAGTTTCTAGAAACACAAATCTGTAAAAAGCCAGACTTAGCCAAGGGCAGGCTCAGTGGAACTACTTTTATATACATAGTTGGGAGAAGAAAAAAAAAAAAAACCAAAAAAAACCCACACCTAAACCAAATAATATTAAAAAAAAAAAAAAAGTGTTCCTTAAATGATAGCACCACGACTCTCCAGGGCTTGTTTTCACAACAGGCACATGTAGATGTCTGATCAAAGTTCAGGAAGCAGCATCCCACTGCCCCTCCTAGAAACACCCCTAATCCCCACTAATCCCCACAAACTCCTATCTCCCTTCATGTTCAGACACCAGGAGCCTCGGCAAAGAACTGCCATCAGCAATGAGGGCCGAGGTGTCCCCTCTCAGATGCCCTCAGAGCCTGGCAGGGCCTTCAGCATCAAACTACTTCCAAAGCACGAGGCAGGGGCAAGATGAGGTTCTTAAACTGTGAGGGGGGAAAGAGGGTTGAGAGCAGAGTCTGGAAGAGGAGATAGAAGGCCGGTGTGTCATACTCCAGAAGAACCACGCTCAGGCACTCAGCCCTCTTGCCCACTACTATCCAGCCATCCCATCGCTTCTCCAGCCCCCAGCTCCTTCAGCCTTACAGGTTTTCTTCTCCCTCGTCGGTTTTCCCCACTTACACCCCCGGCTTCCAACCTTGCACCGCATCCCCTGACCTCCCTTGCCCTACCCTACCGCTCCAGCGGGGCCTCCCTCAGCCCAGCTCCCTGCCCTCGGCCCCGGCAGCCTCCCCGCCTCCATCACCCGGTCCCGTCTCACCCTGATGCCCTGCAGCACCCGCACTTGCTCCCGCTCATCCAGCCCGAAGGACACCTTCCTGCCGCCTTGGCTGCTCTCGCTGCCCCCCATGCTGGCGGCGCTGGGGACGCCTCTTCCCGCCGCGCCCCCCCTCCCACCTGGCTGCCGCGGCCAAGTGAGCGCCTCTCCCCTTCCCCCGCCTGCCAACATACCCGCGCCCCATTGGCGGCTGGCTGCAGAACGGCCAATAGCGCGGCGCGGTGCTGGCGGCCAGGCGCGGTGCAGGCTGGGAGTTGTAGTCCGGCGGCGGCTGGGACGGCGGCCTGCCACCGGACCCAGCTGTGCGCCCACACAGGGTAGGGGCCCCCTTATCCTCGCTGGTCTTCCTCTTCCCCTCCCGCCCGTTCTCCACGCCTTTGGGTTTGAATGCAGGATCAAACCACCCCGAAAACTTCCACTGCGGTATCCCCCAACCCCTGGGTCTTCCTCACTGGGTCACAATTACGGAAGGAAGAACACCAGCCCACATGAAACCACACAGAAAATAAGCCAGGAAAGCACAAAGCTTAGCTCCAAGACTGAGGAACCACTCAGAGGATTCAAGGGTTGAGGATGCCCCTAAGGGCATCCAGGTGATTTCCCCTCCACAGCACCCCAAGGGAGCAGCTCCCACCACAGCCAAACAAGGGCATCCCCTCGCCCCACTAGAGATTCCATCCTCACACACTATCTCCATAGCCCCGGAGGGAGCTCACCACCCCACACACCAGCTCTGGTCGTTAAAAACAAAGTTAGTCTACAAATTTTAGTCAATTGTACAGCACCTGCTCCATGGGCAGAATTCACCTCCCGGTTCTAATCAACCACCCTGTCCCAGCCAGATCTCCCTCCCGACCTGCCATGATGGGCACACACAGGTCCCACCTGGGTCAGGCCATCGCACGTATGGTCCCTGTCACCAGGCACGGCCGATTCACAGCCTTAACCAAAGAAAAAAAGATAACGTACCACACGGGCAGCCGGACCAAGAAATGGCAGCTTTGAAGGATCTTTTCCAAATAACTTTCCGCATTCCCAGGAACACAGGCCACAGGATGACCTAGACAATTTCGTGCATTTGTAACTACAAAGTTAAGGAAGCCAAAGTATCAACATGCTGCTTATCTACCCCTTAGCAGCACATTGGAGCAGTTTTAACTGTTCAATGCTTATCCTTCACTGCAGCCACAGCTTTGACTCGACAGTGGGACCCTGGCAGGCTTAAAGGGACCATTTAGGACTCCCTGCCCCCCAGAGATACACAGGCCTCTTCAACGGCATGCTCCTGGAAACAGGGAATATTTCTGTTATTTGGGGACTTGTCCCATTGCCTGAGTTTTCAAGACAAGGGCACTGGATCGTGGTGCTGTGAGCTGTTTGCTCTGCAGTACACAAACACTGTGAAAGAGCAAAGGTCTGGCTGAAGTCAAACCATGATCCCTCCCAGAACACCCTCACCAGCCTCGTTTGTTTCTAATCTGCCACCTGCTCACTTCATTTGATGGCACTTGGTTTTTGTACTGAAAGAGCCCACAGTCATTCCTTATTGGCCTCCTGTTCTCTCAGGGTTTCACAGACCTGCATCATTCCTCTTCCAGGCTGGATTATTCTTCTTGCTCATCCAGAAGTTGTCCCGTAACTGATTCTTCTTCTCATCCTTCCTTAGGCCTTTTTCAGCTGTAACTTCAGCCAGGTGCCAGGCATCATCTGCAAAAATCCACAGGGAAAGTGTGCAAAGACAAACAAAACTGCATTTCACACCTGTAGCCATGCCCTCCTGTGATTTCCAAGAGCCCAAGGACACCCAAGAAGGTCCACAACTTGCAGAGTGCTGATGTGGAAGCATTTGCAATAATGGCAGAGGAGCTGTACAGGACCTTAAATGCTTCTCCACCTACACAGGAGCAGATGACGCTGTCACAGTTCCCTAGGAGATGCTGCTGCTGGAGGTAAGTTTTCTGCATGGAACCTGCAAAGCTCTGCAAGGTTTTACTGCACAATGACCCAATCCCAAGGTGACCCCACTCCCCAGCCCATACCCCCCCAGCCAAAGAGACCCTGATGGGTGCCAGCTGCTGCCAGCACACTTGGCCATTACTCAGCAACTACCACGTCCCCTCTGCAGCCAGAAAATTAGCCCTAATACACAGTGTTCATTTCAAAGTCCAGAACAAGAAATAAGCAAGAGTCAATTCCAACTTCCACATAAGCCTTTTTCCAAGCAATGGAGAAAGACATCCTTGTAGCAGAGACCCCAGATATGAGAACAAATACCCCAGGCCCAGGAACAGCAAGATTTTAGTTACCAAGAGAAGAGTCAAAGGCTTCACTGACAATTATTTAGACCTGGAGACCATTCACTGCACAGTCATCTGCTGTCCTAGTAATAGACTTCCAAGAAGGAAAGATCCATCTCTGACAAAAAGGCATGTTATTCCATCATTATCTGCCATAATTGTTCAGGGCTTTAAAAAAAAAAAAAAAACCACACCAAAAATCAAAACCAACACCCAAAGGGGTTTTTTTTATATAATATGGATCATTTAAGAAAGAAAGTATGACCATTTATGCCAAACTTAATTTTATTTCTTTATTTTACAAACAAAAATATACATTTATTCTATATTTTCTCTCTTTGCATCCCACTCACACACAAAACACTTCTGCTCAAGGACCATTGGGAGTATGGCCCGAAGCACTATCTATACATAAAAATACAACTGGAAGAAGGTCAGTCCATGACCCAGCGCAGAAGCTCCTCAGCAGCAGAACATGGGACACTCCAGAATTACTGGAGTCCTGCCAGCAAAGGACAGGATGGACAAGTCGACCACCTGCACAGGTGATCCTTCAGCAAATACTCCTTGGGACGGAAAAGCAGTTGCCCCTTTATTTCTCAACTGCTTTACAGACCTTCATATCACTTGGTTCTGTCCAAGGCCCATCAACTCCAGGGAAGCTTTGCAGGTTTCCCCACACTTTCTAACGGCAGCTCAGGATCAGCACTGTAAAGCAGCAAGAGGAGCTGCAGCCGGGCAAGTCAGGCACCACATCATCCATCCTTTTTAGAGTAAGCGAGTGAGCGTGTCTCAGGCCGATTCACAGCAAGTGACAGGAGGAGCACGGAACACTTCTCTCATGTGGCAAGGGCTGATTTGGCCAGTTGCTTGTCCAGCCATTGCATGGAAGGGAAATGTGAAAGGCTGTTGACCCACAAGACAATTCAGCTCTCGCACATGGACAAACAGAAGCCTTTTTTCCTCAAAGGTAAATTAAAAAAAGAAAAGGGGTGGTGGTGGTGGTGTATTTTCAAGGTGCCAGTGCTACTTAGAGGCCTGCAGGGCAAAGTCTACAGGCAGAAGAGAGAGGCTGTATTGTTCATTAACAAAAAACCAAAAGGAAATGGCCTGCATAGTTGTGGCAACCAATATTAACTTCATGTTCTTACCCAAACTTCCCCAGTGGTGGGAACACCTGGTAGCAAATGCTTTCCCCTATTTGCTGACGATCCAAACTAGCACCTCCACAGTGCACGATGATTTCCCAGAAAAATCTTACCTCAGTGTTCTTAAGGAACAGTAGTGAGCTAGGGCAAGGGATTCACATAGTCCCCAAAACATTTCAGATGCCCTCTTCTACCATCTCTAACGGAAAACTGCTATTGCTTATAGCAGATCTCCACCTACCTGGAGGACTCAGGTAGGAAAGCACCCCCAAAACCAGAGGAATACACCTCTTCATCCTCGCAGAGTACAGTATGTCCCAGAAACCAGCCTGAAGCAGCTTTCAGCTGAACAGTCCCTGGACTGGAACATGATGTCTTGAAACTGCATGCCAGAGAGCTCAGACAACAGTACTCCCTTTTCCAGCATGGAAGAGGTTAATAAGAAGTTCCAGAGAGTCTTTAAGTGAACCACGCTCCACATGTCCATATTTTCAACATATTGAGCCATAAAATCTATTCAGACCAGTAGAAGTCTGGGGTTCTGAACTCCAACATAAGAGGACACTGACAGAGAAACATACTCATCTCCCACTTGCCTCCCAACTTAGAACACCAGCCAGCTTGATCCTAGCACACCCGTGGTGTTTGAGAGTTTCCAGCCACTAAATGCTGACAGCCTGACTCATCGTGGGCTTCTGCTCTGCCTCAAGCACCTGAACATCTCTGGAGCCTTCATCTGCAGAGTCAGTTTCCTCCTTCACAGCACTCTCCAAGACCTTGCCAGAGCCACGAAGCAGGGTGTAGATGAAAAACGCACCTACCTCACAGCTTCTATTCTTGAAACTCGGCCCTGATTCAGTGTTGCTACCTAGATTTTCCTGCGAGCTCAGATGCACAGTAGTGCAGCCTCCATAGACTGTTTCACAGCTACTTCAGCTCAGTTACACAAGCAGCACTCTGTCCAGTCAGTTCACATCCATGCTGCTGGCTACTAGCCCCTTAAAATGCTCCCAGGGCACAAAGAACAGTTCATTCCTCTTCATTCCCCTCTTCTCCTTCCCGCACACTCAGAACACTCCTTTTAACCTCTACCAATTGCAATTCATTATTTTCATCACTATTAGCTGAAACTAGAGATGAGCCCACCTGACCACCTTCCCTCTTCAGAGGCTGCCATCACCACCAGAGCTGTTGCATTATAACAAGACCCTGGCAACCATGCTGCTTGAAAAAGCCCAGGAAGACCATCTTTGCTTTCAACCACCAAACTCGTTCTATATATGCACAATACAGCAGCCAAATCAACACTCTCATCCCTAAACACCATTCTCCTAAGTGGCAGACAAGTGCTTTCAGTCATTTAAAAGGAAGAGGTGCCAGTCAGACCTGTCTTCTGGGTCATATTCACATCTGGAACACAGAGGATTAGGGAGGTTCAGTGTTTATAAACAAAATTTTTCTACGTTTTTCTCAAGTAGCAAGAGAAAATGTTCTTTCCAACAGGATTTGGGCTGCCAACTTAGTTCCACAATAAGTTTTGGAAATCCAAAGGAAGGGAGAACAGCCATGGCAGACAGCCACGGACAGATTTCCAATGGACATCCTAACAGCTGTGGTATCAGGGAGTTTGGAAGGAAGAGTGAGGCATTGTGTGAAGAGGGTAGCCCTGCTTTAGGCATTGAGGGCTTTCCAGCGATCACTGTCTACGCTGTTGATGCTGCCCACGTGATACGACATAGAGGCCACGTCATCCAGGTAGGCTGTGGTGTCAATCTGAGTGCTCGAGTAGAACCCAGAATCCATGCCTTCCTTCTTGGCTACAGCATAAGGGTGGGGCAGGTGCACATCCACATCCTCAGGTTCATCCACCTGACATTTGTAGGAGAAAAGGATCTTTGGTTCAGACCTGGAATGATTAAAAACACACGTGTAAGCAATGCAGTATCACAACCACTTACCCTTAACAGAAACTCAACAACACTAATAAATTGTGTGTTCAGGCCCTAAAAAACTCTTCACGCTAGCTTTCAGTCCCGAAATATACCTAGCAGAGTAATTGCCATGAAGTAATGCTAAATGTGGCCTTGAGCTAAGTCACTTAAGAAATAAAAATGACAGACTCCCAACTCCATGTTCTGATCTTCCGGAGTTTTGAATTGCTGAGGGCAACAAACGCCACTGGACTCCACAGCAGCCTGGTTACTGGCTCCAAGAGAACAGGAGTCTACCTCAAGCTCCATCTGCGTGCATCAGGAATACAAAATACTAACACCAGGGATCACCAGTTTCCACCTTTAACTTCAGACACTGTTCCCTTGTGATTTTGGAAGGCAGCACAGGCACGTTTTGATATTTAGGAGTATGTCCTTAGTTATTTTAAAGTTATTTTAGCGCCTGCTGTTTCTTGCTTATCGCCAATAAAAGGTAAGGCCTACCCGGTTTTTCCTACCAAGGTGCATCTCCTCCGAATGGCCACACGGCGGCAACCCTGACCCAGGAACCGCACTCCCGAGCGCTTTAAACTGGTGACTGTTGCTCCCAGGACTCCGAGGAGCCAAAGGGTTACTAATCCCTAGATTCTTTCTACCAAAACCCACCCAGGAGACCCTTTAGTCTTCCGGGACTCAACGTCTCACTTACCATTTAGTCACCAACTCCAGCAGCAACACTTTGTACTAAACAAGATGCAGACACTGGAGAGGTGATCCTCATGAACGTTTCACAGGAACACTACTATGAACTCTACTTTGAATACCAAGAAGTCTTGGACGGGAGCAAGCAGCCCTGGGACACACAAGGAGAGCTGCAAGGCCCTCAATTAAAAACTGGTTCCCTATCTGGCATTCTAGACCCTGCTTTTATTCTGCAGATGGGGAGAGCTTGGGTGCAGAACAATTAAATGACTGTATATACCCTAAACTCCTGTTCCTGGCTACTCACCCAAAGAAGCCTTTCAGGAATGCCACATAGATAAGAGGTGCAAAGAAGCTGAAGTAAAGGAACGTGGTAGCATCAACACAGCTGTCAACAGAAAAAGGGAACACCAAGGAAGTTAGCACTCAAGCACAATGCAGGCAGAATGATCCCATTTCCCTCCAGAGTAGCCAAGCAGAGCACAAGAAAAGACTTGTGCTAACCGAATTCAAACTGATGCAAGTAACACACATTGCCATCAGCTCCTAGACATGCATGAGGGAACCATGCCAAGACCCAAGGTCTGACCAAGAGCACAGTCTCAGTGCTCCCAATTTTGACTCACAGAAGCGATGCTGATCCCTGCAGAACCCAACTCCATACATGAACAAGGTATCTTCATGCTATTTCTAGCAGACTGCTTTCCCCTTGCTTACTACCTATGGAACTTGAGCCAATGACCAGGCATCAGTGGATTCAAACTATTACTCAACACTTCAAGACCACTGCAGAGCACACAGGCTCCACAGACCTCTCCATTTTGAGTTTCCTGACCACTTAGAAGTCTTTTGGCACAAAGGAGATCTAACAACTTCATTCCTTCTTAGGAACACAACACTAGTTTGTTTTCTTAAAAGGCAATGTTGAAAAACACTCAAACACAACATGAGGCACTAGGCTGCAGACCTGCTCCCCCAGCGTACGTACCACAGTCCTTCTATGATATCCACACAGAGGAGGGCACTGCCCAGGCCCTGCACCAGGTTCAGCAGTGCCAGGATTCCAGCATAAACATAAAAACTCTTCCTGGCTGTAAGACACAGACACAGGTGAAGCTCAACCTCCTAAACACCAGCCCAGCCTAAATCTGTTTGCTGGAAGATGGCAAACTCAACAGAAGCATCTCACCATCTTGTCTAAGAACTCCTGAAGAACTAAGACTTTGTGTGTCTGTCCCATGGGGCTGGGGCTGAGGGAGGTATTAGCAAACTAACCCATACGTTCCTGCATGCGTATGGACACACAAGATGGGTTTTGAAAACACATGGTCATGGCAACACATGCACAGACTTTCTTGGCAAGCATCTGGAACCAGTCACATAATATTACATAAGAAAAACAAAGAAAAACAAACAAAAAACCCACAGCTGAACCAGATGCTGTGCCTTTCAGAAGCCAGCACTACCAAAACTGCTCAGGAGACCCAGACAGGAGCAGCAGGGTGTGCTGGTCACTGGGCAGGTCAGGCCCAGGATCACAGGCTTGTGGCATTTGCCACACATCCACTCCCTCAGGGTAAACACATCTAAATGCCAACACCACTTAGAGAACAGCCATACACAAACAACTCAGTAACAGCTCCTCTCCCTAAGCAAGAGCTGCAGATACTCTGCAACAGAAAGAAAATATGGAGAAGCATCTTAAAGTGAATGCCCAGATAAAATTAAGCAGTTCCTAATTAGCCTTTCTTTCCCATGGGATGACAAGCATGGACTCTTACTTATAACATCATACATGCATTTCAAAGGAAGCTATTATTAAGAAGCCATTTCTTACGGCCCTCTGAAGATTATATATTTACATCACATCTGTATCATTAACTGAGCAGTAAATCTTGTTTTCTCCATGTAATTGTTCAGCTACTGAAGTAGCAACGTAATTGCTGTTATTCCCCTCTCCAAAAGGCACAACTTAATATTTTTACAGGGATAACATATCAGTCTTTTACCATGTGTCTGTATACTGAGACAGTGGGATGTACCTGCAGCACAACCAGATACAGGAACATCTTACTCTCACCTATATTTTAGTCTGACACTGTCTCCATCTATACTATGGAACACACTACAGTGACTTACAGGGCAGTGAAATCCGGTCTTTCAGAGGAGTTTTTGGAAGAATCACCACCAATGAATAGACCTGTTGAGACAAAGAACTAACTGTTCCGCAGCTGATTGACAACTGAACTCAACAAGCCCTGCAGGGATGGTGTGTGGTGTCACACACTCCCTAGATGTCTTGGGACAGAGGCACAGATCCCCTGATATTAAACCCTGTGCCCCACACCTCACCCCCACCAGCACACAAAGGCTGCACTAAGAAACAAGGGAGTGAAGAAGAACATCTGAGTCCAGCTGGAATTCAGAGCTGCCACTGCTTATACCACTTCCAGTTCACCTTTATTGCTTCAGCTCCTCTGCACCATTAGAAGCACCCGTGCTGCACTGTATCAGGCAGGAAGGGGGTTAGGGCTTTATTATACACAAATCATCCTCCTTGCCCCATTTATAATATACAAAGAAGCCACCAGAGTGCATAAAACATGCCAGGTACTTACCAGAAAGAAGAAACAGGAGCTGGCAAGCCAAAAGTGTCTCCCCCCATGGCCATAGATGTTGAAGTCTTCTGCTGAGAGGTGGGCATCAGGGTACAGGATTTCCAGGGTGCCCTACGAGAGAGGTGGCACCAACATGATTTTGTTATAGGCAGCATCCTCAACAGAATGGTTGTCTGGACAAAGGAGACTGTGTTGAAAGAAGTTCACACAACAGCTGTCCCTGCTGCCTAAAACCCAATCATTGCTCTGCCTCGACCAAATTAAGCTCACACAGGAGAAGAGGAAGAAACTGAAGACAAGAAGTGAGGGGAAAAAAGTGGCAGGAATCTGCATCTGAAGGAACTGAGCATCAATGACGTTCCAGGGAGACACTCAATGAAAGGGCAGGGGATGCAAGCAGTTGTCTATTTGAAATAGACAGAGTTCCATTTCCATCTCTAATTTAGACCTTTTCTGCTGAAACATACAGAATACAAAAGCCTACATTTGTGCAAAAGATGGGAAAGGATGCTGCGTCATTCACTTTAAACTCCTGAAAAATAGTATGACCAAAAGCTCCCATACAGACAGCGGAGAGAGAAAAGTGCTTGTAAACACCACTGAACCCAGATATAGCTCAAACACTTGATATTTAATGAGGCTCCTCCAGCATTATCATGTGGCAATGATCAGGCCACTGCCTCCGCAATCAAGAGCCTGGCCATAGAACAAAGATCTGTGTGTTGTTCTGGTGCTGCCCCAAGCGCAGAGACACAGGGCTGACTGCTTACGTACTGAGGAGAATAAACCCAGACACACACTGCATTGTTCAGAGAGATGGAGACACGGCTAATAAACTGAGCTAACAAACCAGATGTTAGTCTCAAGGGAAGCAGGAGCTCTCATCTCTCTAAGACTCTGGTCCAGTGCACTGCCCTAATTTGGCAAGCACACCTCACATATCTCCATCTAGTTTTGATGGCACTTAAGACTAGATTCAGAACTTGTGGCTCAAGTATGGAAAAACTCTGACTCCTGTTCCAAGATTCACTGAACAAGGCAATCCACCTAAACCTCATCTCATGCCTTGACCTCAGCTGAGCCATTCCTGCCATGAAGACAACAGGAGAGTCTGGTGTATGCTCTGGGGACCCAGCTACACTGCCACAAACATCCAGTCTTCCCCCAAAATCACATCCGAAGATCAAAGCTGCCATTTTCCAGATATAAGTCCCACACCTAGCTGCCTAACTCCTAGTCAAGTCCCCTCTTTTGCAAAGACTAATTTCTCTGCTCCAATATACTCACCTGGGTGACAGAATATGCCAGAGACAGCACTGTAGTGATTGCCAGAACACGTTTCACACTCGACTTGCTCTCCAGGTGACCTGGAATTAAGGAATACAGGAGTGACTCAGGATGTGATCCCAGCCCCAGTAAAAATCAAAACCAATAGAGGACAACATCTGTATTTCCAGAGGGAAAGTTAGAGCTCACTCAGCCACTAGAAACTGCTTCCCTGTTTGGAGAGTTGAGTCTTTCACAGACAAAATAATACTTGCAAAACAACAGGTTTTAATTTGCTTTCCTTCTGCTCACACTAGTTTACAGAAAGCAACTAAGTCCTTCCTCTGGGGCTACCGAAAAAATATACAAAAATAAAGGAGTCACGAATTACTTCAGTATCACATACACTGATATGTTGCAAAATTTCTTCTCAGGAAAAAGCTGACAGGAGACTGGAT
>VXBJ01000760.1:644679-682474 GCA_013400055.1 Nycticryphes semicollaris | reverse complement strand
GTGTAGTAGGGGGGGGGGGGGAGGGAAGGGCTTATATAATTTAGAGAACTCTGCACTGGCATATGCTGGAGCAGACAATCTCCAGAAGCTCCTTCCAACCAAAATTATTCTACGAGCCCTCAAAACATGAAAGAACTAGTGTTCAGATGTCCCACTGGCAGATGCAACATCAACTCCCCTCTGACCCACAGGAAGAGCTGCTCCAAACAGCATTTTCATTCGTACAACTGCAAAAAGTAGAGTTAACAGATTGCAGGCACAGTTAAAGCAGCTGAATGAAGCCAGGATGGAATCAAACCAACCAAGGAACAGACAGAAGTAACCCCAAAAGAACCATCTTAAATAAAATGGGGTTGAAGCAAAGATCAGACAGTTGATCTTTGTGTAAGCCTTCTTCCCCTAAGCTGTACACTCCTTCACCACATGCATGCAGGACAAGCAAAGCACATCTAAATCCGGAAAATGCACAAGCCATTGATCTGCAAATATCATCAGGCTTTCAGCCATTTCTAACTAAAACTGCCTAATCTGTCCTTTGTCTTTATTCTAGAACCCCTTCAATTTACAGAATCAGCATCTCCACAAACTTATAGGTGCAGCCTCTGTGGAGTGAAAGGGAATAGGAGACATTCAAAGCACTGAAAGACCTCCTGACACTTACCAAAGGCAAGGCCTAGAATCACCACACTCAGCTCAATCGCCAGAAGGAAGAACCTTGTGATCTCCCACAGGATCTGAAGGATAACAAGAACCAGATAAACATGATTAGAGAGAGCAATGAAGCATTCAGAAGTTAATACAGCAAAACTCCACTCTCTGCTCTGGGGACAACAGCCTTTGAATGAAGCTGGTAATTTCCACACACTTTCCTCATGCTTCATAGGGATGTTAATTATATCCTTGTTCCAAGCCCTGTCCATGCCTGTGAAACAGAATAGTTGTGTTTGAGCAAGTTAACATCATGCCTATGGAGAGAGGAAGTGGTATGCCACACTTGAGGATCTGTTACTTGCCTTGGATGTGTTTTCTGCTGTACTCCCAAGGAGCACAAACCCAAGAAGACCTTAAAAGTATAACATTAAACAGAACCAGTTCTTAAAGCGGTAGATTCTGCAGATATGACTGAATAAACTCTGTATTGTGCACTCCTCCAAAGCTACTTGTCCTGAAATCTAAAGTATATTCAACTCTAAAGCCCTCCCACTTCCAGCTTATCATTTTGATTCCCATTCTTTATTTGGTAAAACAAGACCAAAAAGCCAGCAGGTGAGGCAACTTCACAGGTAGTCATGCAATAAATCGGTGCCAAACCTAGAACAAGAACCCAGATTCTGGCTTTTTAATCCCTTTATTTTAAGGGGCATTTGGTGAGGCACTCCTAACCTCAGAAAACACACTGTGTGTGTGTGCAAATATATCTCTATATATATTTATGGGAGATAGAAAATAAAAGAAACATAATAGACATGATAGAACACATGCTTTTACAGAAAAAAATATACTATCTGTCTTAGTGCATGACCTCCCAGCAAGGTGCACTTAGCAGCAACACCCACATAGCTGAAAAGCACCTTCTCATCTCCCCTATTACCCAAGTCCTGGACCTATATCTATTCAACAGAGGCGAATTAAAATGCTACAAACATCCAGCCACTCACAAGCAGCGCACCACAATACTCTGACAGGTAAAATTAAAAGGAAAAGAAAAAGAAGCACACTGATCCCAGAAAATAAAGCGAGAAGACCTGTACTCTGTGGGTGGCTCCTCTAACAGCTCAAGAACTAGAGAGTTGGGGTTTTTTTAGGTAATATTTTGCTACAAGTCAAATGACTACAAAGGAACAGCACATACAAAGCTGTTTCCTGTTTGCTAAGGGCTCGCCCTTTGCTCAGAGTGGCTGCAAGGACATCCACGTATCAGTCTCAAAAGGGAATTTGAGGGAATTTATTTGCTTTCAATACAAAAGAATTAAATATTTTTCAAAGAACTACTCAAATATTCATGAGTAACAAAGGCCAGATCTGGCCTATCCACTAAAGGTCTCTGAATGTTTAGCTCCTGCAAAGCAGAGTCATTCCATCTCTACAACAGGAAAGTTTTGCTGCCAGTACTTGTGCATCTATTTCAGGAAGCCCATTGTTTCACAGCCCTGGCTGTTGTGATCATTTAGATACAGCTATCAGAACAGGATTCCATAGTACATATAGCCATGAGTACTGGAAGAAAACACATTCTTGTATGCACATAAAAGGGAAGCCTTAGCAGATTGCTGTGACCAGAGCTGCACAAAGCAGAGACTATAAAATCAGTGTTGTACCTACCTTATCAGCGACTGTGGCAGCATCAGAGGCACTCACAGTCATAGAGACAACAGCACGGGCAATACCAACTAAAGCCACCACAAACACCTACACAAAAAGATACCAAAAGTGAGCTCATGACAAAAGGTACATACACGGTGGTGACCAGAAACCCTTTTGGAATACCATTTCCAGGTCAGCTTTCAAGTCTGACAATGTGTACTAAGGATTTTTTGTAGCAGATTAGAGTTAATTTCCCAAAGAAGATTCCTCCTCAGGCCTGTCAGAGGTAGAGTATTGATTTAGAATTTAGGAAGAAACAGATTTCCTGAATTGTCAGATTAAACAGCTCCAAAGAGGTCTCATCCACTCCTTACAACAGTACCTTTACAGGCAGGGGAGGAGAATAAACAGAAAAAACATACCCCTCCAAATTACAATATTAAGTGCTTGGTATAACTGAGCAAACATATCACACCAGATAACAAAAGCCACTCAATACCAACTACCACACCTCAGATCTGTGATAAAACTAAAATCCGCAGATCTCTCACTCAATGCTAAAGCTCAGAAGATCTCACTAATACAAAGCTCAGAAACACAGAGGGGAAAAAAAAAACAAACCATCAGCTGCAGCCAGCGGCTTTAAAACATCTTACCTTGCTGCACAGTGCAACACAGAGATACCCAAGTCAGCTCATGTACCATTTAAGCATGACAGCATGGAGCTCAGCAAGGCTAATTTACCAACTCCCTTGCTATCACAGCCACACTGCAATTAAGAGCTCAGTTGGATGCATCTACCCTCTGCTGTGCAGACTTACCCCCTAAGAAAGCAGATTTTTCCAGATAAAATTCCCTAAGTCACAGACTAATTCTAATGTTGCAGGTAAGAGACAACTAAATATATCACAGAATGAAGAGTCCAAGCTGATTCCAAGGTGGCTGGGGAATAAAAATGACCAATAAGCCAACTACAGCTGAATATTTCCTCCCTAGAAGAAGGGATGCAAATGCCATGAAAGAATAATAACACAACAGTCCTCTTGGGGTGGAAAACTCCAGGACAAAACACTGACAAAAAAGAGAAGGGTCCCTGAATATATAGTGTTCTGAAGCAGCAACAACTCGTTGGAGCTGAAAACACACCCTTTTTACTTCCTCTCTAAGTAGGTAGAGATTCTTTCCAATCTATTTGGTTTAATCACTGACTCCACAAGAAAGCATTCCTTCAAGGCGTGACAAACAACCGTTTGAAAGGAAATCCTCACAGAATGCAGTTACATCCTCATTTCCCAGTAACATACTCCAGAAGATCAAACTGAATGACAGTGTTTTCCTCTGAAGTTGTTTGATCACCTTCTGTTTCTCACTCTCTTTTGAAAAAGCCAACAGTGTCCAGCCAGTTCACTTTTTCTTCCCTTTGGTTTCTCAGGAGTTTTGCTTTTCAAAGCCTTTGGCATGAACTTTCTACTGAGCCATGTGCATTGATGGAAGCATTTAAACCCTGACTGGAAATGGTTGGTAATATTGTTAAAGGTTTGGAGCATTTGTGTGTATACCTGGTCACCCACAGCTATGCACAACCCCAGTGCCCACACTCCAGGCCCAAAAGAGCTAACAAGACTTTCCACCAAAGATTTACTTGAGGCTACTAGCCCAGATTCAGTTCTGATGCCTCTTGGGTTTTGCCATGTCAGCAACTGTACACAGCCCAAACAGGATGCTTCCCATCTAACCCAATTCAAACACACATTTACTTGTACAACTCGTACCAA
Organism: Nycticryphes semicollaris; assembly: GCA_013400055.1. NCBI lineage: Eukaryota > Metazoa > Chordata > Aves > Charadriiformes > Rostratulidae > Nycticryphes > Nycticryphes semicollaris. The sequence continues at coordinate 678,395 of VXBJ01000760.1, read as the reverse complement.
TCTCACTGAGGAAGAGCAAGCACATTATGCTACACACTGAGGGAAGCCAAGATCTCAAAAAACACGTATGATAAAGCTTCTGAATTATGCTTTTAAACAAATCCAAGCAGGTCCTTAGCTGCATTTACCATGCCCTATGAGCAGTATCACAGTTAATAGGTACTAAGTTCAGATATTACTAGAGACCACTTTAATGTGATCAACAGTTGCCCATTCCTCCTTACGCTGGGGAGAAGAGAACAGACAAGGTCTGACGCGTTTGAGAGTCATAACTGTATTGCCTGTATATTCTGTTTCCACCTTGAGAATTAACAAGAGCATCAAGTCAGCGGTCCTTTTGATATTATAGGAAAGAAGCTAACAGAGTTGGGTGTTTACATTCCCAGACTAACCAGAACCTTGTCACATCACCAGTTTCTACAGTAGATGACCAAGCTTTCTAACAGCTTCACGGATTATCCAGAGTTTCACTTTCACTACCTCAGTGAGAAGCTGGGTTTGTGACTGCAAGGAACAAGAAAGTGAAAGGTGCTCAATTCTGTGACAGAAAAGCAACAAAAGCAGGAAGAAAAAAAGAAAAAAAAATCACCACAGGAGAACAAAATCCACTCAAACCCAGCAGATATGAATCTGTTCCAGAATCTGTGAAAAGCAGAATTCAGACAGTGAAAAAAAAGAATAATAAAAATCTGTGTCTACTTCTTGTAGTATTCCTTCAACTCAAAACAGATTTTCTCTCTCTGAGGTCCAGTCTACACTCTCTCTACCAGTTCAGTGACATTGCTCATGAGTGGTAATAGAAAAACACTCACTAGTCAGTTCAAAAGCACAGAGCGGTACTCACTAGTATGTAGAATGTAGTGAAGATTGGGCTGGAAGTGACACGGATTTTGGCCCTGGCAGAGGGCAGCTTCCAGAGAAGAAACATAAAGAAAAGCACATTGGGAACCAGGAGCAGAAGATCCCAGTAGCGGACTCTGCAAGAAGTAAATAAAACAGGTTTTTTTTCCCCACTGTTCTTCAGCATCTAGAAGGCAAGGCCCCAGTCACTTCTCAACCAAACTCTGAGAAAGAAAGCTCTTTCCCCTGGCCCAGGGCCTGACCACGGTCCCATTCCCTCTATCTCACCTGGACTTCCCAATGTCCTCATAGAGCAACAACAGGCACTTGTGTGGCACAGTGATGTTGGTGTCATTGACTGCCTGCGTTGTTGTCGGGGTCAGAGTCGTCACATTATCCAGTGCAGTCACCAGGGCGGTCGAATACGTGATGTTGTCAGACACGGATAATCTCATCACAGACATCCTGCCTTCCTTCTGGCCCAGGTCAAACAGTGCAAGACAACCACAGCAGAGACAGAAAGCAGCATTAGATCAGTTGTGAGTCAGAGCTAAAACACACATCCCTGCCATTAGGCTCCTGCATAACTGCTTCCTGCTTGTTACAGCAAGTTATCATCATCAGAAAGACTGTCCTGCACAATGAAATGCCACCTGGCCTTACTCTGCACACAGCCATTAGGGTGGGCAATACAAAAGCACTATCTCAGAGTAACAAGCACCTTCAAAATAGCATAATACTATGCTGGATTAAATTTTGTGATTTTTTTTGAGCTTTGGCAGATTCATAAAAGAAAGCAAGACTCCACAGCAATACATGGCAACATCAGATGGAGACAGCAACTCTGTTGTACCACAACATTCGTCATCATTCGAGCTCCCAAGACCAAGAAGTTACAGCCAATGATTTGCTTTAAACTATTGCAACCTAAAAATTAATTCCCCTACCTTAAAGCCCGTTGCTGCTACCAACCCCACAGTCTGAGAGCAGGGAGAGCCTCACATACTTTTACCTAAAGGGACTGTACAGACTTCATCTTCCAAAACCAACACTGGCAAAAGCCAAGTTTCAGCATTTTTCTTCCAGCCCTCTGCAAGGCACCAGAACTGTTCTGATTTTAAGCGGAACAGTAAGGTTGTGAAAAGACAGCACCTTTCTAAAACGCTGTTAGTGTAAAGTTCTTCAACTTCTTTACATCCACCAGTCTCAATTGCACTGCACTTCTCAGAGATCAGCACCACCACTGGTAGCTCACAAACCCAGAACCAGACGCAGCCCTACCTGGCAGGTTTCCTAAGGTCAAACTCTCCGGCAGCAGAGCACTATGGTCAGAATCAGAAAATTCATGGCACTAAGTTCTTTTGCCTGCCCTACCTTATACCTCTCCTGCCCCTCAGAAAGATGACAAGACAGAACTTCACACTCCCCTGATGAAACTGTTTTGGGCTGCCTTCCCAGAGAAAACACTCACACCTTTTCTGCCATCTGTCCATCCCCAAGGCCCTACGCTGCTGCAATATTAACTGTCCCTCCAAAAATTAAAGGGAAATTCTGCTTTGCCATCCATAAAACTCCACATGCTTCATGCCTTTGGCAGGAAGAACAGCAGCAGCAGTTTATCCCTCTGCTGGTTCCACAATCACCTTGGAAGCTTAAGTAGACTACGGCACATGGTACTTTAGAGCAGTATTTAGTATATCCTGGAGTTTATATCCTGTTTTACCTTACTAAGCCTGCTCCTGATTCCACGTATCACCTTGTGCAAACGTCTCCCCTTCCCACCCTAAAACAGCAACCCTCACCTTACAGCACTTTAATAACTACGAGCTGAATGCAAGCACCAAAGTCCTACCATCTCTCCTGGCACAGCCCAAAGAAGCCATCACAGATAACACATAGATTATTAAAAAAAAAAATAATAGATCTCTGTCATCTGGCATCTTAAAGATGCACGTTGCTAGAGACTGTGCTCTAGCAGTCTCTGTGTTAGGGTCAATCCAGGATTCATCTCAAAGAAAAGTCCATCTGACTTTAGCCCTGGCTGGCACAGCAAAAACTGACAGCGTCCATGACAGGACTCCGAAGGCATTTTCCCTGCGAGGTTCTGGATGACTCACAAGTTGGAAAGAATCAGCACAGCCCTGTGTCATCTGTTGAGCCCTTAGAGTTCAGTAGCACCTTCCTCACAAAACTGCTCAAGATTGTCAGCCACAGACTCTTCTTTCTCTTCAGAGGCTCAATCTCCTCCCAGGTCTTCCGAGGGGTAAAGGGATCATCCCGGCCTCAGCTCACAAACCCTCCCTTTGATTCATCTGTGCTGACAGATACTCACTCAGCTGGGATCTTTCTTTTGCAGCTGCTGTATGCTGAACTACACAAGAGATGTCACATTAAAACACACGCAGACCTGGAAAGATCAACTTTTTGCTGAGATGGCAAGATCTGTGCCAAAAAAATCCTAGTTCTAGTAGTGGTTCCAGCAAACAACCTTCATATTTCTAGACTTCTCCTCTCACTTCTCTGAGTTGACACCATTGAGAATGAGTTTCTGTTAATTATTTCACTCCATTCTCTTTCTCTGAAACACCACTGCATGTCAGCAGCAGCGAGGACAAGCATGTTCACATTTGCCAACACAAGAAGAAAATTCTACCTCATTTTTTAAAAAGCTGGGAAAAGGTAAGAGAAAAACCTCACAGACTATGGGCAGAATTAACATCAACTGCAAACCATCACAACCTCCTAATATCTCTTCTGGGACAAGGAATTCAATCTGCCTGTCACACTGAAAAGAGTTCAAAAAGCTGCAAGAGAACTACATAGGATAAACATCTTTCTTATGAAAAGAACAAACAGGCTCCATTCTTTTTTCCCTAGAAGCCACCACTATCACACAAGAGCAGCAAGCTGCTGATAAGGAGAGGAGTTGGCCACGCAGAGCTCCAGTCACGAGGTTTCAAAGGGCAAAGCAGAATCAGGCTTCCCTCTCAGCCAGGCTGCTTCGCTACGGCCTGGTATTAGTATCCTATTCTTCTTCCCACGATGGAGTATATGCACAGGCAGAAAAACAGAACATCCAACATGTTAAGAAAAGGCAGCCAAAGCCATAAAGCCAGCACAATCCCCACACTTTTCTAGTATCTAAGGCCTACAGCATGGATGTGGAGAACTGTCCCGTTCCTGTCAAAATCACCAGCAAAAATTCCTCAACAACAGGACCAGGAACTGATGGCAAGAATCCGGCTAGACATCATCATCCCCAGCAACACTTGCTCCTTACAGCACACTGCCCAAACCCTCGCCTTGGCTAGTCCAAAATAAATCCAGTCAGCTGAACATACCCAAGAGATCACTCACCACACCCTGCCTCCACCGGGATCTTCACTTCAGCCATCCCACCCTACGCAGTGCTGGTAAAATCACCCCAAAAACACATAAAAGGAAACCAATGCTGCAGTCCTGATCCACCTTTTTTTTTTCCTAGCAGCAGCTCCATTCACCATATACCTGAACACAAAATAAAATGGTTTTCTACACCACAGCTGAAGTCAGCCTGACTTGGCTGTGGTCTATCCCCCTCTCCAGGCATTGGCCTGCCAAGCTGCGTTGAGAGCAAGCACCTCTGCAGGACTCCAGGCTGGTGGGACAGCGCTGGGGAAGGCTCAGCTGCACCTTCAGTGGAAATGATTGCTGCTCACCGAGGGGATGCTGCTTCTTGATTCACGGCACCGTACCTGTACCAGAGCTCTGTGGAAATTTGGGGGTCAAATCACTAGCAATTCTCTGTGCTCTCAAAGCCCAAGCACATAAAGCTGAATTACACACTACTGGAGTTTCAACTCTAATAATAATAGTAATTTTTTAAAAAGGAAGCTTTTTTCCTTTCTTTCTGAAAGCTGTATCAGAAAATCTTGCAAGCACAGATCATACTAGGGTTAAGATTTCTCTTTAAAACACTATTTTTGAAAAAAAAAAAAAAAAACTACACTGATCAGATTCCTGATTAAATACAACTATTACTTCAGCAACTTAAATGCTTAAAAATGCTTAAATGCTTAAAAAGAAGAAAAAAAAAGCTTTTTGTCTCCTCTTCCTTTTTAAGATGACTCTTTAAATCTCACTCTTGGTCACAACAACTGTATTTTGCATTTTACCCTTAGAACAAACTCACAAGACATGGATTTTCCACCAGTGACCAAGAACCATTTTCCCTTTTCTCCAAGTTTCATTCTCAAATCTCGTTCTGAACAAAACTTAAAAAGAAAGGAACTGCAAAGGTAAAAACAAGCAAAGAAAAATACCGAAAGCGGAAGAATCACCAATAATGCAAAACTCTCAGACAGAGAATCCCAGTTCAGAGATGTCTTTCAGAAATAAGTATCTTAAGTTTTCTGTTGTTTGATTTTGGGGTTTTTTTCCTTCTCGAAGGCTGCCGCACAGCAACAAGCAAGAAAGCAGCAAGTGAAGCAAAGCAGCAGTGCACGGTCACTTCATTCTAGGCTGGCAAGGAAGCGCTGCTTATTTTAAAGGCTACTGAAGGAACCAGAGAGCTGGAGAAAACCTTAAGTGACTTTTCCACCCTTCAGGCTGGGCAGAGGCGCCTCTGGAGGCTCCCGGGCTGCAAACAGGCGCAAAGCTGCCTTCCAGGGATGAGCTGAAGCGTTTGCTAAGGGCCGGGCAGAAAGCCTTAGAGTAGCGAGGTCCGCTCCGGCCACCGGTGGAGCTCTGGGCCGGTACCGGCTGTACCGAACGCCCGCAGTGCCCCGGGAGAGGCACGAAGCTTTCTTTCCTACCTGTACAGCATACCCGGGCTGCTAGGGAACGAGGAGCGGGCCGCTAAAGCTTGGCAGGTCCGTTCCGGGCTCCCCGCTCACCCGGGTCCGACGGCCCCGCCGCTCACCTCAGCGGGCCTCGGTCCCCACCGCAGTCGGGCCGAGCCGCCGGGACAGGCCCCGCTGCCCCGGGCTGAGGTGCCCCAGAGCCCATCCCTATAAACCTCTCCCCGTAAGCCCCCACTCCCGGCGTCAGCCCCGCTCCTACCCGCCGCGGGCCCGGCCCGCCCGGCCCTGCCGCCCCAGCGACGGGTTCAGTCCCGGGGGCCCAGCCCCGCCATCGCAGGCCCCGGCCCCGCCGCTGCCCTCACACAGGGAGCGTGGCTGAAGAGAGGCTCAAGCCCAGCGCCGCGCCGCCAGAGCTGACGGGCCGGTGCCTTTTCGGCAGGGCCCAGAGGCGCTGTTACGAGACGGTCCCCGAGAGAAGTGCCGTTTCGGCCAATCAAAGACCAAGCTGAGAGAGGTGCCGTCAAAGAGGCCAAAAGAAATAGCAGCGCGAGCCAATGGGAAGGGGCAGGAGGCGGGACTCCAGGGCCGGTCCCGCCGCGCATTAAAGGTGCTCTGTCCTCGCCCGGAGCCCTGCGGGACGGGGACCGGAGCGTGTGCGCGGTTTTGCCCGCAGCCCTGGGGTGCCGAGCCCTCTGCCCGGCCCTGCAACGGGTGGGAGGCACAGAAACCTCCCCACGAGCCCGAGTGCTGAGCCCCACTTTGTGGAAGCCAGGTCTACCCGGCCACTCTCCACCCTGCCAGGCCCAGTTGCCATCTTGACATGGAGCATGGGCCGTGGGGAGCACACAGGGCAGGCCCCAGCATAAGCCTGGCCTCGCCGCGGGCGGGCGGTGGTAGATGCGGCCTGTAAAGTGCCGTCTCTGTGTGTTACAGCCTGACGGTGGCGTTCAGGCCAGCCCACCCAAAGCGGCCAACACTCTCTCATCCAGCACCCATATCATCACAGGCCTCCCCGGCGGGGAGAAATAGTCTGCTTCTGAAAAGGAATTATTGATTGCAAGGCAGGGTAGTTAATAATTTTCTTCCGTGGACTAGATCCTATAATCAAGGCCTTGCAGGAGAAAATGATTAACAAGCTGGAGAGTTTGGCTTTTAAGTGACGTTTAAAGCTGAACAAACTAACCTAGCCTAGCTTGGACAACAGCAGCTAAAGTGAAATATGATAAATAATTAGCAGGATTTGGGGGTGCAAATACCAAACAGAGAAATGAAAAATTTAGTATAGTAAACACGGGAATACCTGGGACAAATGAGCCCAGATTTATAAAGGAAACAACTGGCTAAATACCAGCAGGTCATTCTTGGCAGTAAGAGCTGTCTGACTGAACACTTTCAAGGGGGATGCTTGTTACCTGAGTCATTTCAAGGGCTGGAGGATAAACTCCAGCGTGGTTTTCTACCAGTGGTTCACTGGGGCTCTAGGAATTGCTTCTATAGGAATGCAAGGCTTTTGCTGAGCTCAAATTTGCTGTACAAGGTCTAGACCTCTTCAGAAGATCCATATATTGATCAAGTTTCATGCCCTGCTCTCACAAACAGGACACACAGTGGGTTTCAGGTCACCTCACACGTACATCTTGCTCAACTTAAGTCTGCTTGGTGTTCTTCTCAGGCTTAATCTTCCAGTTTTACTACAGCAAACCTCATGGAGCAGATGAACCACCTGCCTCAGCCTATTCTGATTTTCCACTGGGGTGAATCAGGTTTTTATGCTGATGTCATGCCTTTGGAATGACATCTGGAGAAGCCGGTCCTTAGCTTGTCTCTTCTCACACTGTCGTTCAGGTTAATGACATGTTGCAATACTTTGGTACGTTCTATTTATGGATCTGAGCTCAAAGGCTCAGCAGGCACCAGCACCTCTGAGTTATACAAGGGACACTTGTGTTTAAAGAGAGGTGGAGTGCTTCTGCGTAAAAAGTGCCTTGGTAACAGGAGTAAAATCCATGTCTTCCCACTTGTAGCCTCAGGCGTTAACTAATTGAACATGTTACCTCCCACATAACTGTGTCAGAAGGACAGACTTTGCTTTCCAATCCACCAGCACTCTCCATTTAATCCACTCTGAAGCTAGAACCCAGACATCATACCCAAGAGCTGTCTCTTGAGCAGAAGACTGCTATGTGCCACCACAAGGACAGTGACACTTTAGATCCTGCTTAGGTGGAACAGAGGAGGTAGAGAATCCACACTTATGTCTCCTTTATATTTGCAAGTCATTGTCTTTCCATTGTCCATGGCCTTGTGGGAAGGACCTGCCTGATCATCCTGCCGTCCAGTGCCTGGAGAGACAGTGGCACCCTGTGGTGAGACCAGTTCACCACAGCGTGTCACCTGGACCTTGTCAGAAAGGCCCCAGGCTGCCTTCCTTTAAGCCACAGTGGTCTCCAGTAGCCTAAAAGCGGGGGCATTTCTGAGGGTCCCTGTTTCACTCCGAGCAGCAGCTGGATCCCCGTCATCTGTCACAGAGACGAGGATGAGCCATGCTCCTAATTTATATCGTGATGCTCCTGCTTTGCTATATTTGTACCAAACTGAATCATCCCACTGGGCTCCTGGAAGACCCATTTCAGGTCTATGGTTGTCAGTTGCCTCTTTAGTCACTTTTGCTTCTGGTGTCTCCTGTTTCAGGGTTACTGTCCCACATCTGACTGCAGCCAAGAGCAGAAATAGCCTCATACTAAATAGTGGTCTAAAACCCTTCAAGGGACAGATGGCCAAAATCCAAGCCATTTAATATTATGCAAGACCCTGCAGCCTGGAATTGGAGGGGTTTCACCTCCTTGTCGAACGAGCCCATTGCTTGTTTTGTCTCTCTAAATTCCTCTTCCACTTTCTATGGGACCAGTGCGCTTCTTCCTTTCCTCTCCTAAACAGCATCGCTTGCTGTGCCAAGCAGCTGTGCAGACAGATGTGTCTGTTCTCCAGAAGGGCTCCGATTAGCTCTCCGTTACTGTTACTACATACAGACTCAGGCCAAAAAAGCCCCAAACACCAGAACCACTTCCCCACCTCTTATAGTTTTAGCATGAACCAGAATTAAAAGGCAATTGAAGCCTTGGGTCTCCCACGGGTCAGAGGCAAATCCGGTCAAGCCAGGAATGGCTTTAGCTGGAGAATACCGGAGGACGAGGACACGGGAATCCTCAGCGGGACCTCTCCCATGGCTGGAGGGGACCCCTCTCGCCCAGGGGCACCTCCCGCCCAGCGACAAATGCCCAAATGTTTGCCAAAATTTGCTACCGCTGCTCACCAATCTCCCGACTCCCCTCCGGCCGTGACCGAGTGAGGTCGTGTCCCCCGCCCGCTGCCTTATCACAAACCGGGGCGGGGCCAGCCGCTGGGCTTATTCATTATTCATAAGGTTTCGCGCGCTTTTGCTGACCACGTGGCTCTGTTTTCGCGCGGAATCCGGCGGGGCAGGAAGAAGCGGCGGCGATGGCGGTGAGAGGCCGGGCTGGGAAAGGGAGCGGTGTGGGTCGGGGTGTCACCCCCGCGGGGTTGGACCCCGGGTCCCCCTCCCGCTCGCCGCGGGCGGCTCGGCACCGCGATCGCGCGGGGTCCGACGGGGATTTCGGAGGGGGGGGGATGGGAAGGATGAATGGGGTGCGCTCGCCGGGGACACCCGAAATGCCATGGTGGGAAGTTTCCAACGGGCTCTGCACCGTAGAAGAGAACCGGGCTGGGGTCGAGGAGGGGGGGCGGATCGGAGCCCTTTCCCCACGTTCCGGCTGCGCTGGGCTCGGAGGGTGCGTTCCTCCCCGCGCTCTCCCATGCGTTTCCGTTGTCGTTTGCGAGGAGGGCTAATTATTTTAATTTTCCTCCCGTTACTAATCCATAGCCCTTTTCTGACCTTCAGCCCCATTGCGGAGGCCCCTGGAAGCTCTGTCTTCCCTTTCCCCCCGCCGCCTGGTGCCGGGGGTTGGGGGGCTGCCCCGGCCCCCCACCCTCACCCTGTCCCTCCGGTCCTCGCAGGAGTCCTCCGAGTCGCAGGCAGCGGTCACAAGCCCCGTGCGCAGCTCCCGCCGGGGCGATGCCTTCACGTCCAGCCCTGGCCGGGACCTACCCCCCTTCGAGGATGAGTCCGAAGGGCTCCTGGGGACCGAGGGGCTCCCCGAAGAAGAGGAAGAAGGAGAAGAGCTCATCGGGGAAGGGATGGAAAGGTAAGGAAATGGGTGGGAACCTATAGCATCTGGGGGTGAGTGTTTGGGGATGGGGTTTTGCTAAGAGGACCTCAGTGCAACCAGCGATATGGGGGGTCGTGGTGGGGGTCTCTCTGCTGTGCAGGTAGCTGGGGTGAGGGGGCTGAACAGAGGAGAAAGGTCAGGGCTTGGTGTCATTTGAGTCATGGAAGAACTGGGCAAATGGCAAGCTGGGAGCAGAGTGCCACCATGATCTGGTGTGGGTAAACCAGGCTCTCCCTGGATGTGTGATGTGCATCCAGCTCAGCTCCTCGCTCCTGCAGGCATAAATTCTAAAGTTTACTCAGCCAGATCTGAAGGCAAGCTGGTGAACTTTACGGTACAAAGGCGTGAAGATTGGCATTCATAACCATGGTGCTGGAGCCCTTTGTACTGCTGGGCATCTTCTGCTGGGAAGTGCCTTCCTACTCAACACGTGCAGTGTTGCTGCAGAACAACTGCTCCAACACCTACCCAGCGGTAGGCAGAGAAGGGCTGGAGAAATGCGTTCTGGAGCCTGGCCTGATTCAGTGCTCTCTGTCTGTCTGTGTGTGTGTGTGTGTGTGTGCTAGGGACTACCGCCCCATCCCCGAGCTGGACGTCTATGAAGCAGAGGGCCTGGCCTTGGACGATGAAGACGTGGAGGAGCTGACTGCCAGCCAGCGGGAAGCCGCGGAGCGAGTAATGAGGCAACGGGACCGTGAGCTGGAGCAGGGCATGGGCCGCATGAGGAGGGGGCTGCTTTACGGTAGGTGCAGATGAGCTGTACTAAGTGGGCTGTTGACCCCCGTGCAGCTGGTTGTAAGCTGGCCCTTGTGGGGAAGCTGGACTCTCACCCTCAGAGTAGCAGGGAGGTTCCTGGAGCTCCAGTATATTTGAGCCATCAGTGGAATCTCTGGTTGTGGGTTTAGCTGATCTCCCCAGCATGTGATGCCTGTGATTTGAGCTTCCTAGGAGCATATTTGGTGTGTTCTTCTGGTTACTTGTTCGCTGCTAAAACAAAGTCAGGATTCTGGGCCTGTATCAAGGATTTGTGATTCTACCAAGTGTATGCTGTGGAGTTTGTTCATGTTGGTGTTTCTACAGAGATTTTTGTGGGTTGGATGGGAGAGCCTTTGATGCACTTGGAATCCTATTCCTAAATCTTCCTTCCTCAATGTGTTAGCAGACATGACTGTGTGCTCTTGCATATAAATCTATTTCAGCCTCGTAAAGTCTTTGGCTATGTTGTAGAACTGGATTTAGGCTGCGCTTGGTATGGTTCTTGATTTGTATGTCAGGCTCTGACATCTTTGCTTTCACAGCCCATGCAATCCAACCATGACTAATCCAAAGAGTGGGAATGGGAACCCCAACTCGTTAACATTTTTTTCTCCCAATCATTAGATAGTGATGATGAAGATGAAGATCGTCCTTCACGGAAGAGGCGGCTGGCAGAACGGGCTGCTGATGGCATGGAAGAGGAAGATGAAGACATGATCGAGAGCATTGAGAATCTGGAGGACATGAAAGGGCATTCGGTGAGGGAGTGGGTTTCCATGGCAGCTCCCCGGCTTGAGATCTACCACCGCTTCAAGAACTTCTTGAAGACCCATGTGGATGACCATGGGCACAATGTCTTCAAGGAGAGGATCAGTGACATGTGCAAAGGTAAGGATGGGTGTTTAGAGGGTCTCTCCTCTTTATGTGGGTCACCATACTTTGCAGTGATCCAGTCCATAGGTGGATTTTCTTCTGCCTGCCCTGTTTGTCTCAGACACTGAGTCAGCACTTTAAGAAGCTCACATGCTGATGGAGATAAAGGAATAATGGAAACATGTCTGCTATCATCTTTGATTCTGGCTGATTAATTAGAAGGCCCCTGGCGTCTGTTACTCATTAATATTCATATCATAGAAATGCTAGCAAAAGAATATGTGGGGCAGCAGACAGTGGTCTGCAAGCTTGCGATCTGAATGAGACAACAATTGCTTGCTGTCTGTGCCTGTTACTTTCTCACACTGGAAGCTGGACTATCCAGCAAGGGGACACAGATAGACCTTGTGACGTTGAAAACCGTGTCAGTGTTGCAGCCTTGTGTTGTGACTAGGTGCTGCCAGAAAAAGGAATCGTTAAGGCTGTCATTGATAAATTTTAAAAGCAGAAATTACTACATCTAGAAACAGCTTACATAGATGCAGTTGTTCTTATTTCTTCTTTATATTGAAGCAGAAGCTTGAGTAGTAGATCAGGGTCAGTGTTATACGTCTAGGAAATGAAAGGCATTTGTCTTGTTCTTTTCCAGGAACATAAGACACAGAAGGGCTTTTTGCCAGCCATTCAGTACAGTTGTCTCTACTATTAACTTCTCTTTCCTGGAGATCTGTGAGAGTGTTGTGCATTGGGCTGAGCCTGGGAAGTATCTGTGTTGAACTGGAAAGGAACAATGACAAGTTTGTCAGAGAAATGATAAGAAGAGTTTTCCACCCATTTTCAAATTGTTGACCTCTAAGCATTTTTCAGGGAAGGTGCAGACGTGCAAACTGCAGCTGGCAGGGTACAGGCTTGGCTGTCCTGCCTGTCTTTTGCAGACTCCTTGTGGAGTTGAGCAAGTTGAAAATACAATTAATCCCGTCTTTTTCTTTAGAGAACAGAGAGAGTCTGGTGGTGAACTATGAGGATCTGGCAGCCCAGGAACATGTCCTTGCCTACTTTCTGCCTGAGGCACCAGCAGAAATGCTTAAGATCTTCGATGAAGCAGCCAAGGAAGTGGTGTTGGCCATGTACCCCAAATATGATCGTATCACTCAGGAGATCCATGTCCGTATCTCCCACCTGCCTCTGGTGGAAGAGTTGCGGTCGCTCAGGTAAGCAGCAGAACTATCAGCAGCAGCTGTGGGGCCTGCAGCAGGCTTTGGGATGCTCAGCAGAACTAGTCTGCAAGCTAAAGCTCTGGACAAGTCCAACAGGATGACTGAGCTTATTGCAGGAAAAAAAAAAGTCAGATTAAAGATGAAATTCCAGCATCCCCAAAGGTGAAACACAAACCCTGCAAGAAAACTCTTGCTGCTAATCACAGTCTTACTAGGCCTTTGAGAGTTGTGCCTTGTAGCAGGAATATATGTTGCATGTTCTGCCTTCTGTGCCCTGCAGGCATCCAGCATCTCTCTTGTTTTTCCTCAGGCAACTGCACTTGAATCAGTTAATCCGGACCAGCGGAGTAGTGACGAGTTGCACAGGGGTCCTGCCTCAGCTCAGCATGGTCAAATACAACTGCAGCAAGTGCAGCTTCATCCTGGGACCCTTTTTCCAGTCCCAGAACCAGGAGGTGAAACCCGGTTCCTGCCCGGAGTGTCAGTCTCTTGGCCCCTTTGAAATCAACATGGAAGAGGTAAGAGATGTGCTGTGCCTTGGCTCCCACCCTTTGAACAGGCTTGGTGCCGAGGGAAGGGTCTACTGCTATATCCAGTGGTCTGTGAAGAGAGATCTCGTCCATTTGAGCTCTTGGCCCGAATCTGCCCAGCTTAGCAGCCAAAAGTCATTTATTGCCTCATTCTAACTGTTTGGGCTGAATCTTTTGTAACAATCACCTCTGTGGCAGGGTTTCTTATGCATATTGTGGACATGCAGACAGACTGCCCCAGTTCTTCCTCCTTCCCAAGTTTGGTCAGTATTTCCTGGTCTGACAGCTAAGGAAACTAGAGGACAGTAGCAAAATTACAGATGTGGAGCTTCTGACTTTTCATTCTTTGCTTTGTTTTCTTTAACCATCACAAGTGAAGCGATTTCCTTCTAGGAACTGGTCCAGTGTTTGGGTGGACAAACACATTGGTGGCTGAAACAGATGTGCCAAAGGGGTTTCCTGTCCCCACTGTTGTCTGTCACACCCTGGACTTGCTTCTCACAACTTCCATCCTCCAATAGTTTTCTAACCAAAGCATACTAAATCTTTGAATGGACCCTCTCTGATGAGGTGCCTTTGGAAAGCATCGGCCATGGTGATGCCCACCAGACTTGCTGGGTAACTTTTATTTTGTTGCTGCAGACAGTCTATCAGAACTATCAGCGCATCAAAATCCAGGAGAGCCCTGGGAAGGTAGCAGCTGGCAGGCTGCCTCGCTCCAAGGACGCCATTCTCCTCGCCGACCTGGTCGACAGTTGCAAGCCAGGGGATGAGATTGTGAGTGCGTTGTTGAACTCAAGCATGGGCTGAGCACAGAGCATTTTTAAACTGATAAATACATCAGGGGAACACCTGTGGGGAGGGATCATCCTCAGATGCATTTGGGCAGCTGCTTTTGAGACTGGCATCTTAAAATGGAGAAGGGGCTGTTTTGAGCTGTGCAGGTACTTATGTACCATCTCCTGGTACATCTGGTTCCCAGGAGTTAACAGGGATCTACCACAACAACTATGATGGCTCCTTGAACACTGCCAACGGGTTCCCAGTGTTTGCGACTGTGATCCTGGCCAACCATATTGCCAAGAAGGACAACAAGCTGGCTGTTGGAGAGCTGACTGATGAAGATGTGAAAGTGATTGTGGGTCTGTCCAAGGATGAGCAAATTGGGGAGAAGGTAGGTCAGCCTCAGACATCCGTTATTTTTCTATTGATAGCTTGCTGTCACCTGGTAGCTGGATCAGAAAGCGATGAAAGGTGTCATCTGGCTAAACAGTGCTTAAAGAAACTTGTAGAAATCCCAGTTCCTTCTGAATGGTCTCCCATAGCTCTCAGGCAGCTGTTGATGAGAGTGAGTTACAGGAGGAAAGAAAGAAACTTCCCTTGTACTTTTGTGGGTCAAATTTCCTGTTTCTCCCCTTCCTTTTCTGTGCATCCTCCATCAGAACAGGGCTGGAAGAGAGACACTCAGAGACACTGCTTATATCTGATCTTTGGTTTCTGTCCCCATATCTTGAAAGCAAAGTGGGGAAAGTGTTCCGAGGGGCCAATGCTTGCATCTCCAATCCCCATAAGAGGATGTTATTACTTAGTTTGAGCTGTGGGAGAGATCTTAGCTTTGCTTCTCCCTGTATGCTAAGACCTGAATCCAGTACTACAGGAAGAAAGCTCCTGGATTGGTGCGTGTTCAACCTTGCTTGGATCAAGTTTGAACTCTGTAACAGGGGGACTTTGTTGCCTTGGTCATGCTGGTTTTATTTTGACTGCTGCTCCCAGTGGGTGGAGCAGCTTCAATTGAGCCAGGACTATTTTAACATCAGTAGTCTGCAGCATCAGGCTATTACCAGGATACCCTTGAGAAAATAGGCCGGTTGTTCATAATATTTGGCCATTGTGACAATTCAGGTGCAGCATAGCCCATCCAGCTACTGTTGTGTGCAGCGAGTCAAGTCTCAAATCAAGGTCTCCAGCTTTGCAGCAGCTGATAATGGCTGCTGTGGTGTGCTTTCTGTACAGCAGGAGTGTGGAGGCAGCAACAGCAGCTTCCAGTGCCAGACTACACAATCTGCCGTGCCCCAACAGCACCATTTTTGTGAAGCATCTTTAGGGGATTCTGGGTGGGTAGTTAACTTTGAAAAAGCCCCGTCACTGTGGGAAATAAAAGACTCTTCAATGACAGCAGTATTGTAAGGTTAACCATAGATTCAGCTCCTTGGTAACTGTCATGCCAAATCTGCCCAGACTGGGAAATGGTATTCCCTGGACAACTCCTCTGCTTTTCCTTTCAGATTTTTGCCAGCATTGCCCCATCTATTTATGGGCATGAAGATATCAAGAGGGGCTTGGCTTTAGCTCTCTTCGGTGGAGAGCCCAAAAACCCAGGTGGGTGTCGCTTGGTGCTTCAAGCAGCTGAAAGCGAATGAGTCTGGGTTTGTCTGTGCTGTTGCAGTGAGAGTGGCTGGAGTTGTCTGTGTGGCTTGGTGACAGACAAGGTAACAGGGATATCTGTGATGGAAGTGGCTGCTTTTATCATGCTGAAAACCTGGGCAAGTTTTTATCCCTTCTCCTCAAGGAGGTCATGTTTGATGCCCCTTCAGAGGCCTGGCCTCCGGTGTCCTCAGTTGTTACCATCTCCTTTTTTGAAAGATCTATTTTGCAAGGTTAGAAATGCTGTTTTACACATATGACCACCTCCAAAGCTGCATTTTTTTCTGTCAACTTCACTGTAAAGTGTTTCTCTGCCTTCCTTTCAGCTTTGTAGTGTCCAGGGCAGGGCTGCTGTCAAGCCATGCACTCAGCTGCCAACCTGTCTCTCCTATTACTATTGTAGGTGGCAAACACAAAGTCCGTGGCGACATCAACGTGCTTCTGTGTGGAGACCCTGGTACTGCAAAATCACAGTTTCTTAAATACATAGAGAAGACATCTAGCAGAGCAATCTTCACCACTGGCCAGGGTGCATCTGCTGTAGGTCTCACAGCCTACGTCCAGAGGCATCCGGTCAGCAAGGAATGGACTTTGGAGGCAGGAGCCCTGGTGCTGGCTGACAGAGGTGTCTGCCTGATTGATGAATTTGACAAGGTGAGGCCTAGCTTCATCTCTGTAGGAGGAATAGGTCTGGAGGGACCAGCTGTAGCCTCTGTGATGAGGAGACCCTATAACTCATCATGCTACTTCCCAGCTGAGACTCCTTCAGTTTGCTTGGGCCCTTACTGGTCCACAGTGAAGTTTACTGCTTTTTCAGAGCATCAGGAGCTGATTCCCCTTGGTGTGTTGGGTGATGGGTATAGACATAAATTCAGTTTAAGTCATTCTGGCTTTCTCTTAGATGAATGATCAAGATAGGACCAGCATCCACGAAGCCATGGAGCAGCAAAGCATTTCGATCTCCAAAGCAGGCATTGTCACATCCTTGCAAGCCCGCTGCACCGTTATTGCTGCTGCTAATCCCATAGGTAAGTGCTGGAGAGACCACAGGACCATCTCCGGCCTCCAGCGTGAGTCCCGCTGTCATGAGAACTGTGGCGCAGCTTCCCATCCCTCTGCATGGTTTCTCTACATCAAGCGAGCAGTAAAGTCTCTCTGTGCAGGAGGTCTATGCTGCTTTCAAAGCTTCAGCCCTGAAGCCTGTGTTTGACTTTGAGGTTTGTCTCCATGATCTAGGTGGGCGATATGACCCATCGTTGACTTTCTCAGAGAACGTAGACCTGACAGAGCCCATCATCTCTCGATTCGATATCCTGTGTGTGGTGAGAGACACGGTGGACCCTGTGCAGGTACAAGCAGTGCTATGCATCTGAGGTTGTGCTGGGCTTACGATGCTGCTGTTGGGATGGTCAGCTGCAGTTGCCCACTGAGTTTTGGTATCTGGTGAGTGTCTTCAGTGTCTGTTCCACTGCTCTCTTGTAGGATGAAATGCTTGCTCGGTTTGTTGTTGGCAGCCACATCAAACACCACCCAGGTAGCAAGGAGGCAGTGAATGGGGACGCCAATGAGGTCATTCTTCCCAACACATACGGGGTTGAACCCATTCCCCAGGAGATCCTAAGGAAATACATCATCTATGCCAAAGACAAAGTCCACCCTAAACTCAACCAGATGGACCAGGACAAGGTGGCCCGGATGTACAGTGACCTCAGGAAAGAGTCTATGGTGAGAAAACTGAGGAAAGAGGGGAAGAATTCTGTATCTAGACTGCAAATCAGCCTGAGACTGTTCCAGCATATGTTGACACGTTCTTGCCATTCCTGTCACAAAAGTCTGTGCCACAGTTTGTCGAGAGACAGGCAGATCCCGCAGTGTCTGCTGAACAGATGATTCTTCATCTAAATGCAGAGTTTTGCCTGTTTCTGATGTGTGGACTGATGGACTGGACACATGTACCTGTCATGGCAAAGTCCTGTTATTGTCACCCAGTCTGGCAGGCTCACAGGAGATGTTTGCATTCACTCAGACCCATATGCTCCTGGTACATTACTGGGAGCTGTGTTGTGTAGAAATGCTCTTCTCTTTTGTCTGTGGGATTTCTCAGGCTCGTTTCATGGTCTCCAAGGGGAAGAGGAATTTGTTGAGGTCGGAGGGAGATTTTTTGAAGCTCAGGAAAATTATCTTTTCTGTCTTATTTAGCTTTTTGTTTCTTTAACTGCTTCTAAAAGTTGCTGGGGGAAATTGATGGCTGCTCATGGAAAGGCAGTAAATGATGGGAAGAGGGACCCTACGTAGCATCTCCTTGCACCCTGCTGAAATGTTGAACAGGGGAGACTATGCCATCTGCAGAACATGCCAGCAGGTGGCAGAGCCTCCTTAGCCTGAGACAGTCCTCACAGGCCCAGAAGTGGCTCCCTACAGAGTGAAGTAGATCCCGGGCCAGAAGCTACCTGTCTTGCCCCATGTCTTTTATCCTTCAATAATGAGTTGCCTCCTTCTCTCCCCTCTTAGGCAACCGGCAGCATTCCCATCACGGTGCGTCACATTGAGTCCATGATCCGGATGGCCGAGGCTCACGCCCGCATGCACCTCCGGGACTACGTGGTGGAAGATGATGTCAACATGGCCATCCGGGTGATGCTGGAGAGCTTCATTGACACACAGAAGTTCAGTGTGATGCGGAGCATGCGCAAGGTGGGCACCAGCCAAGCTGGGGGCTGTGGCTACACCCCAGACCTGTGGGTTTGGCTGCAGCTTCCTTGCACTGCTCTAACCTTGGGCAGAGACTTCAGGGCTCTGTCCTGCATCGTGAGGCACTGAGAACCTGTAAATGGAGCACTCTGAGTCTGAGGGCACTGCGACAGGACTGCCCTTTGTTAGTCTGTGGTGGGCAATGTTTCTGTTGGGGCTGAGAAGGGAGTGTGTCCTGGGCCTCTGTATGGAAAGCACTGCTGCATCTCTCTTCTTTTTTTGATCCCTTCCCTGCTGTTTTGGCACAGGACTCTGCTGCTGCTGTTGCCGGGTGATCAAGCCCGAGCAGGCAGTTTAACTTTTTTTTTCTAGGGCTGCTCAGGGAACAGCTAACCAGAGGGCAGCACTCACTGGGGTTAGTGCACAGCCTGCCCTTTTCTCTGAGTGGCAGGGGCTGGCTCTGCATGGCTCTTGGCTGGCCACAGCCTGGCATTTATCCACTCCGAGTGTCTGCCCTCAGTCTGGACGACTCATGGCCTCTCTGTTTGGCTGCAAACAGCCAGCCAAGTCTGCTGAGGTGCACAGGACACTCTGGGTTAAAGGGAGCTACTCTACGCCTTCCCTAGGGCCAGCTCTCCCACAGGCAGCACCCCTCCACAGCAGCACACTGCCAGCCCCTGAGAGGTCCAGGCCCCCTCCAGAGATCTTTAATGGGAGTAAGAGCAGCTGGCAGAGGAGTGTCTGGCTGTCACAAGGCTGTGTTTTAACTGCATGTGCAGGTGGCAGCTTGACAAGGCCGAAGTCCCTTAAGAGACACTGAGGGTGCAGGTGACAGTGTTGTCATTTGGTTCCCCTTGTGCTCCAGGGGAGGAGAGGGTTGGTTGGTGTTGGGCACAGGAGACCTGCAGTGCGTCACTCTGTTCCTGACCTTTTTGGCTCTTCTCATCCTCCTTCCCAGACTTTCTCCCGCTACCTTTCATTCAAGCGAGATAACAATGAGCTGCTGCTGTTCATCTTGAAGCAGCTGGTTGCAGAGCAGGTGATGTACCAGAGAAACCGCTATGGGGCCCAGCAAGACACCATAGAAGTCCCGGAGAAGGACCTGGTGGATAAGGTATGGGCTTACCATAACAAGCCTTCTTTCGGGTTGGTTCTGGCTTTCTCTCTGTAGCTTCAGAACCAGAGGTGCTCTCAGACTTGTAACTACCCTTCCTGAGTTATGGTAACAGGAAAAAAAAAGTGTTAATTTAACCCAGAATCAGGGCTTTCTCATCTGTGTCTGCTCCTCTCTTCTCTGGGAGTGACAGATTCTTCCCCCTCAGTTCTTGTGCATCCCCATAAAGCGTAGAGATGGGAGTGGTAAATCATGCAGCATGGCTGGTGCTTTGCAGGTGAATGAGGACATAAGTTCCCTGGCACCTGCACTTGAAGAAAGAGTGAGCAGAAAAATCTCTTGATTGCTTGTATGAACTTTTCCAATCCCTCTCAAGGCTCTCCCTCCTCCTTAATGCTTCCTCATCCTGGTCCAGGGGTTGTGCTCCTGGCTCTGCCTGTGCAAAATATTGACCTTGCTTGGCACCAAAGCAGTATTTGATTCCTGGGTTGCTGCTTTCCTGCTCCTTGCATTAGATGTGCAGAGTAACTACTTTCAGAGCCACCAGTTTGGTGCTGCCAGTGTGACCGTCCCCTATCAGACATCTCCTGCAAAAACTGCCTCCCACTGGGTGAGGTATTAGGGGATTTTGGATAGTAGTTGCATTCTCGCTCTAGTGGAAGTAAAGGACATGCTGAGAAGCAGTTGCTGAGCCAGCATCCTCTCTTTGCTCAGCTCAGCTCAGCTCTGCCGATGCTCCTTTCTTCCTGACCTGCAGTCTCCCCTCCTACTGCAGTTCTGGTTCCTGCTGAGCAGAGCAGGGATTGCTGACTGTCAAATTTTATGCAGCCTCTGCTATGGAAAACCACATGGTTCTTCATATTTTTTTAAATCGACGTTTACCTCTCCTCCTCCCCCTCCTAGGCTCGGCAGATCAACATCCACAACCTTTCTGCCTTCTACGACAGCGAAGTGTTCAAGATGAACAGGTTCAGCCGGGATGTGAAGCGGAAGCTGATTGTCCAGCAGTTCTGAGGCTGGAAGCAGAGTTCCCCACGTGCTCCTGTCAGATGAAACCCACCCCCATCTTGCAGCCCTCCCAGGCACGATCCAGAGATCACGATCCAGCAGGACTAAGCTGCACATTCTCTTGCTTGCTTTGTGCCTTATGGATTAAGGGAGTGCTGAGCTGCTGAAGGTCGTGTAAATAGAACAGAGTTAAGTAGTTAAATGCCCAGCCGTGTCTGTTTAGCAACTTTGTTCACTGTTTTGCCTTGTAGCTAAGCACAACAGGGAGAGAATTGCTGGCCACATAGACGGCCTGTTTGCTGTTTGTTTGTCACTAGTTGTTACGGGCTCATCTGCAAGAGAGAGGCCAAGTGGGAGCATTCAAAAAGCATTTTTCTGCCTTATCCACACCCTTTGGGTTGCAAGCAGCCTCAGGGATTCTCTTTTCCCATCTCTGGCGACTGTGCAGCCTGCTGGGTGATAATTGAGACCGCTTTCAACTCTCCATGAACCAGCCAGCCTCTCAGCCCCGGGCCTTTGTGCCTGACATTTGACATTTCCCCAGGTGGCCACATGAGTTGCCCTTGCGCTTGGTTTCTGTAAGGGAGGGAAGGGAGCAGAGGAAGATGAGAACTGAAAAAAAATATAACTATTTCTACTATTAGTGGTGATGTGTGGGCAGTGAAAGCTCCTTCAGTACCTGCTGGGACACTGTCCAGAAGTCTTAGGGAAGGGGCTTCTTTGGACTTATTGGGTATTATCTCTGTGCAGCTGAATTTATGGCTGGACTGAAGTGCTGGCATCTAAACTGAATGCCATCTCACACCCATTTGTTGAGGGTGAAGTACCCATGGTGTTGGTTTTGGGAGTAGCAACAGAGGAGCCCTGAGTTCGAGATGCTTAGGGAGGACAGGATGGGCTCAGTGTTGACATGCAATTTTCTTACTCTGTGCATTTTAAATACATTTGTTTTTCAATACTTTTGTGTTTCCTTCTCTTTTGAGAACTCCTGCAGTCATAAGCAAGCAACCTGGATGCTCGACCAGCTACTGCATAACTTTGCTGTGGATAGATAGCAGCACCCAATTGTCCACAGGACAGTGTCATGAACACTGCCTTTCCCACCAAGGCCCTGCCTGCAATGGCTCCTTCCCTGTCTTGACAGCTTATTGGAGCACTGATCCCTCTGTGGGACTCTCTTCCTGTAAATGTTTGTATCACCTTGAGACTATCTGATCCCAGTACGTATCTCCCACCTCCTTTCCCACTCTTTG
Organism: Nycticryphes semicollaris; assembly: GCA_013400055.1. Lineage (NCBI taxonomy): Eukaryota > Metazoa > Chordata > Aves > Charadriiformes > Rostratulidae > Nycticryphes > Nycticryphes semicollaris. Next base: position 656,661 of record VXBJ01000760.1, on the reverse strand, counting down.
GTTAGACAGCCTTGATCTCCTGTCTTGGCTGTCACTTGGATTCCAGTCTGGGAGAAGCCGTAAACCCTCTCCAAGACACTGCTGAAGTCTGTTGTGAATGTGCTTTGCCTGGCTCGACTTATGGGGCTGAAAGGCATTTCCAGAATTTGTAAGCTGGCTGCTGCAGTTCTGTGCTGGCCAAGCAGACAAATCCCTGGCTGTGGACACGTTGGGGTTTGTCATGGTGATGTGCATGCGTGTGTCCCCTCTCAGCCTGGTTGTTACTCAGGGGCTCGCAGTGCTTGAGCCCTGCTGGGGGCTTAGCACATGACTCTCAGCCTGAAACTGGCTCTGTGTGTTGCGTTTCTGTCTTGCCAGCTCCCTCCTGTGTATTTGTTTAACTGTTTTGGCTGTTTTTTTCCCTTCCCACTGGGTCTCTGTCTACCAGGGCATTCTGTAGGCAGCCCCTAGAGCCACTTTACTGGCACGACTTCCCAGTCTGAGCTAGCACTTTGCCCCCTGAGTGTGTGCCCGGGTCAGCTGCGCTGGGGATGGCAGAGCTGCCGTATGCCTGGAATGGCATGGTGAGTCCCAGCATGGTTCTTCAAGGCTGGGCGCAGAGCTGTTGGCAACTCACCTTACGCCTGAGGCCGTGGGGAGAAGCCATGTCTAGGGAGAGGAAGCTGTGCCCAGCTCTGTGGGAACCCACATACCCTGCCAGGGAAAGTGCTGGCCCTGAGGTAGCAAAAGCAGCAAGTAACAAGGGAGGCAGCAAGCTTTGCAAGCAAACAACTTGTGTGTTGTGGGGTGAACATTGGGTGTGGGGGGAGAAAGAGGCTTTATGTTGTGCTGGAGGAACACAAAATGCTTCCTAAACACTTGCAACCTTGTGAAGCCTCTGTTATGCCTGTAGTGACCTACACAGAATTAAATACCTGGCCAAGCTGGTCCCTGCAAACCATGAGAGAATACACAGGAACAGAGCAGGGCTCTTGATGTTCCCAGCTCCTTGCCCTGCTGCTGGGCCAGGCTGTTGACAGTCACCCTTGAGCATTGTCCTACAACTTGCTCCTGCCTCCCATGCTCTGGTCCCACCTCACTTGGCACACGAGGTGCCGTTGTTGGAGTCACTTCTTTGTTGCTTTGCTCACTCCTCCCCCTCCCAAATCCTCTCTACAAAGGCAATTACGCCCTCCCACCCTGCCGTGCCAGCATCCAGCAGAGCAATGAATTCTTGCAGCTGCGCCCTTGCTAATGCTGGCATCGGCCGCTCAGTGGAGTGTTAATGCCAGTCTGAAGGCATGTTCCTCCTCTCACGGCCACTGAGCTTTTCAGGTTCCCTGGAGCAAGCCTTGGCTGTTGACAGCATCAGGTGTCTGGTCTGGACAGGGGTGCAGGCAGGGGTGAAAACAGATGCTGCTTTGAACAGGGGCTGCCTTGCCAGAGGGCATGTTCCAGTGGAAAGTAGCAGGGATTTTACTGCAGGGCTCTGGAGACGGGCAAGCCAAGCCGTGCTCTCATGAAATGAGGAGTTGCTCCCCTGACAACCCTGAGTTTAGCCAAGCTTGAGCACTTGGCTTCTCACTGCTGAAACTCAAACCTTGCACGGTGCCTCTGACACCCTGGGGCAAAAGCAAAGAGGCTTGGGGAGGTGAGGTTGGTCCACAACAGTCTGTGCCTGGGCCCTGATGAGGGTGCTTCTTACAAAGCAGACAGGGCTTTGCGAAGCCAGGCCCTGTCCCTTCTACTGGTCATTTCCCCCTTGTGATTGTGGTTGTTGGCAAATGCTGGGTGAGACTGGTTTGGAAGAGCATCTTGATTTGAAAAGGGCATGAGGGGCCAGATCCAGTTTAATTGGTACATGCTGTGTGCACACTCCTGAGAGAACAGCACGGCTCTCTGCATCTCCTAAAAAGCTGTTTGACCTCAGCCCAGCACGGACCGTACACAAACAGACACACCGTGCATACGTGCCTGCTTGGGGTACACGGGTGGGTACCCACAGCCAGCCAGCTAACATGTGAGGGTAATGTGATCTGGGAAAAAGGGGGAGACAAGCCCTCTCCCTTTCCTGCAAGCTCTTTCCTACCTGTTGATGGGCTTTAGCATCGCAATAGCTTCTGCTTTTATTGTGTTCATAAACCAACACGCTACATCTACACGTCCTGGGTTGTATCCAGTGTGCGAACGGCTGTTTCTGGGGCTGCTTGTCAAATGGCAGATGCCCCCTTGAGTAGGGGATGTTCTACCTCCAGTAATACAGGGTTTTTTTCCCCCTCAAATTAATGCCAAAGCCACTTGGAAAAATTAACATATGCAGCATTTCAGGACCAGCAGGGTTTCACTTTCTCTCATGCCAGACCTTGGCTGGAACCCGCACTGTCCGTCTCTCCTCTGTGTTTACTAAAGAGCTGTCTGGAAACAAGTTGAAAAGAACTTTCACAGCGTAACTGTGCTCAAGATGTAGCAGTTGTGCTGGATAGCAGCATCTTCCCATCCTAGAGGAGGCCAACCAGCTGCAGTTCAACCAGGAGGGCCATTTTAGGTGCTTAGGGCTCTGCCCTTGTTGACCTCGACTGACCTGATTCCCTGAATTCCAGCACACCATCGCTGAGCTGCAAGGACAGCTTGGGAATACCTTTACAGGTGTGGATCCACGGATACAGGTGAGTCACTGGAGGCAGCTACCCCTCATGCCCTGCTGCAGGAAGGATGCACTCTGAACTCCCTAGTATTTTTCCATCTCGTAGAACACTTTTCCACTTAACAAGGCAGAGCCAAAATTGGATCAGGCTTCTGCTGTGTTTTGCATCTATTATGCAGTTCTTGCTGCCATGACTGATTTAATATCTCCATTATCACAGAGCAGTGGTCTGTCTGCCAACGACTCCAGCCATCCAGCGTGCTCCTTGGCCACAACTAAAGGTCTGTGAGGAGCCTCAAGGGGCTGTGGAGTGCTGCATCTTCAGAGCACAAGCTCTTTGGAAGCAGTCATGCCCTTTTCTGCTCATCTTGCAAGTCACTTCCCACTAGAGGTGAGGTGAAGCTGTGGGGGGTGCCCAGGGGAGGTACCAAGTTTCTCCTCTGGGTTTAGTGCTCGGGGAGATCTGAAAGTGACTGCTCTGTGTAAAAGATGCCAAGGAGCTTCAGTCCCATCAAACCACACAGAAACACATATGTAAGAATGCCAGTAGCTCCCATGAGCCAGCGTGTGGCTCCCTTTAGTGCCAACAGACACAAGCCCTCTTCAGATACAGGCTGCTCCCTCTGCTTTGAAGATACTCACATCCCAACTTAGGCAGCTACTGAAGAACTAGGAGTTTCCCTGAAGACAGTATTAAGCTTTTCAGTTTAGCCAATAACGGTAAAAACTGCCTCTGGGTTCTTCCCAGTGTATATATTTTGCTCATTGAGAGGCAGATGACACCCCAAGCCCTCCAGTTTCTCAAGTCACTGTGCAAGGAGAGAAACTTATGTTGTCAGGGCTCTGGAGGGTACTAATAGGACTTAATTTCCCCTAAGGAGGCTCACCTGGGACCTCCACCCACTCCCTGGCCAGATGCTCTATTTAAGCTCAGCCTGGGGTCCTCAGTGTCTGCCTAGGCAATGAGGTGGGAGTGCTGGTTTACTGTGGCTGGTTACAGTCCCTACTGCTTGGGCATGTGGACCTGCCTTCCTGACCTTGGTCAACTTCTACTGCTATGGAGTTATCAAATGATCACTGGATGGTGTCTGACTATGGTTGCTATCAGCAGGCCTTGACTCTGACCTATGGGCTGACTGCCTAGTTTGATGTTGGACTGGCTTCATCACTATGAGCTTCTCTGAGGATCTGGATTTCTGGTGGAGTCTGGCTGGTATTCCTGAGCTGCTCTGCTCATCCCCCTTGGGTACTGGGAAGCCCTATCCTGATGGTTGTTACTGTGCTCAGCTCCCTCATGTGTGCTCCTCAAACCCTGCATTGCAAGGACTTGGTAGGCACTTATTTGGGCTCAGGTTGTGTCTCTAGAACAGGCAGAGGGCAGAGCTAAGGCCAAACCTCCTGGTTCTACTGGGCTTTATCTGCTTATCCCTCTGCCCCAGGAAAAAGCTTCAGAAGGTCTGAATTTGCCTGCCTTCATGTCATCTCCTTTTCTGCACTTCTGCAGAGTTTCCATCCCTTCCAGAAGGGTGTTTGGTCTCTGCTTAGCATCTGAGTTGATGAGCTCAACACAGAGACAAGGAGGTTCTCCAAGCTGTGCTGTACATAAACCCATCTTAAATGATGAGAATAATCCAGGGAAGATGTAGAAGCTTTCTCCTCTCTGTCTGGGAGCTCAGTAGTCACACCTTCCACAAGGAGAAGGCTGTGATCATCCCTTTGCACGCTTGCTCCAACAGACCAATATGACTGGGTTGCTGTTCCTCTATTGAGGATGCCTGTCCTCTGGGCTATGAAGGAACCTGAGAGGGCTTTCTGTTGGAGAGCTGTCTGCTTCCTTGCTCCAGGTGGCTCTGTTAAAGGTTATTCTGGCCCTTTAATCAAATTCGATATAAGTTGTGCTTTCCTCTGCCCTCTAGGAGTCCGCTGGGGTTTGCTGTCAGAGCCTGCTGCAGGAGAATGGCATGGCTATTAATGCAGCACTCACCTCTGCTTTAGTGAGGAGAGAAATGTAAAGCTTTGGGGATGGGAGGCAGCAGGGGCACGAGAGAACTGGAAAAGTAAAGCACAACTTGTGCTTGCTCTTCTACTGTGCTTTACAGCCGGGGGTGAGAAACAAGCAGGGCTGGTAACAGCACCGCGTCCCAGGTGGGCGGCGTGCCCTACCCTAAAGGGATGCAGGGAGGTGAGCAAAGGCTCAAAGTGATACAGAAAACCTTGCTCCTGGGCTTCAAATAGAGCAGATTCTGTTCCCTTCCAATTACAGTGTACCCTGGAAGGCATTAATTGCTCCAGGTCGCTCCTCTTGAAGAGTTTATTATATGTCTTCCCCAGCAGGATTTTGGATGAGAGCAGAAAGTGTGCCTTTTGCCCAGAGAATGGCTGTGTTCCTGGGATACGCAAGAATAGAGCAGGTACCCACCCCTGCCTGGTACAGTCAAAACGTTTCCCGGTGTCCCAGCATTAAAAAGGCTAAGTCAGCAAATAAGCTTATATGAAGCTTGTCAGAGGCTCTGAAGTAAATTCACATATGCTGGAACAAGGGAGATGTTAAATCTTTCCCTTGTGCCTTAGGAAGGAGGGACTGGGCAGGGGAATTGCCAAGCTTTCCTCTTCTGGGGGGCTGAGATGCCAAAAGGCTGCAGAGCTTCATAGAAGATAGGGTTAAAACTGCATGGGGTGCCACAAGCCTGCTGTGTCACCTGTCCTCTGTCCCGAAGAGCCAGCCATACTAATGGACAGAGAGGGTTTTTTCCCTGCTGGTCTAAGAATGGCCACAGATCACCTTCTGTTGCCTGCACAGTTGTCAGCGTACACGGGATGAAGGGTTAAACCCTTTTCCTGATACCAGTCACATTTTGCATTTTCTAACACTGCAAAAATTTAACATCTGACTGCTTATTTGTTTTGCTTATTGTTTACTTTCTTGCTCTGCTGAGCAAGGGCAATATATCGGTCCCTTTCACCTTTGTAGGTGGACTCAGTTTTGCTGTATTTAGGAGAATGAAATATCTCACCAGCATATTTCAAGTTAATGTGTCCTTTTCTTTTTTTTTTTAGTGGACTTTCAAAATAAGTTACATTTCTGTTGAGATTAGACTTCGTGGTTAATTTCTTTTTAATTAAAAAGTTGCAGGCACCAAATTCTTTCCCCTAGCTATCACCTCATTCCTCTACCTCGGTAGTATTTGTTTTCAAGTATCTTGGAACAAAATGTGACCCTTAAATTGAAATCAGAGAACTGGCTGGATTTCTGGAAGGCAAAAGCTGTTATGGTAACTTACAGGGGGAGATGGCAGGAGGATTTTCAGTTTTGTCAGCCTAAAATACGCACTTGCTTTCTGATTCTGCCTAACAGACGGAACTGTGAAATTGAACAATTTTGGGAAAGAACAGAAAAGCACTGATAATGGTAATACCGAGAAAAATATCTGAACAGCTTTGAAGCAGCTGTAAAAAGGCATTTAGTGCAATTGTAAAGCCCCTGCTACTAGTGCTCCAAACATCTTTGGAGAATATACACCAGGCAGGGAAGCTGGAGGAGATTAAATGAGAAATGACAAGTCTTTGAATACAAAGCTCTCAATACTGCAGAAGAGAGCCACGCCAGCCGTACCTGTTCCAGGGAGCATAAAATGAAGACACAAGGGCTGGGTTTAAGTTCATGCTGGTTTTAAAGAGAGCTGGTGTTGCCCATCTCTGCTGGCTGTTTTCTGCTCTGCTGGCAGCGCTGACCTGGCTGATCGATGTTGCCACTAATTTTACTTAATTTTCTTGCCTGAGATGTGTCTTCTCCTTTCACACTCCCTCTTTGTTGCTCGATCTAAGATTGATGTATAATGTCAAAATAAATCCAGGGAGCACCACGAGCCTCATGGAAAGTGTGCTCGCTGCCATGCCTATGTGGTTTCCTTCCCTCTGATTCGAGGCCGTGTAATACACGGGGGTGTTTTTGCGCTTTCTTTGATGTGATTATGCGGCTTCAGACACTGGATTCAGTTTCTGAGATTTGGGAGCTGGATGTGACAGGGTCAGGAGATCTGAAAGGCTTTTAGTTACCCACTTGTAGAAAGCCACCTGCATGCTAAGACAGCCAAATTACCAGCAGCAAAGTGAAAAATGACAAGAGCATTCATTAAGTGCCATGCCTGGACCAGAATCTGAGAGCACTGAAGTGTTTTTATCTCATCTAATGGGTAAGCGACAGCTCGGTAGTTCCTGCTGCATTTCCTGCTCAGCGGGGGCTGGGGGCTGCATTGATTCTGGGATAAAAAGGACTTTTCAGAGCACTGGAAGGATGTGGTCCAAAAGAATCCAAAAGCGAGTACTTTGGTTCCAGCCTGTTGGCTTTGCCCTGCCACATCAGGTAAGGGGTGCAGCCATTCTGTTACCTGTCCCTGTCACCCTTGGGGCAGGTGTGGCTTGGGAGCACGTGATGGAAATAAAAACGAAAGAGGCAGCGATGGCACAAAGCGGTGACATGTGCCAGTGCTGGCCTGGTGGGAGCTACGAAGGTCAGGATCAATAATACCAAGCACCCTCGGCTGGCTGTTGGATTCACTAGAGGGTTCAGCAGTCTTTGGTACGTGAGGCCTTCCTCAGCAAGTTCATGCCAGAGAGAAAAAAAAAAAAAAGACTGGGATATTTTTAATGAACACTTATTTGAGAAAAAAAAGCATGTTTGGATTTGAAGTCCCAATCGCCCTCAGAGCTATGTCCTGTTGTCTCAGTGATGTGCTGTGTGGGAGGCATGAAGCACTGGCACCCTGTGCTAACTTTGCAAGGGCAAAGATGCTTGATGAGGCCATGACAGTGCGGCTGTCTCCTCACTCGGAGCTTGCCATGTTGGATTTTAGCATCTCCTGTCTTCCTGGAGTTATGTGACAACAGAAAATTGCTTTGAAACCACGGAAAAAGGCTCCTAGCTGCTGCTGCTGAGGAAAGGTTGAAAACATGAACTGAATGGGAAAGGACCAATGTGGTTTTGGGTCCTTCAGCTTGGAGTCACACCATGCTTGCAGCTTTGTGAATCCTGGGGCTTGACCAGGTCTCTCTGATGTTTGGCTGGGGCTGGATCAGAAGCGGACGAGGCTGGAGGCTTGCAAGAGGGAAGCAGGAAGGCTGCAGCTCATCCACCCTGGGGAGAGGGGCTTCGTCCCCTCATAGCCACTGTGGTATTACAGGACCTGTTGAGCCTTATTTCTTGGACACCTGGCTGACAAGGACCTTGCTTGAGTCATTTACTGTAATGTCGTGCCCTGAGGCCACTGAAGATGTGTTTAATTTGAAATTGAATGTAATTGGAGCAGTTGGCCTTATTGCTGTAATAAAGATCTTCAGCGTGATATTCAGCATGTTTCTTTGCTACCTGCCAAAACAGAGAGCTGCCTGAAGAGTTACAAATCCAAGAACTGCTGCAATATATTTTTTTCTTTTTTTTTCCTTTTTTTTTTTTTTTAACAGATGCAGCGGTTTGCACAGAAGGGCATGAAAATGGGGACATCCCATGAACTAGCATCACTGTAACAGTCTCAGATATGGTGGTGACGTCCCACAGAAGGGCTTCCCCAGCAGGTATGGGAGCAGCTGTCCCTGCTAAGGCAGAAGCTTCCATGCAGACCCAGCTTTGGCTGGCAGATACCATCCTCCAAGCCCCAGGCAGCAGGGAGAGCCTGGGACTTTGCTGTGGTGGAGAAGAAGTGGCCCTCTGTCCTGCAGGAGGTGAGATCTCTTGGAGAGGCTGTGCCACCAAGTGGAGGAGTTACAGGAGGAAGTGAGCAGGCTGTGCAGCCTCACAGATGATGAAGGAACATAGGATCTTCTCTGATGCAAAACAGCTCAAAGAGACCTTAACCCCAACTGAAGTAGAGAATGTGGCAATGTCCACACCAAATATTAAGGTAAGTGCAACCTCTGAAGAGGGTGAAAGATGGAAGCATCTGACACCAAGAGGAAGGGTCCTGCTCCCCCTAAGGACTTATATCAATACTCAAGGGTGAAGAGCAGACAGATGTCCTTTCTTCAAAGAAATTCCCCATGAGTGCTGAGGAAGCTGGCGAGTGTCATTGCAAGGCCATTCCCAATATCTTTGATCAATCATGGCTACAGGAAGTGCCCAAAGACTGAAGGAAAGCAAACGTCACTCCTATCTTTAAGAAGGGCAAGAAGGAGGACCCAGGGAACAACAGTCCAATCAGCCTCACCTTTATTCCCAGGAAGGTGATGGAGGTGAAACTATTTCCAGGAACACAAACAATAAGAATCTCATCAGCAGTAGTCAGCGTGGCTTCACCAAGGGGCAGAAGTCAGGCTTGACCAACTTGATAAATTTCTACAACAAAATGACTGGCTTGGTACATGTAAGGAGAGCAATGGATATTGTCTACCTGAAGATCAGCAAGGATTTTGGCCCTGTCCCCCACAGCACCCTCGTAGACAAGCTGTTGAAGTGTGGGCTGGAGGAGCAGACAGTGGACTGAAATGGCTGAATGGCCAGGCCAGAGGGTGGTGGCACAAAGTCTAGTTGGAGGCCAGTAACTAGCAGTGGACATATTGAAGAATGTTCAACAAAGGGCCACAAAGATGATTAAGGGACTGGAGCATCTCACAAAGGAGAAAAGGCTGAGAGAGATCAGACCGTTTTTTAGCGTGGACAAGAGAAGGCTTGAGGGGATCTTACCAATGTGTATAAATACCTGAAGGGAGGGTGCAAAGAAGATGGAGCCAGGCTCTTTCCAGTGGTGCCCAGTGACAGGACCAGAGGCAATGGGGATAAATTGAACCACAGGAGGTTCCCTCTGAACATCAGGAAAGACTTTTTAGCTGTGAGGCTGGCTGGGCACTGGCACAGGTTGCTCAGGGAGGTTGTGCGGCCTCCAACCTTGGAGATACTCTAAAGCCATCTGATCATAGTCCTGGGGAACTGGCTGTAGGTAACCTGCTTGAGCAGGGAAGGTGAATCAGATGGCTTCCAGTGGTGGGGAAGTGAAATTACCCTGGGGCAGAAGTTTTTCCAGGTTATGAAATAAGGCAGTAGCTGAGGGGTCTGGGAGGAGTGGTGGCTCTGTGGGCCACGAGTAACTGTGGAAAGGTCAGGAGAGAGATGTTAAGGGTCTTTGGTCTGGGAGCTGTTCCTCCGAGAGCCCTCGTCTTTCGGCTAACAGGGAGCCGCCGTCCCATGGGATTTTTGCCCCTGCCCAGCGGAGGGGGGCCTCGTCGGCGGGGTTCGGCGTCTCCCGCCTTTCCGCCGCGGGGGCTGATCACCCACCGCCGGCGCATGCAGCCGCGCCGCCGGCACTCGTTGTGGGCACCGCGGGGCGACCGGGGGCGGCGACGTGACCGGGCCCTGCAGCCGGGGGTGGTCGGCCGGGCCGTACCGTATCGGGGGGCGGCGGCGGCGGCGGCGGCTCCGCAGATAGCAATTAGGTGCAAATCACCGGCTGCGCCCCTCCTCTGTCCCGGCCGCTTCGTCTGCGCACCCGGCGGGCAGTTAGGACATCCCCCTCCCCTCTGCTTCCCCCGCCCCCGGAGCGGCGGGCAGCGGCGGCGGGAGGAGGCGGCGCCGGGCGGCGGGATGCAGTGCGGGGCTGGGCGGCGGGCGGGCGCGGCGGCGAGGGGCAGAGCCCGGCGNCCTCTCGCTGGGCACCGGAGCGCCCCGACCACTGGGACCTCCGGCGGGTTGCGGGTCTGTTCCCCGCCCCAACGCCGGGCGGCCGGCGATGGGTCCAGTTTACTGGGACAGCGGAACCTCTGCGGGAGGCAGGTCCCCATCACCACTACACCCAGCAAGCACTGTTGACCCCCAGGTACCGGAACCTGTGCCGGGTCCCCGTCCACTACCCCGGAGCTCTCCCTGGGTACCGGGCACCGCCCCCCGCCCGGGCATCGGAATCCTCCGGAGTGGTCGGTCTCAGCCCTGGGACCCCCGGAGTGGCTGACAAGGGACCTTCGGGCTCCTGGCATAGGGGGGCTGGGTGCATGTGGGTTACACCCCGCGGGTTGCCCCAGCCACGGGGTTCTTAGCGCTGGCCCCTGCGAGGACCCCGCACGCCGGCAGTGGCGAGCGAGGATGGATGGAGATCGCCCCGAACGGGGCACGCCGCTCGCCCCGGCGGGGTAGACCTTGCTTCAACGGGGCTGCCCCCAAACCGCCTTCTCTTGTATCGATGGCTTCGTCTGGCGTCGTGGTAATTTTGCTAACTACCGCGAAACTGGCACAAAGGAAGGGGGAAACCACAAATTGCTCTGCGTTTCCCCAAGAGCCTCCTCTTGAAATTTGGAGGAGAGGTGGGGTGCCAGAGAAAGGCAATTAAGTGCAGGAATAATTATGCTCGGAATAGTTATGAAGGCTCTACTTCTATTTTTAAATAGTCTGGGGAAATTTCCCAACAAAGGGATCCCACTGAAGACCCGTGAGGCTGAGATTGTCCTCTCCCTCCCTACCCCCATCGCTTTTGTACAGAAATATGGTTAGTGTGGAACAGGAGTTTTGAACGGGGACATTTAAAGAGTGGGGGAGTCTTTGTCTTGAGTCATTCTGGTAGGGAGGGAAGGGCTCATTTCCCAACCAGTCGCTGTCTTCCAGCACGACCGAGCTGTGATGCGGTGACATCCAGCCCCCTGGTGCATCTGTCTTATTACCCCCATCTCCCAAAAACCTTCGTGGGGGAATGTGTCATCTGTGAAGCCGCTCTGTCCGTGAGCTGTATGTACAGTGCCTCACCCCTGTCGCCTGGGGCTCCCTAAAGGGAAGGGATAAAGCCTTTTAGGTTTACAAACAATAGTGAGCTTAAAGAGCAAAAATGGATCAGAAAACCTGTTGGGTTTTTGTGCCAACACTCTGTGGCACAGAAGCAATAAACCTTTCCAGAGCTGAGCAGGGAGCCGGTGTGGTGACTTCCTCCAGGCAGGTTGTCCACATTAGGGGAAACCTCAGGCATGGCTGGCAGAGGTCCTTTAGCTGTGTCTCAGCAGGAGACCCATGTCCCCAAATTCTGCCAGACCTCTGCCTCCTCCAGAGAGAAGGGCCAGGTGCATGGCGGAGAGCTGCCACGTTCCCAATCTGCCGGTGAGGGTTGGCCCTGTCCCCATCTCCTGAAGGCTACATTTGCTCTCCAGAGGAAGGAGATGGACCTCACGGTGGTTTTAAAAGCCAAAAGGACCACAGCCGATGCTCCTGTGCTTTCTAATCTGAGGCTGCTGGAAACTTTCAAGTATTGCTGTCTAGCTGGTGGTGGTATGGAGGATTTGGGTCCTTGGCTTTCCCTGTGATCCTCTCTGCTGTCCTAGCAGGGAGGGGTGTAGGGGTGGGAGGTGAGAGACAGCTCAGTTCATAATCTAGTGAAACTGGTAATCATGGTGGG
>VXBJ01000760.1:512987-644622 GCA_013400055.1 Nycticryphes semicollaris | reverse complement strand
ATGCAGTTGGCCAGGCATGTCTGCACACCTGGATTCCTACTGAGATGGGAGGTCAGAGGTTGAGATGCAGACTGCTGGGAATTTATAAATCAAGCCCTGTTTTGGCTAGTGGCTTTGCTCAGTGGTTTAGGATCTGTTCCAGTCTGGAGTAATTCAGTGCACTCCAGTCTCACTCCTCCAGTTCCACAGGACACGTATGGTTAAAACTGGGGAAAGAGCTGGAGGGGCTGAGCACAATTCCCCTGAGTTTCCCAGGATCCGGAGCTTCCGCAGACCTGCGGGATGGGCTGAAATGGGACCTGTGCCTTGTTGTGTCCCATCAGACTGCTGGGCAACACTGGGCTGCTGGCAGAGCATGGGAACATCTTTCCAGGCTCTATGGTATCTGAGCCCCTTTGCTTTTGCAAGTAGGAAAATGATGTGGTGAAACGCCAGAGGGATAAGAGAGGGATTTGGTCTCTTCCCTCTTGTTGTTTCCCCAGGTGCTTGTCTGCATGTGGGCTATTTAGGTTTTTAGGTTTGGTTGTGGGTTTTTTTTCTGCTTCTGCCTGCTTAGAAGATTCCTTGTTAGCATTGTGTGAATGAGCCTGAGATGAGGGAGTATAAATCAGAATGGACGAAAATTCCCTGTAGTCAGTTTTTCCTTGGCCTCTTCAGTGCCATAAGGAAATGTTCATTTAATTATAGGCATCAGGGGTAGAAATAACTACATTAAGCCCTCAAGGGGAAGCTGCCGGCGACGAGCTACAGATCAGAGCGCACAAAAGTTGTTGGTTTTTTTTTTTTTTCCACTCACTCAGCGTGGGAAGAAGCATTTTGTGGGTACCTGGGGGAGCTGTGGTAGTGGTGGCCTTGCTGAAGGGCTGGGGCAGCAGAGGGGCTGTGGGGAAGGTGCACCAAGGCCCGCAGCTGGCAGTCGAGTGAACTTGCTTCCCCTTCTCACTGTCTATTGAAACACGTAATCCCAAAAGAATGGAGCCAGGCTATTTGTCAGCCACACGAGCGCAGCCCGCACAGAGGCAAAGCGAGCACGTGCGTTGGTTTGTTCAGAGGGCTAGGGATGCTGGCAAGGAAGATGCACCCTGCTGGGACTCAGATCAGACCCCGCTGTCCCCCTGCCTGGTTAAGTCCCATCTTGGCTACCAGGGGTTTGATGTATGTTCTTGGATTGGGGATAATTTTTTTACTGCTGGGAAGGCAGCTTTGCAGCCCTCCCTCTGTATGACAACTGCAACCGCTCTCAGCTCTTCATCTCCCACCTGATGTGTTGTGAAGGTGTGCCCTGGGACTGCCAAACCTTTGCGTGAGTTTTTTATCACTTTGGATGCATGAGGCTGTTTGGAGAGTGGAGCCTCTTTGGGGTAAGACTGCTGCACGGCATGGCAGCACGTAGCAGGGTGGCCATCGCTGCTCTGCTGCAGGGGCTGGAGTGAAGTCTAACCCCACTGTGTTCTTAGTGCTGCGCTCAGTGAGTTTTAAAGACCTTTTGGGGATGTAAAAGGCTTCTATCGTATCATGAATGGCAACTGTGTCTCAAGGGAAGTCCTACCTGTATCTACGGTTGTGCTTGCTCTGCCTTGGTTGTGCTTGCTCTGCTTTGAAGATAAATCAGCCACGAGCTTTTTTTTTTGATGTGCTGGAGATCAGACCGAGCATCATGGGGTACATGGTCCCTGTGTTGGGGACAGAGCAAGAAAAAGAAGCCCAGGCCTGTCGAGGTGATCTTTTTGCGGACAGGTGAAACGCTTTGGGCCTGTGAGAGGACAAAAGGATCTGTGGGCTGTGTTTTTTCTCTCAGGTCAGTGGCTTTCATCCTGTGTTCTCTTAACCCCTGGGGGCTGCTTTGAGGAGACCTCTGAAGGGTAATGGAGGAAAGAAAATTCACTTGTGCTGTATACAACTGTCTGCCCAATGCTGTTTCTCCAGGGGCTGCATCTCCCCCTCCCCGGGTTGGGAACCGCCTCTGTGGATAGCGAGAAGCGCGGAGGAGAGCAGCAGCAGCAGAGGAGGGAGGTGTGAAGGCTACGAGACGATCTGGGGAGGGAGCGAAGGCAAACAGTCTGGGAGACTGAAACCAGGCGAGATTGTGACTCTCGGCATGAATGGCTCAGCAAAGGGGGAAGGACAGGCAGGTTTCCCTGAGTTGCCATGACCTGCTTGTGTGGAGTCTCTTCTGTGGAGACGAGTGGTGGTGCTTAGAGCTGATGTTACTAATTGTAAAGAACATAGACATGACTCTTCTCAGCGCTGGGCTGAGGATGCTCAGCACCTCTGGAGGTCATGCCCCTGGTGCAGATGTGCTGACAAAGGACACATCTGCAATTATCTGCAAAAGCAGGTGCATCTTCTGGCAGTCCCTTGCCATTTCCCATGGATATACCTGGGTCTGCATGCTGTGGGTGTTCCCAGCTGAAATGCCAGGGGAGGAAATGTTGGCAGTCCTTTGCGAGGTAGTGCCTGCCCAGTGTGTGCAGACATGTGCACCCCATGGCCTGGTGTTTGAGCTTTCTGATTATGGTAGCTGTAAAAATGTGTAAAAGCTTAAAGATGCTAGCACAACTACTGTGTGCTCTAGGATCTCCCTCTAAAGAGTTGTCCCATTGCAGGGGCTTTTTCGGTTGGGGCTTTTTTCCCTTCCTTCAGCAGGTGCAGGTTGATAAGTGTATGTGCTCCTCTCGGAACCCAGTGCTTTGTAAAATGTGCCAGGGCTGTGGGGAGGTGGATGGTTTTAGAGGGACACTTGGTGAGGAACTTGGTTGCTGGCAGTACTGGGGGAGGATGGCAGTCTGATCTTGTTTTCTGAAGCTCTGATTGGAAATGATCTTGGAGATTAGGGACCCGGCTGGATTTGTAAGTGGTCTAGTGCAGCGTGGGAGAGCTGCAGGAAGGCCCTGTGGTCTCTTGGGTGGAGCATCCCAGCAATGGTATGGTCCTTAACTCTGAATTAGCAGCAAAAGGTCTGATACACAGTTGTCTCATATGCTTCCCTGTGCAAGATATGGAGAGTCTGGGGACCAGAGACTCCAGGTGAGTGTGGGGGAATCAGCTTGGACATCCCTCAACTGAACAGCATTTTCTTCTCCTCCTCCACTGTCTGTGCTTGGGATCCTTTTTTGTTATTTAAATTACTCTGTGTTTTGTTATGTTCTGGAAGCGGTTTGTGCTGTTTTCTGTCCTGCCTTGGGGCCTCTCTCCTCTCTGCCCTTGAGCCTTGCTCCCTGGCTTTTCCAGGCGTGGTGGTCTGGGGGAGGTCTGGGAACAGAATATCCCTGGCAGATGCTCCCCTCATCTGGTCATTGTGTTTCTGTCCTAACTGATTACCAGTAAATGACCCATTCCTGACCCAGCTCTCCTAGGAAATAACATTCTTGGATAACTCCTGGGTTTGGGGTGGGCTTGAAAGGAAGGTCAACGGTAGCAGGGCCAGATGGACATTGTTGCGGCTGCTGCACTGGCAATACTTAGATGCTCTGACCCCCCTCCCTGGTACCCATTGTGTGACTGGTGTTGTAGAGGCTCTGCTGGTTGTTGGTGGTGAGAGGCAGGTGAGTTGGAGCGTGTGCTCCGGGTGAGTGCTCTTGCCTTCGGCTGGCTGGCCCTGCCTCCCTGGAGGGGTGGTGTGGCCACAGCACCTGGGAAAGAGAGGAAATGCCAGCCTGCACTGGGGTAAACTGAAGGGCTCATGAGCACTGCTACAGGTCAAGCCAATGTGATGACATGGGTGTTTGTGTGTTTCCTCAGAGAGAAAATTGTGGTTTGCTTGTTGTTTATTAGAAAGCAAGAAAATATTTAAAGGCTGCTTTGATACAGTCACACAGCTAGGTTCCATTTCATCTCCCCAGATCCCTCCTCTTGCTTCAGCTGGGTACAGAAATGACTGATTTCCTTCACTAGGCCAGTTGGGAGCTTTTAAGCAGTTTAAAACAGTTGTCCTGTCCTGGGGAGGGGTGGCTTGCCTTATGGCAAAGGGATAAAGCGGTTCTTGGTTGGCTAATGTAGAAAATACTTTGGCGTTCTTTTGGAATTGTTTAGAAATGTCAAACTGCTCTTATTCACAGCAGTTTGGGAGAGAGATGGCAGATGTTCTTTTCTCAATTTTATTTTTTTCTCCCATCTGCCTTGTCCAGGGCTGTTACATCGGATCCTCTGCTGAGCTGAACAGAGCAAGCTTTGCCACTTTGACTTGGTGGAACTGTTTTCTGAGGGTCCAGTGGGGTCAGCAACTAGGAAACTCATTTCATCTGTGTATTCTCCTGGCTAGCTCTTTTCCAGCAGCCTTGGAAGGGTAACACTGCAGTATTATCCCCCGTTGTTGAAATTGCCACATGCTGCTCCTTGCAGAGGTGAAGCATCTTTTGCAAGGTCAGCGTTTCCTGCACATGTCACCTTTGTGGGTGCTACCAGTGGGAGAGCTTGCAGCCAGCGCAGAAGCTTCCGTGCTGGTTTTGGTGCTCTCTCTCCGCCTTTGTTTCCTCTCCCCCCCCTCCATCTACCTCTCCCACTTTCTCTCCTTTCTCGACCCTTCTCTGTCTGATCTGGGGAGGGTTTTCCCTCCCGTTCTCGCAGCCCTGCCATTTCCCCGAAGGCTGGCTGCCCTCTTTAGCATGCAGAGCCTCATCTCCTCCAGGTTACACAGAGGTGCTGCAAAAATAGAAATGAGAGACAAACGCCCCATTGAAGCAGCTGGCGAGCCCTGGCTCTGTTCCCTGCTCCCTCCCATCTACAGTCGCAGGGCTTTATTCATTTGTGTTTTCTTTATTCCTATCATTTGGTCTGCCTTTTAGAATACAAAATTGGGGGACTGATGGCTGATAGAAGTTGTCTGATCCCCGTTCCCCATCCTAAGAGGAAAATGGTTAGCCACCCATGTCTTGGGCGTTAGATTTCCTCTCTCGGCTGTTCTCCCCTAGCTCAGCTCCTGCTTTGATTCTTTCTTTGCCTCCGAGTTGACAGCTGCGTTGAGCTCCTTTATGAGACGCTTGGAAGAGAAGGGGGGAAGGTGGCAAATCTTGAGTCTGCTGTTCGGCACCCCAAGCCTTTGGGGTTTTGCTGCTGGTGCAAAAGATACGAAGTGGTGTCTGGATGCTCTCTGGGGAGGTACCGATTTGTACCCTGGTGCAATGGTGCCATTAACCCTGTAGCATGTGGGCTGGTGCTGGCACAGAGGGTTCCCCCAGGCCACACTTGGCATCTCATGCCCGTGAATCAGGCCCCAAGGTATTGTTGTACTCCAGATCCACCCCGGGAGAAACCTGGCTTGTTCAGGCTGTGTCTATTAATGACTCACTCTTAGGGATGAGGTGGCATAGTTTTATCTTGGGCTGAGGAGAGCAGAGCTTCCTAGTAAACACGATAATGCAGCTTAGGGGGTTTTAACTGGGTAAACACTTCAGAGTTAAACGAGGGTAAACAAATTCCCAGGATCTGAGCTTTCCCCATGGATGGGATTAGCTCTCTGGGTGCCCAGGTTCACCTGCCACAAGATGTCTGTTGTGGAGGTGGTGGGACGGGCTGAGCTCTGGAGGCAGCCCAAACAGGCTGTAGTTGATGGAGGCTGGGGGGCTTGAACCAGCCTTTAGAGCTGGCATGGGGTTACATTTGAGGTTTTCCCTAACTAACTGGGAGACCTGGGATGTGCGTTGTGGCTTGGCTGGAAAGCCAGAGTGCCCTGACAGCCACATCTCTGCTTATGGGAGCTGGGGTAAACTGGGGCATTGAGGTGGATAAAGAGCTGACATGGGACTGCAACTGACTGCCTGGATCCTAATTACACCAGGCTTTCCATGTGGCCTTGTGCTCGCTGTGGTCTTTCCCCATCCCTCTGCTCCCCTTCTCTGGATAACTTTGAGAATAGCGTTCCCTTTCTGCCCCTCACTGCTCTCTGTCAAGTTTGCTTATGCTGAAGCTCCTCAAAACAAGTGCTGTCCCCTCTGGGCTGCACGGGGCTTTGCAGCACTCGCTATTAGTGATGCCAGGTTTCTTCCTGAGCCTGAGGAAGCCCAGTCTGGGCACCATCGTGTTGGAGGCTGGTGGACACCACTGAGTTGGCACAGGGGCTGGCCGGGCCAGGTTCCCGCACAAGAGGTGTGCAGCCTTCAGTGTCCGTGCACAGCTTGCAGGGAGCTGGCCCTTCCCCAGGGATTCCCAGAGGTGCTTTGGTTGGCTCTGTGATGCTGCAGTAGCTTCCATCCCCTGCAATACTCTGCCTCCATTGCCGTTCCCTTTTTGTTGTTGCGCTGGTCTCAGCCGGTCTTGTCCTGGATCAATAGAACAAAATAAATGAGAATGAGAAGTGCTGAAGCCTGGCCCAAGTGTATATGGGAAAGAGTAACCAATATTGGATTTTGCTCAGTTCAGAGAATAGCGGAGGAAGGTGGAGAGGGTCAGAGCAGGCAGAAGGCTTGAGAAATGCATTTCTAGCTTCCCACGTTCCCAGCACAGGTTTGATAATCAGCCTGGCAGGTGGGCAGCAACTCTGTGTCCTAACAAGCCAATGTTTTCTTTGAAAAACCCAGGGCCAACCCATCTGCCTTTGCCCTGTAGCTCATCTTGTCACTTACTCTGATTTGAATTTGTCCTTCTGGGACGTGGTGTCATAGGACATAGTGTTGGAGGGAACCTTGGGAGGTTGCCTGGTCTGTGCCCTTGCCTGAAGGCAGTTCAGCTCTGCTTAAATCATTTCAGGCCACGTGTATCTGGATCTGCGTGCAGCATCCAGGTGATGTCTCAGCAGTGCTTTGTAAAATCTCTCTATTTCTAATACTTCAGAACTGTGCAAGCATTTTCACATCTGCCCTCCAGAGATATCTCAGGGCTGTTTCTAATACAGGCCTTTCTCCTCTTAAGACATTTCTAATGAATGGTTTCCCATCTCATCTCAGAAATATTTGATGCTGGTTCTAATGGTGGTGACTTACCAATTTGTACTGTTTCTTTTTATATTATTTTTGTTATTTCCATTCTCGAGATCACCTAGCTGTACCTACATTGTTTCTGTGCAGTGAGGATATCTCCTTGCTTTATGTCCTTGGCTAATTTCATTATCATGTTCCTAATTTTTGTTCCAAGGTCATGTAGGAAAATGTTAAAGAACAGCAGATCCAAGGACAGACCTTGAGAAATTCCACTAACAGCCTCCCTCCAGCACAAGTCTCTGTCACTTTTCTTATAGCCAGTGCCTTACAGTTGCCTTCCAGTTTTCCTGCTAATGGGGGTCTTCTCTTGCTTCTCTTGTAATTCTGCACAAGGCACTGTATGAGATATTTTACTGAAGTCCAGATGGATTAGGTCTGCTGCATTTCTTGTCTAGAAAATCAGCTATCAAAGAAAAATACCAAATTAGTCTCCATTTCGGCTTATTCAATTAGTTCAGTTCAGTGACTAGTTCATTAAGAACTGAGAAACTGAGTATGAGCTGAGAAAGCGGGAAAACTTGTCCTTTTTTCTTCTAATCTGTGAATAAAAATCAGCTGTGAGAAGATGAGATCTTCTTGTCTTAATGTGCTGAAGAACAGAGAGCAAGGAAGCGATTGGTTCAGTTCACCCAAATTAGCTACTTTGCTTGCTTAACAAAACTGTTTTAAATGTAAAACATGTTTTGGTAATTTCATTTTTTTCCTTATGTCTCCATATTTATCATGGTATTTATCAGTTGAATAAAGCCAAGTTCCAGGTGCTGTTTTCTTGCATTTTGATTGAAGTTCAATATGCATGTGAATGTACCTTGACACAAATCACAATTAAAGTCTCATCTAGGAATCAAGAAGTGTCAGTCAAACCTTCTAATATATAAAATGGAAATAACAAGGCTATAATTGTTGAAAGAAAAGTGTAAAATGCAACCTGCCTCCCTGCTTAGCATTAAGTAGATGTTTGCTGTTAGTACATTTTAATTCTTACCTTTGACAGCCCTTCCTTAAGAAAACAAAAAAATGTGAATGCAAAGTGAAGTTAAAATCAATGAGTTAAAAATAGATTTCCAGCCTGCTGATTTAAAATAGGATTAATATTGGTGGTGTAAATTTTGGATGAAGTCAGTTTCCCTGCATATAATGTAGCTGCAGACAGGGTGAAACCTTGCCTGGGTGACAGCTGGGTAGGAAACTGTCACTGACTTCACATGGCCAAAATTTTCAGGGGTTGAATAGAAGACATTCCACCTCCTCTCCAGGATGGGTGATTAACAAGGCACCCCTTCCTTTCAAAGAGGAGAAAAGACCTGAGAGGGTTAACCCTCACTGCCCCGTTGAAGAGAGGTGCCCCAGGCTGGATGTCTGCTTGGCATGGGCTCTTCCTGGATGCGAATGCTTCTCCATGTGGTTGCAGATGTTTCCCCAAATGCTCTGATTTCCTCCTCCTTGACCAGAGTGCAGCCCATCTGTGGAACAGATTACCCCAAAGGCAGGTGTGCGCTGTGGGTTGGGGTGGCAGGAGCAGGCTGCAAGGAGAAGACAAGCCTGGTAGGTGTCAGTCCTATCTCTGATAGGGGTTTACTGTCATTATACAGGGACCTTGTGCCTCTACCTTGCCTCCTCGGAGGAGCCAACCACTGATGGCCTCACATCCACTTCACTGCTGGAGTTTGCCATGATGTCCCACCTGGAGGCCATGAATTCCCATGAGCAAACCACCCCGGAGGCTGCGGAGCCTGATCTTGCCCCCGGCTCTCTGCACGCTGCCCCAGGATCGGGCTTTGCCAGCGAGGAGAATGAGGAGTCCAAGATCTTACAACCACCACAGTACTTCTGGGAAGATGGAGGAGAGCTCAACGATTCCAGCCTGGACTTGGGACCGGCAACAGGTAGGTTATTTTTACTGCATTCGTTCTCCCTGCTCTGCAGGGACTTTGGGGAGGCGGAAGGATGCAGGAATCTGTTTTCCTGCTTTGACACAACTCTTGCTAAGAGGGCCTGAGATTAAACGTCAGCTCTGTTTTCTCACCTCGGTGCCTGATGTGTCCCCAGTGAACCCTGAGCAAACACAGGCTTTAGAAGCCAAGTTACAGCTGAGCCTTTATTCCTGAGCTGCTATGACCTGGGAAAAGTACTGCCTCTACCTAGTTTCCCATCACCTTGTGCCCTTCTTTTGCTCTCTCCTTCCCTCTTTTATGCTCTTCTCTCCCTCCCTTCTTTCTGTGGCTGTCAATTAAGCAGAGCCTAAAGGTCTCAAGACCCTGTCTCAGAAATCAAGGCCATCTTGAGGTTTGAGTCAGAGCTAAATTCCCTGGGCTAAATCCTGGATCATTCACCCCATGATTCAATGGGGATTTGGCCCAAGGGAAGACAGCAGGTTTTCTCCCTTGGGCAGCTGCCCTGTTGCCTACCCTGTCCTGCCTGCTTCCTGAGGATTCACAGCCAAAATGAGTTTTGTTAACATTTGAACTCACTTTGCTCTGTGGAGTGTTTTTTGGCACAGTTGAGTCCCTTCAGTGGTCTTTCCCATAGTTCTTCATTGGCTTTGTGATACGGGTAACGTATGAGATGCCCTCAGGGAGAGGGATGGATGGAAGGAGGAGGAGAATTGCAGGGTTTCCAGTAGCTTAGGAGATTATTTCGCATGCTCCTGCTCTTAAGTGTCATGTGGGGCGTGTATTAAGTGTTACTGAGGGGCCAAGCTTCAGCCTTATCCCTCCTCCCTTATCCAGTATCTCTGCCTCCCTCTCAGCAGGTCTGACTGAGGTCTGCAGTTAGAAAGCACAAGTCTTGTTTTATCTTCACTCCCATTTCTGTGACCTTAAAGACCTGTGCTTGTGCAGGGCTGAGGGCTGTCACGGTGCTGTGGCTCAGGCTGCCTACTGGGGCACAGCACATGCTGTGTGGGGCAAGGGCTATCCCAGCTTAGGTCTCCAAAGCTCTTTGCTCACTAACATTGCTGTTAAACTAATCTGGCGGTGCTTTTGCTGCCTTGTGGCTCATGTGGCCCCCAGGGCACTTGCCGTGGGGAAGTTGGGCAGATGCTGCCCCTGCAGCGACGCTGGGGGCGGAAAGTGCGTGTTCCCACCAGTGCATCCTTGGGACATGCTCGCGCTTCGCTGCTCTGAGGTGCTGGCAGTGCACTCAGCGGCGCTTTTATTTGTGTGCCAGCAGGCACCTGCATGTACTCACAGATCTGGACGTGACTTGGAGAACAGTGTGTGCTTGTGCATTGAGAGCGAGATGCACGGGGTACCAAAACCAGCCTCGCTGCTTGCACGTGCCTCGCCCCATTCGTATGCAGAACACACTCCTCTCTCCTTCCGTTCTTGCTTGCAGTGCTTTCCTCCATGAACAGATGTGCTCTTTCAGCTGTCCTTTACGCGCACCCTGCCCTATCCACTGCCCAGCTAACCACTGCAGGGCTTCCAAACACTGTTTCTTCCCCTGGCCGTTGCTGTGTCCAGAGCTCATGTCTCGGTGGTATTTCAGAACCTTGGTTAATAGAGCAGTTTGAATTATTCAAGAGCTGGGAGTGCATTTCTACTTAAAATTTAATTAGAAACCTGCTGTGTGTCATTTTACAATAAAGGATATTGTAATAGCATCCCTAAATCGGGGAGCCTTCTCCTGTCATGCAGAGCCTGTGCATGAGAGATGCACGTAACCAATGGTTCTTACGTGCTGCATGTGTGACAGATGCCATGTGATACCTTGTGGAACTGTGTGCTGACATCTGTTAGGTTATTTTCAACGTATAAATCCATTAAACAGTTTCAAACAGCTGCTGTTTAAGAAAGGAAAAAAAAAAAAAAGAAAGTTAACAGTATAAGTTTTCCTTTTGTGAGATTTGTCGGAATGACAGTGAAGTGTACAGCTGGTATCTGTGTCCCAGACACAGATTTGAGATCCTGTATCAATCAAAGCACAAAATGGGATTGTATACTCCTGGAGAAAGGGAATTCCTTGCTATGAAAGGAGACCTGTGCTGGTTGCTTTCTGTATTTGGTGTAAAGATATTGGGTCTGGACTTGGTGGTCTTGTTGCAGATAGGCCAGATCTGCTGAGATTTCAAAGTTGTATAGTCATGTGTGTGTTTTTTTTATTTTTTTATTTTATTTTATGTCCTTCTGAAGTCTGTGTGGGGAGACTTCTCTGCCTTTGTGTCACTGAGGCTGCAAGAGATAAAAAGTAATAACAATCTGCAGCTGCTGCTCTCCTTTTTTTTTTTAATTTAGTGCACTTGAACATCTTTTAAAAATATTTCTGGAAAACATGTGGCATCTAGGGCCACCTGTTAGTCCATTATAGAGTGAGAACAAACTCCCACTGGCAGAGCACAGCTCAGCCTGGGGCTCTGACTCTCCTGAATAATGTGCTTTTGCTGATTTATGCTATGGAACAGTAAATCTACATTGACATCAGTGAGCATCAGCCTATGGAAGGACCCTGAGATTTGTCTCATTCTGTGTGCTCAGGAGTGCATGCTTGCATGTGTGCTAACCCATGCACAGCTGCTACCCAGTGGAGCTGCACCTGGCAGAGATGGATTAAGTCTGATGGGACTGTGGATGCCATATCCTTACAGAAAGAAGCAGTGTCTCACTCATACTTCAGCCAAGAGGCAAGTCAGTGGAGCTGTGAACCTGTTACTTCTGCATCCCACTGCTTTCAGGCTTCCAGGGAGCCCAGAAGCTTCTCAGGTTGTAGTTTGGGTTTGGGTGCTTTGTTTCATCTTTGGTATCAAGTTGGCCTGAGCCACAGATCAACACTGAAGACAGAGTGGACCTGCAGGGTTTCACATCTGGCCCTTCTTCTCCTTCTTTCTCACCACCTTCCCCATTTTGTTTTGCCTGGAGGTTTCCAGTCCCTGGTCTTTCCTACTGTCGCAATGGATTTCCTGGGGAGCAGATGCAACACCTCTTCTAGCTTCAGGAGTAGAAGATGGGAATCATTAGGGCCGCAGGTCCCTTTGAATCCCTGATTTTTTTTAGTGAAGGAGTTCTGTGATGATGTATCCATCCTGGAGTGCTCCCTGCTTTGCATCTCTCTGTGTTCTCATTTGCCTGAGTCAGAATGCAGTGCCTCATGTGTTACCCTCCCAGTGAAGGCTCTAGGTTGAGGTAGCCCAATCATTATTTGCTGGGAAGTACGGGCTCTGTGTTGGTGGGCTGGCATGAAGCTTGCTTCGTTACAACCAGGGTCTCTTCTTTTAGCACAAGGGTTGTGTTGTTGAAGACCAAGTCATGACTCTGCTGGGAATTCTCAGCTCTAGTCTTAGATATGTTGGTGATTCAGTAAGATAGCATGTGGTGCTTGGGGGGAGGAGGGGGCAGAATTGTAATCTTTTAATTATTCATAGTAATTAGCAGAAGGGATTCCCAGGAGAGATGGGATGAAGGATAGCAGGACACATAAGTTAGAAGGACTGTATTTAAAGAAAAATATTTTCTGACCAGTTAATGGCATAAAATATCTTCCATCCTCAACTCTGCTAGTGAGGTTCACTTCCTTTTGTGATGAATTACTTGCTTCTGGCCAGAGAGATCCCAGCCTCTCTCAGCCTTACTGAAATCTGCTGCCTCTTCATCCAGACTCACAGCAAATCTGCAGTTCTTAATACCATCTTCAACCTAAGCATTAATGAAATGAAGCACCTGGTAAAGGCTGTCTGCATAAGAAGCTTAGAGCTGAGCAGCTCCTGCCTGAGCTCAGCTTCCCCGATGCTTCTTGTTTATGCCCTGGTTTAGTGCACAGTGACACGTTAGGTGATCTATCTTGGGACAGGCCATCTTGACCAAGGCATTGCTGGCAAAGGCTGCCCTGTGACAGAGGGTTTCTCTGTGCATAGTGTTATTCTGGTGCAGTTATCCCAGACTGACTCTGTGTTCGGATGCGGGTGGCTTATTCTGGCCTTACTGCAACTCTGAGCAGGAAAATAAAAATAGAGGGGCTGTTTGGGAGCAGCTGTAACACTTGGTGTCCAGGCTCTACCTGAATTAAATTCCAAGCATAATGAGCCCTAACCACTTTTGTGCCCGGGGTCTGTCTTTTAACTATGATCTCTTTTGTGTGCATAGGCCTGTCTTAGAGTCGCAGACAGTAACTTCTCTGAGCTCTTCTGGAAGATCAGGATATTAGCCCCAACTGGCTCAATTCCAGCACCAGTAATTGGCATTTTGCCTCTTTGAACCCTCCCTGCAGTTTCAGTCAGATGGAGTATGCTTTTTTGCAGTAAACCTCAGCGCTCTATACTGCAAAACAGCGAGTGGATACCACCTCAGGCCTGGCTGCATTTTAAGCAGCGAACAGAGTGCACTCTGTACTTCCCGAAGTTGGCAGGTGCTTTAGTCGGAATGGTGCTGTTGGGGTGTGGTGTTGTGGTGGGAGCCCAGGAATGTTCTTGTCTTTATTACAGTGCCTTCTAGTTATCAGTAATTCAATCACTGGTTAACGTGATCTTCCAGTTTAATCCAATAAAGACCTTATGGTCCAGTTATGTGTACTAAAAACAATGAGGGTCACCCTTTTTCTGAGCCATCACAGTTGCTTTACGCAGCTTATAGTGGGAAGTGCTGGGTAAGGAACCTTGTAGGGCATTAACTGAGACCAGCTCTTCTGAGTGAGGGCAAAGCAGAGATGTAATGAATTAAATGTCTGGCTGGGAAGTCATGCTTTGGCACAGCACCAGGTCTTGGCCCATGTGATGTCAAGGAAGTTTTGGTATTGGTTTTGGAGGAAGCAGGACATTGCCAAAGTGGCAGCTCTTGCAGAGGTTTGAAGCTCATGTTTACCTCTGCCAGGGCAGATCATCTCCCTGGATGAAGGAAATGAACCTGTGCCACCCAGACCTAGGTCTGCTGGGAGATGCAAGGGGCATGACTAGGAGTGCCAGGAGGGCTGTGCAAGATGTCTTCTTTAGAATAATAGTGCCTGAGGGTTTTTGTAAGAGAGCCTGGAAGGGAAAAACTGTTGGGGGGGCAGAAGCAAAGACGGCTAGATACTGCAATGTGAGTAATATCACCACTGATGGAAAGCATTAAGGGGTGCAGCTAAGGATGTGGTGGCAAAGGTGAGGTGGAGGTGTGGAATTTCATATCAATGAACCCGGCTCCCAAGGGGATGGTGTGACTGAGAAGCTCTGGGAGTGTACATGACATGGAGCTGTGGCTGCTTGCTACACTCAAATGGTCCATCCCTGCTAGACTGTTTGGCCAGAGGTGCTGGGACAGTTTTGTAGCTACGGTGGGCAGTTCTCCTGAGCTGTCCCCTCTGTGTTCAGGCTGGCTGCATTGTGGCTTGGCTGCTTGTCTGTGGCTGGAACAGGTATGTGGCACACGTCACCTCTGCGTGTGGTCACAAGTTCATCTTGTCCTCTAGTCTACTGCTGATCTTGATGGGAGACTTACAGAGAAGACCCTGGCAGGGAGGGGGGTGATGGTGCGTGCAGTTACTGTCTCCTCCCTTCTCAGGTGCCTTTCTCTTTGGCCGTGCTCTGCTTCCTTGCTGAAATTAGAGGAGCTGATAAACGATCCTGACGTATCTGGCACTGTAGCCAGCTCCATAATACTTGTCTCCTTTAACAGAAGACCATGCACCACTTCTGCAGCAGGAGTTCACCTGAGTGTGTCTGGCTTCTCTGTACCATGGTTGCAGTTTCTCTCCACAAAATCTGGTGGGGATGGGAGTGGATAGCACTGACATAGGTAGATGGGAAGGTCTGTGGATGCAATTCCATGTGCCCAGGGTACAGGAACCAGGTGTAGAGGGTCTGCTGAAGGTAGAGGACAACCCGATGGGCTGGCCGGTGGGTTATGGGGTCTAGAAGACCACTTGCTAAAGTGGAACTGCTAGCTGCAAATGGGAGATACCCTTTGAGTTCCCTTAGGGCTGGGTGGAAGGGGGGGATCAAGGGAAATGCTTCGAAGATTCTTTGAATTGGGGAAGCTCTTAGCTCTTCATTGCACAGATTAGTGACAGAAACCAGTTCGTCTGGAAGGAGTCTTGGGAAGAAGATGCTGGGACCATCTTAGTGGCTGGGAGCATATCAAGGAGATGGATAAGGTACAAAAATTCCCTCAACTCATAGAAGAGGGATGTAAATTAGAAGAGGGATGTAAATTAAAAGAAAATATGAGTACCTTAAAGAGACCTGATCTTGAGAAGTAGACAGTAGGAAGTGATTCCAGCCAGAAACTAAGTGTCTAGCTGGAAAGTCTGGAAGGAAGGATTGACTCGCCATCCCTGAACCTCTGAACCTGGAAAGTGATTGAACCCCTTTGGGAACTGGGTTATATGGAGAGCTCCTTGTTTTAAGGAGCACAAACCAGCACAACTCTTACCAAAACACCTTGAATTTCACCGTTCTTCATGCGAATCTGAATAACAGGCCTGGCAAAGTCTGTAAGGAGTTGAGGTTATAATCAGTGGGGTCTTGTGAACCAGACAGGAGAATGATGCTCCCAGGTTAGGATGCAGGATAGTTGAGAGACTGGTGGCAAGTGTGGAGTGTTAACTCAATTAGCAGTGAGTGTGAGGATTCCTGTGTCTGCTTCTGCCTTGTTGATTTGTTGGCTGAGGAAACAGCTCAGGTTTCAGTCTTTGGCTGCCTTGTAAGACAGAAGCCTGCTGGGATAGAGTGGGATGGGTTCTCCCTGAGCTTCCATTGCCCAGGAGAGATGGCAGAGGTGACAGGCCCTCCGGCATCCTTAGATCTTGGTGGTGGAAAGGCAACATGGCTGCATCATGCAAGGCTTTCCCCTGTGGGAGCTAGTTAATATCTGACAGAGCTCCTTAAGGAAAGGTCGAATGTGTGACTTCAGAGGAGAGCTGGCAGTCCAGGAACTTTTGTAGCTCCCGTGGGGCAAACCTCATGATGTTTTTCCCTGGTTTGTTGTTCTGCTGTGTCCATCTGCCAGTTCTTGCTCTCCTCCAGGTACTAAGAGGGCAGGGAAGAGAGGAGGTGCGGAGGAGTTGAGAATAGCTGGGAGTGTCTTTAGGCAGAGGAGATGGCAGATTGGATCACTGATCCTTGAAAATAACATCTCATCTGACAGGGCCTTCTTTTAAGGGACAAACCCCTAACTTTTCACCCACAGCATATTGAGGCAGGCAGAGTTCCTTTAGGTTAGTGTTCTTGGTGCCATCCTTGAGTACCCTTGCAGCAGAAGGAGCAGCAAAGCCCTTCACAGTCTGTCTGAAGAGGGTCCCAACCTAACGTCCTCAATCCTGTTGTCTGTGTCTGTTCCTGCCATTAACCATCCATCTAGTAGGACAGTGACTGTGTCCCTTTCTCAGTCAGAATACGTGCTTGTGCTCATCCTGGGGAGAAAGGGAGTTACTTGGGATGCAAACTCCTGAAACGTTGCTCCTTGAGTACAGGCTATTTCTCAAGGGGATGAAGGATGATTTCTGCCTGCCGCCCTGAGCTTAGCATGTCTGATCATACAGGTGCTCTTATCCCGGGATCTCAACTCCTTGGTGGGCTTCCAGAAGAAGCCACCGCCTGCCCTGAACTTACATCTGTGAGGTTCCTCTTTCTCCTCTAGCATCTCCGTTTGCCTAGTAACATCCATTCGTGGTCAGAGCCACAGAACAACCAGGGGCTGAAGTTGGATGGAGGGGAGTTAGATTTGGCCCCTGTCTCTGGCTTCTGCTTCCCTGCAGTAAAGCTGTTCCTTTCTGACATGGAAAGATGTTTGTGGGATGCAGATGTTTGTGGGATGACTTTTCTGCTGTGAAGTGCTGTACAAACTGAAGTTCAGTTTCATTTCAGAGATGCCCAGGTAGATTCTGGTTTTGTTGGTATTACTTGGGTGTGCCAGGGAGTAGGATTTAGTTTGCTGTGCCGTTGTTTCTCTTCCCTGCTATTTTCCATATAGCTTGTGTATATAGCTACCACCTTGTATCTTTCTGAATCCTATATGAAATGAATCCCTGTGTCCTAGCTTGATTTCTAACATTCATAACCTCACCTTGGAGAAGCCAGGTATTAACATTGTTATTTTCAGGTCTCCTGGCTAGCAGAACTGTGAGAACACCTTCAGGACAGGAAGGAGAGGGGAGAGCAAACACATGAATTATGCCTAGGGAAGATGGGTTTGTCGGGATGGGACAGGGAGCTGGGGAAGTGTAGGACGTTGCACTGCACTTGCAAGATGGGATTGTTCTCTCCAGTGGCAGGTTGTATGCTCTTAGAGGGTCTCTGCCATTTGACTATCTGTGGTTAGACACGTATAATGGGGCCTCTGCCCTTCAAAGTTCACAGTTACTCAGAATGTGATGTCACATGAAGTCTCCTTGTTATCTTTTTAGATTACAGCTTTCCTGCTGCATCTCAGAAGGCCCTGGTGAAAGGTAATGGGACGCAGGTGAAAGACAACTGGGAAAGAACCACTGTCCACCCACCAGCAGAATTTGTTGAGCCTGACTTGCATACGCCTTTTTCCAGCACACTGGAGGAAGAGGAAGGGCTGCTCCCTATAGACCACTCAAGAGGAGGAATGGAGAGCCTACAGACCTCAGGGCCAGAGGTTACATCTTCTGAAACTGTGGGCCAAGAGGACTCTTCTCTTCTGTTTTCCACAGCTTCTGCCAGGCCAGGTGTTGGGACCGAGGCAGCCACAGTAGGGCAAGAAGAGGACTCTCTTCCTCCAGGCTTAGACCTTGGGAGCAGCATGGGACCAGGTCTTCTGCCTGTGTCCTCTATTTTTTCTACTACTGCAGCTGTGAGGTCTCCCAGTATTTCAGAAGAGCCCTTTGAGGTGACAGCTGGGGACATGTTGTCTGTTGAGGGAGCCGATTCGGAGCTAACTGTGGCTACCACAAAAGCAGAGCTTTCAGAGACCACAGTGGAGGCTGGCGGGGAAGAGCATTCAGCCAGAGAGGAGTTCTTGGAGACCACAGTGGGGTGGGAAATGCTGGAGCCCACAGTGCTAACTGAAATGGAGCAGACTGTGGAAATGCCCGTGGGGACACCCTCTCCTGGAGGCAGCTCCCCAAGTACCCAGACTCTTTCTGGCAATGAGCAGCACTCCACTTCTGCATCTCAGTGGGACAGGTTTGACGAGGCTGCAATGGATCCCATTTGGAATGACACAGAGTCAGCCACTGAGACTGTGTCAGCAGAGAGGAGCTTGTCACCGCAGGCTGGGGATGCCCGCTTGGCCATGCTGCCAACAGAGATGTCCTGGGACTCAGCACAGGTAGGACTGTGATCCGGGAGTGGGTGGAAGGTTGCTCTGGAGATATTTGGGTACTTCTGTCTCAGGGAACCCTTAACCTTACCCATGTCCCTAAGTCTATCTGGCAGAAATATCTTTTTTTGGTCACCCAGCCAAAACTGAATTTTGGGGGATATTTTTTCACAGCACTTCTTAAGGATATCTGTCATCCTTGGTGAAAGCCCTGCCTCCTCTCATCTTCCCCAGCAAACTGCTTCTCAAAAAGCTGCTTCTAATAAACACCTGCCCTCTGGGGCAGGCACAGCAGCCAAAAGCTCCTTGTTTCCTCAGCCTGCACTATTGGAAGTGTCAGGACGAAAACAGCCCTGAGGATTTCTGGAATGGGAGTGAGAAGGAAGTGCTATTTTTGCTGCTGCCTGCAGGGACCAGATGCGGAGCAGGTGGAGCAGGACACAGCGATTTGTGAGATATTGGTCTAGGAGAGCCTGTGGCAGAGGAGGTGTGAGGTCGACTGCAGTTCCTGAATCCAGCAAACTGGCAGGTAGTTAAGGGAAGGCAGGTAGCAGGAGCTGGCTGATGAGAAAGTACTGAGGAAAGCTTTTAATTTTGCTTTCTGCCCCATGGTACTCAGGAACCTGAGCAAGTCACTTAGTCCCTCTGCATGTCCAGTCCTGTCTGTAAAGTGCTGCCCTGTTTCACCAGTTTGAGGCTCCTGAGTAGGTTTTGGTTTGTGTTGTGTGAACTGCTGATCGCATAAGAGAATAAGGCTGCAAGCTACAGAGCTTTCCTCTGACTACCTGGGCAGTCCTGGAAACTGTCTAGAGGTCGGAAGTAAGTTGGGCTGTGGCAAGCTGGTATGCTAACCTGGTCCCTGTCCCATGTGCTAGCACTGAAATGGTGAATCCTCCTTAGTGCAGGGAGTTAGAGGACAGTTACTTCCTTTGAGAAGTGCTTCTCAGGGGCATAGCACAGCCCATTGCTCCCGTCCCTTGTGTACCCCACACTTTCAGTGGGAAAAGCTGCATTTAGTAATACATATATATATATACAGTATTCAGTACCTGAACCCAGCTGTCTTTGTCTTGTCTTTCCAGGTGATCTGCAAAGACTGGAGCAACCTTGCAGGGAAAAACTACATCATCTTAAATATGTCGGATAACATTGACTGTGTAAGTCAGTCCAAAGATGTTTGATGGCATGGGGGGAATAGATGTGGAGGCAGGCACATCTCTTGCTGTGTGCTTTCACTACAAAACATTCTAAAAGTGCTAAATCTCAATGTCCCCACAGAGGCTGTGGAGAGAAGGGGAGGAGGACAGATATATTCCTGTTTCCCAAGTGGGAGAAGAGTGGGTGGAGAGAGAGGATTTTGCTTAAAGTCTAGCACATCAGTCCCATTTTGAATTTTGACTAACTCCTGGCTGCTAGTCTGTGCCAGTCAGTACCTGGATTGTCATGAGAAGTGATAGCTTTTAATATTGCACCTCTTAATGGTAGGAAACATAGCAGGATTGAAGTGTGATTCTGCTTCCCTTTTTTCCTTTTCTTTCCCCTCCTTCCAGGATAGACTAATGTTCCTCAGAGGAATAGGAACTCCCCATTTGCTGTGTGAATGGTTCATTGTCAAGCAGCTGTCACTAAATCGTTCTTAAGTGCCTCTTCTAACCATCCTGTTATCTTGTGTGTTATCTGGGTCTGTTAACCAGCCACGCTTTGCTAATCCAATGCCTGTCCATCTATCCCCATGAAGCTGCAGTTAATTCATGAGCCCAGAGCCCCTTGTGGTCCCTGGTAAAAGGGCTCATTTGCCTCTGTTGGGCCTTTTGTCAGTCACTTTAAAACCAGTTGTGAAAGGCCTCGGGTTAAGGTGCCTTTCATAATTCTAAGAAATGAGCCTGACAGCCTGAGACAGAAATGTTTCATTGGGGAACGGTGTTCTGGTCTCCCATGTCTGCGCTCTCACTTGCTGTGGCTCCTGTCATGGGCAGAATTGGCTGGTTTTGTTACTGCAGGGTGGCTCAGTGGCACTGAGCTGTTCCCACTGGTGGGGAGGAGTTGTGTGGATTCCCTTTGGTTTTTCTGGGTTTTTCTGTTTGAGGTGGTTGTTGTTGTTGTGGTTTTTTGTAGGTTTTTTTTTTTTTAAGGTGAACATTTTGGAGATGGAAAACAGGGGAATTCCTATACACAGTAAAGCATGCTGACTGCTTTAAGGGTAGATGAAAAGTCAGATTTCTTCATCCTGGTTTAGGCAAACCAGTTTACTCTTTGGAGGGTTTTAAATATCTCTGCTACAATTCACAATTGCAACTCAAAAAATCAGTCCTTGAAAACTGGAATCCTGCTGCCCTGTTTCCTCTATGTCCTCATCCCTATTGCTCTTTCCCACCTCTCTATGGAGTTTAAGTGCTGGTTAATTTTGTAATACATAGTGGCTTCCTTCCTGTGGTCACTTTCACTTGTGGTGTTTAAACCACTGGAAGGGCAAAAACTGAAAAGCAAACATGCAGATGTCTCTTGACCAAATTGTGTCTTTACTGTTGAATCCTCAGCTCTGCCTTGCTGAAAGAAGACAATGCCCTGGGATAGACAGGACTGAACTGTTTTTCTGCTTGATTTGTTTCAAAACATATTTGCCAGGGAATGATTTGTGCTGTCCTCCCCCTTATTCAAAGGGACACTTGTCAACGTGCATATTTAACATGAACATTGCTTCATTCTCTGCCTCCCATTACCACTTTGCATGGCTGAAGTTGGAGTTAAGCACTTCTTTCTGCTGAAGTCAATGCAGTTTGTTTCTTACCCATGGTAATTTGCTCAGTTTGGGCAACTCACCTATCCTCTGCCTGTCCCTTTTGTTTTCTGGTTTCTCTGTCTGAGCTCTGTGGTGTTTGGATTTCCAGGGTTGTGAGGGAGAACCTGCATTACAAGTGCTGTAGCCTAATTGGGGCGAATGAGGTTTCCTCACACATTTCCTATGTTTTGATGGCCTGACTTGCTGCGGTACCAAGTCCCACTGAAATGCTGAGGGCCATGGAGGATGCTTAGCCCCTTCCAGATGATTGTACCTTGGGCTTTAATGTTATTCATAGCACCAGGCTTTTACCTGCTGCAGGGATGATGTCTGTATTGCTGGGTTCAGCTGGCAGCCCATTTATTTTCCTAATGGGCTCTGGGCAAGGCGGTCACTTCAGTCTCTCAGTGGGCACATCTCCCACACAATATACCTGGGAATTTTGCCGGTGAGGACTGCAGGATCTGGCCTGGAGATGACCTCCACCTTGGTGTACGTGTGTTCAGGCTCCTTCACAGCTGCCTTTTCCTCACCTCGGAGGTTTTATCAGTGCTGTGCAACCTCTGCTTTCCCTGTCACTAGAAACATCTCACCTCTGCCTTCTCCCTTTTAGGCTTAGCTGCTCCCCCTTCTTTGCATCCCCCAGAACAGAGACAGAGCCATGAGCGGGAGCCGCAGCCGAGCAGCAGCGTGGTGCTGCATCCTTGTGCTGCATCCTCACGCTGCTCCTCCTGCCTCCCCCTGCCAAAATCCGTAGAGAAGGCACTGGCAGGCCCTCATGATTCAGGCCCCAGTCATCTGTGTCTTTTCCAATTAGGCCGTTTTCAGCACAGGCCTGTGTCTGCCCTGAGCGCTTTGAATTGCCATGGCAACAAGAGCTCTCCATTTTATTAATCATCTGTGTGGCCTTCAGGTTGGCATGGCAACCAGAGATAAGAATAGAAACACAGGAGTGAGAAAGCAGCAGAGGAGCCTGCTGAAGGATGGCTGGAGCATGTCAGGCTGAGCAGCACCCACTGACCCAGCTCTGGCTGCAGGGAAGAGCCTTGGCTGCTTCTTTCTTGCCTTACACGATAATGTTACTTCAGGGTCCCTCTGTAGCAGGCTCAGCATGGTGTGGGGCTTATGGCAGCCTCAGCAGCTCAGAAGGGTGGGTTGGTGTGTCAGGAGATGTATGCGAGTCCAGCCTGGGGCCCTATCGATGTGTGGGGAGCATTAGCACCTTTGGCCCTTGGGCACGTCAGATTCAGGGGCCTCAGCCATGTAGTCGTGCCAGCCCTGCAGTGCTACACCTGCCCTATTCCCACCATGCACTCACCAAGGTCCCTTTTCCTGTGGCAGGAGGAGTTTCGGCTGGAGAGAGGTCCCCAGCTGTTGGCACTGGTGGAGGATGCCTTCTCCAGGCAGGCGGATGGACTGCAGGACCGCTGGCTGATCTCTCTGAGCAAACCCAATGAGAACGACAAGCACTTGCTAATGACACTGGCAGGGGAACAGGGTAAGTGCTGGGAGAAGGAGCCTTCCCGTGATGTGGGGGAGTATTTAAGGGTTTCTCAAATGGAGCTGCTCAGCCATGTCAGAAGGAGCTGTTGCTCACCAGTCTGTTTCAATCCCATCAGTTCCCAGTATTAACTGGACTTGAGGGATGGAGGGGGACTGAGGACTTAAGATCCTTTTTCTACACATCTAGCTTCTGGCTTGTCCCTCGCTGCTTGCGTGAAGCTCCATCTTCTGCACTTTGCCTCCTGCTTTGCTTCATCCCTGGATTGCCTTTGCTCGAGCATCCATCAGCTTTATCCCGATGCTTATATACTCTCATCTGTGGGCAAGCCACTGCAATGCCAGAACACGACAGCCTGCTCTTAGTTTACTTCTTAACACTTCTTACCCCATGTCCAAACTGGGCCAATCCATCCTGATGGTGCCTCCCCTGCCTCCCCAAGGAAACAAAAGCTGACAGTGAAAGAGGGGCTGGGCTGGAACATTTTACCATCTCTTTAATCCCCTTTGGTAGTGGGGTGCTTGTCCTGTACTGCTGCTGCTACCTGCTTGGTGATGGAGGCCTCTAATATTGACATTATGGCCTATATAAAAACCAACCAAACAAAAACCCCCAACAAAACAATATTCAAAAAAGTCCCACAGTGATATGAAAGTAGAGCTAATGTTTAAGTGGCATTTATTGTATTGATGCCTTAAATCTTTGCATCTTTCCCAGCTCCTTGAGCTGGAGTGTGTGCCAGTGAAAAGGCTTTTGTGAACATTTGGTCTTCTAAACTAAAACCTTCCTGCCATCATGAGAGGGGACATGCCCCTTTCTGGAGAAGAAAACAAGTTTGAACTCCAGGGGCACAGCCAGGCTGGGAGATATCCCTCAGTTGAGAAAGCTCAGAAACCAAATTACTTTCGGCTCTGAATAATCAAGCATTTGTTCAGTTTCTCTTTTTACTGCTGTGCAAGTGAAGGGAGAAATGAGTCTCAGCCTCTCAGTCTTCCTTGACTACTTCTGCTCTCTTGACTGGGAGAGCATCCTGGGAGCTGCTAGGGAAAGAGGGTCCCAGGAAGGGGTGGCTCAGTGTGGGCTGGTGGCTTCCTGAGTGAAGCAGGCTCCTGCTGGGAGTGGAGCTGTTACAGCACATCTCCCGTAGCCTCTGCTGTTGTGCCAGGCGCAGCACCCTGCCAGGGTGTCCTGCAGAGCAAAACACACCTGTTAAGGGTTGTGATAGGTGAGCATGGAGCTCTGTGGGAATATCTGGAGTGCTGCAGCTCAGAATCAAGTTGTGCTGGATGAGAAGGCTGGGTGGGCAGCATAGGCACCTGCCTCCATGACTTTTTGGACATTGCTGCTCGCTCCCAGAGCAGACACAGATCCTGAGAGCTTCTGTGGCTGTGGGGAGGGAACTTTGGTGCCTCCGGTGTCAGTTTGTGTCTGGATTTTTCCCCCTGCCCTTTAAAGAACATTTGGAAGTACCCTTGGTTGTGGTCTTTGCATTCTTTCAGCATCCTAACATAAAGTACTAATGAACAAAAATGTGCATCCCCCTGCTCTGTTCTGTTGGGGATTTCACAGTGGTGAGTGTATCTGTCTGAGCTAACGTGAGCTTGAGCGCAGCACTGATCTCTCCCTCTCCTTCTTTACAGGTGTCATCCCTACAAAAGATGTTCTCATGGCACTGGGGGATGTTAAGAGGAGCTTAGCCGAGGTAAGAGCCTGTCTGCCTGTATCCATTTGTTAAGGCTAGCTATACAATTAAAGTAAGCACCTTGAAATCTGGGCGAATATCACAGTCTAAGCGAGTGCTGAACCCACAACAGGCAAACAGATGAGTCAGACACCTGGCAAACTCCCCTTTCTCCCCTCTGGTAATTGCCAGGCCATCAAATGTCTGCTCCCATTAACAGAGTAGCTGTGGGTTATTCCTTCCCTGCTTTTCCGGCTTGGTTGAGAAGCTGC
The DNA here is from genome assembly GCA_013400055.1 of Nycticryphes semicollaris. Classification (NCBI taxonomy): domain Eukaryota; kingdom Metazoa; phylum Chordata; class Aves; order Charadriiformes; family Rostratulidae; genus Nycticryphes; species Nycticryphes semicollaris. The sequence goes on along the minus strand of VXBJ01000760.1, from coordinate 620,283 downwards.
TTTTCGCACGTTTGTTTTACTGGGATACTTGGACTCATCCCTTCTACGCTATTGCCTGTGGTGATGCTGGTGCTGCAGAGCCCCACATTTTGCCCTGCTCAACCTACAGCTGACTTACATACGCAGCTCTCAGTAGCTCAAGCTTTGCTGAAGGAAGTGGGGGAGATGCCTGGACACATTCACACACCTTCCTGCAATCCCAGGGTCTACATTTCACTCCTTTAGATAACCGCCTGCTCAAGGGCAGACAGAGGGCCAGAGGCAATGGGTGCTAGACTCCACTACCAGCTGCCTCTAGCCCCCACGTATTCCCCTTTAACCCTGGGCAGTTTGGACGAGGATAGAGATGAGGACAAATTAATCCTGTGATCTTTGACTTTGCCCCTTAGGCCTGTGGGATGTTTAGGAAGTGAGGGCCTGAGTCTGCTTGGGTTTTTTTATGCTACTGGAGTAATTCTGCTGAGTTTAGCAGCAGAATTGGGCCATTGCCTGCCTTGCTGTCTGCTCTCAGGTTTTTCCTGGACATAACAAACTAGTGCAGTTAGACAAAACAAGTTAAGTGCCCAGTGCTGTATTGATTGGCTTACACCAGAGAAGGGGCAAAAAGCCAATCCTCTAGAAATTGCACGACTGAAGTATCAGCACCTAGAACTGTCTGGAAAGGAGAATTCATGTCAGTGCAAGGTTTGACTTCTTTGTGCAATTCTACATTAACGTGCATTCTACTGGAGCAGCACCTCACCACCTGCCTCCAGCTCTATCAATAATAAAGCATTGCTCATTGCACTGGCCTTGTGCTAGCACAAGCTTTTGGAAGGAGGGAGGCAGGATGTTCTCTTACATGTGTTGTACTTACTATCAAATTGATATGTAACCTGCTGGAAAATCTGCCCAGTCACTGGGACTGATGTTGAGCTTTCTTTGGCCCATTTCTAAGGCAGCATTTTGGATCAGTGGGTAACTTTCAGTATAGAAAGGCCAGTATACCCTCTTAGGACTGAAGCTTTAATGGAAACCCATTTTAGTATGGTTTCATTCTCTGTCACACAGTCACCAAAGCACCCATCAATGGTCCATAGTTTGTTTTGGGTATCTTAATTTTGGTCAGTTTCTCCCATGAAAACCTCCTTGTCTTGCACATGGGTGTGATCCTTGTGCAGGTGAACAAGGTAAGATTGTGCCTGTTGCCATTTGCTGATGTGTCAGCTTTCATGGAAGATGGTGTTAAAATGAGTCACATGCCTTCTAGTCAGACAGGATATGTCCTGATTCCCCAACCCTGGCTTTTAGTTCCTCTGCCCACAGAGGATGGTCCTGCATTTGGACCCTGGAAAGCCTGAACAGAATGCTACCTGACTGCAGGCCAGGGGATTTAGTGAAACCCTTCCTTCTTTCCTTCCAGATTGGCATACAGAATTACTCAACCACGACAAGCTGCCAGTCACATCCCAACCAGACTCGCAGTGATTATGGGAAACTCTTTGTGGTACTGGTGATCATTGGCTCCATCTGTGCCATCATCATTGTATTGGGGCTCATATACAACTGCTGGCAAAGACGCCTGCCCAAGATGAAGAACATGGTGAGTGAGCACTGGACAGGTGGGGAAGGTGACTGGACTCTTGCCCCTTGGGATGTAGGGGATTGGAAAGCTAAGAGGGAGATTGTTTTCCCCTGTCCACTTACTGGACATAGCTGGATACGCTACTGGGAATAAGAAATTATACCCATTCAGGTATAAGAAATGCAAACCTGTCTCTCACTGTTTTCAGGGCAGTTCATTTCCACGGTGAGAGATGGGCTAAGAGTAAATTTACCTTTCCCCACTGACCCTGCAAAGTCCTTAGCGACCCATCCAGCTTGGTCTGATTGTGCTTCTCAGCAGCACTAAGGCCTGTCCTCATTTATCTCCATTTGTGTTCCTCTGGTCCTTTGCAGTCTCACGGCGAGGAGCTGCGCTTTGTTGAGAATGGCTGCCATGACAACCCTACCTTGGATGTGGCCAGTGACAGCCAGTCAGAAATGCAGGAGAAGAAGCCAAGTGTGAACGGTGGAAACACCATCAACGGCCCCGACAGCTGGGATGTGCTGATCAATAAGCAGGCGAGCGAGGATGTGGATGTGTTTGAGGAAGACACACATCTTTAGAAAAAAAAGGGAGGGATCTACTCCTTAAATGCACTTGTCTCTCTCCTGTCCTGACTGATGGACCACAGGATCAGGTGGCTTCTCAGGAACTTCTTAAAGGCTTGGGACAGGTCAAGTCTTTGGGCAAGTTTTCCTGATAGAAGTCCTGAGCCTGTATCTGAAGCTTGGAGCCAGGAGGATCACTGAACAGAGGGAATTGGGAGGGGTGGGTGTGTAGGTCTCTGTGTGTGTATTCCTATCAGTAGCACCAATGCGTTCATCACCTGTAAATGCACTTACTGTAGCTCTCTGGTAGTGGCTGGGCTTGAGAATCAAGGCCATCTGCCGCCAAGAGTTCAGCTGGAGCTACGGCAGCCAGATCCTGACCTTGAGATTAGGTGCAGGAAAACCTGTGCATTCTGGATGGAGGGGAGCCAAGACTCAGTAGATGTTCTGGGCAGAGTTTGCATTCCACATGTGAAAAGAGGCTTTTGTAGTGCTCTAGCATTCAGCTGCCAGTTAGATGAGCTGATGTTTACATATGGGGAAGACATCACCCTGTGATCTTGTTTTCTCCCTCAAACCGCAAACTTTTTCAGCCCTGCTCCCTTTTTCAGCTCCACAGCTCCAAGCTGAGTTTGCAAAGTTTGAGCACTTTACCCTTGCTTGGCTGATTGCAGAGAATTTGGCACCATGGTGCAGCATCTTAGCTGGAAATTTGCTTTAGGTTGGAGGGTTGCTCAAAAAGGACATTTACTTGCCTCTTTCACGCAACAGCCGTGAAATCAGCAGCAAAATATCCCTTGTTTAAGTCTCAGTTTTAGACTGGTAAGCCTCCTCCACTCCTATTTTCCCAGGATAGTTTGGTTTCAGTTGGTCTTTTCAAGGTAAATATAAAGATTATGTGAGCCTTTTTAAACAGGGAGAAACGTAAAAACTTGGAAACAGATAATGTTCTGGTCCTTTTGTTTCCTTTTCAGGATCCTGCTGAGGGGGGGAGTGTTTAATGTCCCACAGGTGTAAATTAGGGTAACATCTTTAAAATCACTGCATTTAAGCAAGCATAAAAGCCAGTTCAGATGAGATGAGAATCAGATCTAAGAGCTCCCCAAAGAACATTTCTCAGGCATGCCTCAGGCAACTTTGATGCTTCAGCTCCCTGAAGACCTGTGATAAAAGGCACGTGAATATGCATAATTGTTCTCTCAGCCCTGCCTGAACCGGGACTCAGAACTACTGTCAAGCCTGGAATCCCAGAACGTTTCTTCTGTCATGGAGGGATTGTGGGACTTGCTTTGGTCAGAGGCAACAGCGTTCCTCTCTGTTACAGTGACCTGCGTGCTTGCTTACTGCAAGATGCAGCTTCATATTTGGCCTTTGAGGGAACCTTTGTACAGAGAAAACCCGAGATGTGCAGTCTGATGCTGAGCTTGTAAATCTATCCCTATATGTATAGATACTTGTAGCATGTTCACCCCTGATGCGAGTGCCTAAAGTCAAGGTACAAGAGTCTGTTGTTTCATTTTGCATAGCGCTTGGCATACAAACTGAATCACAGATCACCTCGATGTAGGACCCCGTTGATATCAGTCTATTAGGGATTCAAGAAAGCTGGTAGCCTTAGGTTTCCTATACAGATTCCAATTTCCAGTGGTTTTATTCTGCCTCCACACCTTTCCCCATGTTGTGTAGGAGATGGTGACCACCAGCTCCTTTTGTATCTTGTTGGTAGGGTTGCGGAGATGCTCAGGGGAGTTCTCTCTCCTGCCTCATCAGTTGATAATGGGGGGACAGCCCATGTACATGTGCATGTGGCCCTTCTCTGACCACCCCTGGCTGATGGCTCCTGATGAGTTTGATGGGTCTGTGCAGGCAAACTGCACAAGTTCGGTGGCTGTGCTGATGGCACTTTGGGGCTCACAGGATTAAATGCAAGTTCTTATGATATGGCGAGTAAATTAAAGCATGGAGTTAAAAATTGAGTTTGTATAGCACTTAGCATAATCGGGCCTGGCTGTGGCCTTTAGGCAGTTTCACCGTGTAAATGTTTCCAAGTCCACTAATCCTCATTAAATATGTTTTTCATACCCGGTGGCTATTACAAAGATAACGCCACCAATCAGATGTGAATCAATTCACCCACGAAACGCTTCCCTACCACAATTCATTGCTACGAGCTGCTTTGCTGCCCTGTGTTCTCCCCACTTTACTAATTCAGAGAAACAACAAAGTGCTGATAAAGTACTGCTGCTGGCTGGGCTTAGCACCTCCCGATCTTGTGTGAAGTCTTCAAACTTTAAAGAAACCAAGGGGCCTGTGCAGGCTTATTAATAAAGCCAGCAAGTTCTCCTTATTTGGTCTTCTGGCTTCTTATGGCCTGAAGGTTTTCCAGAGACTGTAGAGCTCTCTCTGCGTCCAGAGCATCCAGGCGATCTTGAGAGTCTCTAAGGGTGGCTGTCACGAAGCTGAGAACAACTTTCTGCTGTCTCTGACAGGGTGCACCTGGCTGTATGATCTCAGTTTAGCTCCAGAAACCTACTGGTTTAATAGCATTTCACTTTAGTCTGGTGATACTTTTTATACCTTTACCGTTTGTTTTTTCTCTGTATAATTTTTTTGCACTAGGCTGATCTTGTTAAGTCGATTGCACTGTTGTCCCTCTCCCTCCAGCCTTGCAGAGACGGGTCATCTCCGAGGACCTGGGCTGGGGAGCGCTGTAGAAGGGCTGTTGACAGCCCATTTACCCTGTTGGGTTTCCAGCTCTGCACAGGGAGGATTTAAAGAGGAAGAGAAACTTTGTCTTAGCATTTGTAACAGGAAGCTTTTCTATCACCTTAATGTAGTTAAACTTCTTTTTAACAAAAACTGTCAAAACTGGACTTCTCAGAGCGGCGTGCCAGGCGACAAAGCAGGTACAGGAGACAAAGCGATTCCTAGAAAAACTGTTCTCCACCTACTTTGGAGTTCACTGTAGTCCCATCTGCCAAACGTTTGATCGCACTGACACCTGGTGGCTGCTGGGAGTTGGAGACAAAAACTTTAAAAAAGATCTATTTTTTTTTTTCTTGCCCTCTGAGTTCTGGGTATCTGTTTGCTGTGACTTGCCTTGGACTGTCACCTGCTTCAGTCAGGGGACGTTGCTGGACTCGCCTGTGAGCAGAGGGGCTCACACCGGGCACGTAATGGTTGGTTTGTGTGGGGACATCCCCATCTGCAAAGCAATGAGATGGGACGTTCCCTGGAGTCGTTGGTCTAGAGGCGCTGGGTAGCAATACAGGGTCTTGGTTCCATCTTCCACCTTTCTCCTCTGCTTGTCCCCTCTCCTTGTGGGGAGCGCGGCTAGAAAGCAGAGGCTCTGGCTTGAAATGGAGGTGGTTCTTCAGAGAGAACATCAGGTGCTCGTGTGAGAAGCTCTATGCCCCTAGGAATACTGGCAGTAGCATTGGTTGGATACATGGCCAAAATCAGAGTGGCTCTCCATTGCTGTGGGACGGTGGCCAAGCTGCAGATTACTCCCAGATGTTGCCCAGATGTCTGGTACAGCATCTATAATGTGGAGTCCAACATGTGCTAGGACTTTGCATCCTGCAGACTGCCTTGTGGTGTGTAGGGCGTAAAGAAACAGAGGAGTATGTGATGCAGGTTGAGAATACAGTTGGAGATACCACCTTAAGGGTCCCTCTAGGCAAAGGATGCAGTGTGAAACGGAAGTACATCATCCTATGGATTATTGCAGTATGACCTTGGAGCATCACAGCAGGATGCCACTGCAGGTACTGCCAACAGCAACTCTACTGACCCTGTCCACATCGGCAGCCACGCAGGAGGACCTCTCTCCTTCACAGAGGGTTTGGGGCAGCTCAAGTAGTACGAGACAAAAAGCACCTTCATCTGTGCTGGCTCTCAAGAGTCTCATGGGCTCATCTCAGCTGACAGCTGGGTTCCCAGCCGTTCTCAACACCCTCATTCCTGCTGGACCTACACTGTCTGGGAGCCCTGGCCACCGCTCGGGACTGCTGCTGGAGAACGCTTAGAAATGCTCGTGTCTGGTCCTGGAAGTGACGGGGTTGTGGTTTTGTTTTCTTTGCAATAAAACACACCTCCTGGGTGTCTGAACACTGACCCGAGGGTAGTCCTTTGCCTGAATTAATGTCTGCTCTATCTGTTGTGGGGGCCTGGGTCCCTCTGCTGGGATGGGGGGGTGTCAGCCTTGCCCCTCTGCCCTCCCCAGCCTGGGAGAGCCCACCTTAATTCTCCCATCGAAGGCTGTTGTAGAAAGCCCTGAGTCGTGCTGGGCTGTGGGGTCCTAGCTTCCCCCGTGGGGTGATGGTCCTGGTTCCGTGGAGTATCCCCCTGCTCCCTTAATATAAGCCCTTCCAAGCGTGCACACACACGTCCTGGGTGTCCCAGAGCAGGTTTCCCACCCCATCCCACACCTGCTCCAGAGCTGCACTCCACGCAACTGGGGGAAGGTCAGAGCCCTGACGTGTTCCAGACACATTCTCCTACCATCGTTCTGGACCAGGTTTCCCCCAGGTGCGTTCCAGACCCCTCCTGCCGTGCTTTTTCCCGAACAGAACCCCCTTTTACGGAGCAGCAGTACTTCCCGGGTGGCAGTTGCTCCTCCAGGCCGCCGGGGGGCGCTGCGCAGCGCTGCGCTAGGCGGGGCCGCTCCGCCCCGCCGCCCTGTTTACATCCGCCGGCCGCTTCCGTCCCGTCGCTGCTCCTCCGGCGTCTTCCACCGGCTAGGCCCGGTCCTTTGCGGCTGCCCTCTGCTCTCCGCGTCAATGCGGCGCCGCCGCTCTGCGGCCTGCCCCGGCCATGGACACCAGCGACCTGTTCATCAGCTGCAAGAAGGGCGACGTGAGCCGTGTGCGGTGAGTGGGGCCGGGCTGCGGCGCCAGGCCCGGGAAGGCGGGGGCAGTTCCCGGCGTCCCCCCGCATGAGCCGCTGCCTTTAATCTCTAATCATTGCCGAGAAGCGGGGACGGACCTGGCCGGGGGGGGAGCTCGACCTCGCCGTGTTACGGTCTTGCGGCTGCCCCGGCCGCCCAGGGACCCTGCCCGGCCTTCCCCTGGGAGCTGAACCCGCGGGTTCCCGCAGCCCTGAGTCTCTCCAGGGCGGCCGCGGGGTCAGGAGATACCTGGGGTGCGAAAAGGGGAGTTTGCTTCTTTATAAATGAACGCGCCGTGCTTTTCCCCTCAAGGAAGTGGGTGTACACCGAGTCTTTGCTGGTGCTTTTAGGTTTACTGTAAGGTTTGCCTGTTTTCTTAAAATTCAGGCATCTGAATATCACACAGTTGTTGTGTTCTTCATTAGTGTGAATGCCATCTGTGGCAAATGTCCTTGCAAAAGTCTCTTCTTTTCAGGTGTGCTTTCTCTGGCATTGGAAATTGTATTTATACTGGTAGGAAGCTAGATCTCTGGGAATTAATCATCATGGAAATATTTAGACACTGTGTGCTGCAGACTGTGGTGGTATCACAGTAGGTGAGAAATACTGGGCTGCTAAATTTCAGGTCAAGTCTCCATGCTCATATTGAAGCACTATGGCTTAGCTGCAATGGTTTCAGATCAAGAGTCAGATGAGCTTGTTGTCTGCAGGGTGAACAGATGTAATGCAAAGGCCCCACATTTACAACAGACTCTTCTGCTGTATCTCATGGTTTGAGTCTAAGTATGCTCTTTGCCTGTGATCCTACTTGATTCTTCCAGTTCCCAACATGGGAATCTTCCCAGGTAATCAGAAATAGTCTCTCTGTTTCGAGGTGCTCTCTAACAAAGGATGAATAGGCAGATATATGAGGTCTGGGGAACATTGTTGCCTGTTGTGTATTCATATTAGATTAATTTCTTGCGAGCAGTAAATTGCAGCTTTACTGTAGAAAGGGGGACCCTGCAGGTGGCCTTGCAGAGGTTTAAGATGATCAGCATTGAAGTGATGGAGAAATGGTGAGTCTGGTAATACTGTCAAAGTAGAGGGGATAAGTTGACTGCATGGGGCTGAGCAGAAAGGAGCTGAGTTTCTTGGGATTTTCAGTGTGGTCAGAGGAGGTCGAAGTTTGAGACAGGAAAGATGGGGTGAAAGGAGGGGCTGATGTGGCACGTGGGAAAAACAACTTGAGAATCTTTGTGAAGGCTTGGAGGGGAGTTTTACATATGGTTAGGAGAGATTGTTGTTCCAGTAGTTGGGGACAAGCTATAACAAGAGTCAGGCTGTGTAGGAGATTTATGTGCAAGGCAAAGGCTGGCTTCTAGAGGTGCCAAAGAAGGGAGCATTGGCAGCATTTGGTACAGCCTAATTGTGCAGGACAAGGAAGTGGCAGGAATTAAGAGCGGTCTGCAGTGACACTGATGTCGTTACTTGTGGCAAGAAAAGCCATAAGCAGGATGGAGTCCAGCCTTGGCCTTGTAAACACGGCCACTTATTTGTAAGCATCCAGGCTGTGAGCTTTGTAGGAGAAAGTGAAGGTACTGCTGAAGTCCTCAAGCTTCTTTTGTGATTGCTGCTCTATTAGGGGTCAGTAGGAATTGAGTTTAATTCCTCTCTTTCCCCATGTGCACCACTTCAGACTGAAGAGACCTGTCAAGCCATGCTGCAGAATGCCTTTCTTTAGCTTGAGGATTTGACTGATGCTCCTTCAGCCGTGGCTCCCAGCTCCCCAAGTTGAATGCAAGATCTTGTCGTACCTTTGGAAGTTACTGTATAAACTCAAAGTTACATCTTTTGAAAGAGGAGAATATGACTGAGTGAGCAGCTGCATGAAGTTATAACTTGCTCTCCCTTTTCTTCCAGATACCTTCTTGAACAGCGGGATGTGGAAATTAATGTCCGTGATAAATGGGACAGTACACCTCTGTGAGTCCTGCAGCCTAGAGCACTGGCTGGGCAGGAGGGGAGGTCTTTTAAACCTCTTTTGCACTCTCTGCATCAGCAGCTAGGAGCACTGTTACAAAACATCTCAGGTTCTGCTTTTTGGGAGATTTGGTTATATATTTCTGCTTCTCTTCTCTGCGAGTGCTGTGCTAAATATGGCTTTGTCTCCACATCTGACTGATGCTTGCTCTAGTAGTGCTCAGAAGGGTGGTTAATTTTGTGAACAAATTACTTAGATGAAGCAGTCTGCTCTTGGCCTGATGAGGTTTTTTTTCACCCCAAAGTCTATGGCATTCTGGCATGTCTTTTTGAGCAGAGGCTTGGCTTGATGAAATTCCAAGCGACTGTGGGATCACTGGCAAGGTTTTGAATGTGCAGTAGTTTGTGAGGAGTCCCCATGATGGTGCTGGAGAGTGTGGTGTGAGCTTTTTACCTCCCTGCATACACAAACACCGTAACTCCAAACGTCCCCCTCTTCCTGCTTCTCCCCTGAGCTTTATATGCTGAGCATGACACCCTCTGGCATGGAATATCCCTTTGGTCAGCTGTCCCAGACATGTCCCCTCCCAACTTTTTGTGTGCCCTCAGCCTACTTGCACGTGGAGTGGTGTGAGAAGCAGAAAAGGCCTTGTCTCTGTGTAAGCACTGCTCAGCAAGAGCTAAAGCATCCCTGTATTATCAACGCTGTTCTCAGCACAAATCCAAAACACAGCCCCGTACTAGCTACTGTGAAGAAAATTAGCGCTAACCTTGCCAACACCAGCAAACAATTCCAAAGTGCATTCAGACATCTGCAGTACATTTAGAGTATGAAATAACTTCCCAAAGTCAAGATGAACTACCATTTGCCTGCTGCAATGCAGGTTACAGGATTCTCCTAGTTTCTAGGACAATTTGAGATCCTTGTGAAAGAATCCTGAAAGGCTTAGATTGTGAAAGAGAAAACGGGAATCATCGTAAATAGAACCCTGAGGGGTAGATCTGCTGTACGTCCAGTGTGTGTGCTCTTCCCTTGTTCTCAGTGTGTGCAACACTCAGCCTGATAACAGAAGGAGCAAGGAGTGTTTTTGAGAATTCAGTGGAATTGCTGAGTGCCCGTGAAATGAAATCCACAAAAATAAGGGTGGATTTGGTAGCTGGTGGTACAATAGAAGATGCTGAACCTAGACTGGGACCTTGAGATCTCCTTGCAGAACAGCAACAGCGGTGCCTAAGAGCGCTGGGAACAGATCCTGCTTAGTCTATTGCTGGAGTCAGAATTCTGTGCTATTTGGTAGCAATTCCTTACTCTTACGAGAAGCTGTCTTCTCAGCTTGTCAGGGATGGCTCCGTGCTGAGGTCTGCATGCTGTAGTGTGCCCAGACATTGAATTTTGCTTCCTACTGTGTCTCTAATTTTCTTTCTCTTGTTCTTGTCAGGTATTATGCTTGCCTCTGTGGACATGAGGAGCTTGTACGCTATCTTCTAGCCAACGGTGAGCAAAAGTGACCTGGTTCTGGGTGCAGTATCTTTCTCCATACTGGCTTGTAGGGATTGTATATCCTTCTAGCTGTCCCTTGGGGAAACTCCTTCTGTTACAACCAGCCATCTGATAAGTGATCTCAGGCTGCAGTGTGAGCCCTGGACACGCTTTCATGGTCCCTTTTGCAGGCCATTTGCTGCAGGGAAGCTTTTCCTGCTGACTCAAGGCAGTGTGACTTTCTGAAACCACAGCTGATGTTTTGCAAGAGTGCATTGCTGTTGGGAGCGTGCTGATTTAAGGATTGTACTTTCATCTGAAGAACTGTCTGTGTAAAACTTTGTTGTAGTCTTCTGATAGCTTTGCTTTGTAAACAGGACTCAAAGGTGAAAATGCAAGGGCTTTTACTAGCCTCAGAAAAAGCAAGATAAAATTCTCCAAACAAAGTGCCTGATGACTTATTTCCCAGCACCCAAATTCCTTTAGGTAGTGGTGATGTTCTGTGTTCTGGCAGAGGAATTGGAGTGCAGGGTCAGATCTCAAAAGGCTTGTCTCTTCCACTGCATTCAGAGCATCTTAGTCAACCACTTGTGTAATTCTAAAATAGCAAAATGCAAGTGCCCTCCAAAAGTCTCTCAGTGTGTAACCTAAAGAGGCATCTCTTGCCATCTCTTGCCTTGTGCAAGGCAGAAATGCTGTTAAAAATCCAGTATACCCTCTGTACAGTGAGATTCTCTTCCCAGAACACTGCCGGAGCTGTGCTGAGAGGCTTATTACCAGGGTCAGCTTAAATGAGTCATGACTTCTTCAGAAAGGGATTTTGCTGAGGGAGAACAGCTTTAGGTTATACACGTGTAAGGGCAGCTTCGTTTTTGTAAATATGCTCAGTAGCAGAGGGGATCAGAGCAAAATATGTCACCAGGCAAAAAATCATAGTCTTTTGGTGATCATTCAGGGACGCTTGAGAAAGATTTAACTCTGCCCGCTGGCATGTCCCTGTGGTCATTTTGCAGGAGCAAAATGTGAGGCAAACACTTTTGATGGGGAGCGTTGTTTGTATGGAGCTTTGAGTGATGCCATCCGACGGCTGCTGAAGGAGTACAAGCAGATCACGGCAAAGTGTATGAAGAGAGACTACTATGATGTCTTCTTACAGCGGTAAGCAGATGAGACAGCTCCATGTGTGACCCATTCTGTCATCCTTCCTTAGCTGTTAACCTGGATATTCAAGCTCTCCATTAAGGGCAGACTTGGAAGGCAACCGATCGGTTTATATGCCCTGTGTCATTTCTGGGCAGACAGAGCTTTCTAAGGGATGTTCTGTTGTGCCCTAAGGGAGGACTTTCAGGTATGTGTGCATTTAAAATATAGTGACTTCATTACAGACTCCAGAGCTAACAGAAAGCTGGTCTTTCTAATGCAGAAGCATTAGACTGTCATCCTTGACTTGTCAGACCGAAATCAGATCACTAGAACCGCATCAGAGATTTAGGATAATGTCAACTGAAATTAAGTTTCAGGCCTGAAGAGCTGTAGCCTGTGAGCTGAGGTTTCCAGCAGTGATAACAGATGTCTCATTTCTGAGAGAGAGCACCTGAAGAAACCTCAAACTGACTTACAGGCATAGTACTCAGTTCTTTCTTTTTGTTCATTGAAATGTGTTGATTATACAATGTTCCTGATAGTTGCCTGTCACACCTTGTAGTCTCAGCCTAGAGCTTTAGAAGAAGCTTAACATTCTCTAGGAGTAGAAAAATAGTGTAAATGCTTTCTTCTTGCTTCTGTTTTTTTTTCTGCCCCGGTAGTTCTGATGTTGCTACAGAGACTTGGTTGGGGTTTTGTTTTCCCTTCCCATTGCACTAACTTAAAAAAATAACAAACAAACCAACAAGGCTTGAGCATCTGTATCCTCAGAATTGGAGAGCAGATAAGTCCTAGAAATATCTGACAATATTACCATTACTACAGAGTCCTAATTTCTGATGCTGCGGGGAAAGAGAGGAGGAAGGAAACTCATTTATCTGAGTGATATCAGATTCTACCTTGCAGGGAAGTAGAATTTTGTTGGGTGATTTATCACTCCCCTGGTGAGTTTGTGGCTCAGATGATAAAGGGTTGAGCACACGTGAAAACTAAAATGTGCTGGTTTTTGCTTCTCATTCCAAACAGAACTTGAATTAAAATTGAAACAAAGTGCACCAGTTGGGGGCAAAAAATAACTGCCTAACTGCTTCTGTTGCAGTTTTTGGGCAAGACACTAATGGGGTGGATGTTCTAGTGGCAGGAGATTGAGATCAACATTCAAGACCCTGATCTGACAACATCTCCTTGTGTGACCCTCACACCTTGCTGTGCACCAGTCCTGGGCTCTAGAAGGAGTGTCTTGCCTGACGTCTGCCTGATTTGAACCCTTGGGGATGTTTGTGAGGAGATACATGTATGCCAGGGGTGATGGGCGTTAGGAGACATTGATGGTGGTTGCCATAAACTCTAGAAGTAGCAATTTTGGGTTTTGCCTTTTAAAGCATGCGCGCACGGGCACGCAATCATAAACAAGGCTTCATCGCTGATGTGGTAACTGCCTGTGTTTTGTGCCTGTAACATCCTTCCTTCCTCTGAGGATGAGTGACATCAAGTCCTCTCCTGTTTGCTGCATGGTTAAAGCACGCACACTGACACAGCCCTGAGAGCAGGAAGGTTGCACCTTACTTTGTAGTGGGGTAATTCTTCTGTAGGCTTTTTGTCATCAGACAAGTTAAAAGCAGGACTAACCTTTAGAGATGTGTTTGGAGGGCAACAAGTTGTCTTTAAAATCTGTTCCCTGTGTTCAGGGGTTCACCTGAGGCAGGAAGGTTTCATTCTCCAGCCTCTTGCTTGTACTAACAAAACCTCTTTGAGTTGTCGGAGGGAGTGAGAGATCCCAGTCTAGAATGTGAAGTACCAGACCCTCTGCTGGCCTTCTGGCCGAGCAGGGAGAGACTGCAACATCCAGAGGTATTTGTTCATTTAGACCTAATTGTACCACGTCCCCCACTAGCTTTACCCCATTCTTTCCTTTCCTGTTCTGCAGCGAGTTTCCCCTCTCTGTTCCTCACAGGTTGCTGGAGCAGGGTTACCAAAGTGACATTGTCTTCATCGTCCATGGCAAATCCTTCTGTGCCCACCGTTGCATTCTCAACGCTCGCAGCGCCTACTTTGCCGAAATGTTTGAGACCAAATGGAAGGGGAAGAACATGATAGTGTTGAAGCATCCACTGGTGAGCAAAGCTGTTCTTCCAGCACTTTCTTTTCCTGTTCCAACTGGGTGAGTAGAAAGGGCAGTCTGAGGGTTAACTTCCACGTTGAATAGCTCCTGAAGCTCAGAATGACCCTAGTCAAAGAGGGGCTTCGGGGGCACTTCATGCAGTAAAATAGTGTCTTACTGGGATAACAAAAGGCAGCCTGCATACTTCCCCTTTGTTCTCTCTGTCAGGGGCTCAAACCTAATTAATTAATTGCAGTAGCAGGTAGCTGTTACCATCTGCCAGCTGCGCCACAACTCCTCTGTGGTGTGAGTTGAGTCTGTCTAATTCCTGGTGGACAGGTGGTCTGTAGTGAAGACAACACCTCCATAATTGCCACTAATTGAGTCCCTTTTGTTGCCTTTCCAGCAAGAACTAAATAGGCCATAAGTGCATTCCATCCATTAATCCCCAATATTCTGACATATGTTTCTGAAACTTGATTGTAGCTGTGCAAAGCATCTCATGACAAACATACTTCTAGTTTCTCAGGACATTACTTAAGTCTCTCCTCTCTTTTTGTACAAGAACACATCTTTCCTCTCAAATTAATTGGAAATATTTGTGACCAGTAGAAGACTGGATTTTACAGAGCCTGTATTGTAACTGTGTCTTTGGAGCACCCTGGTTAGTCAGGTCCCGTCCCCCGTGGGCTCATGGATTAGTGTCCGTTGGTACATTTAAAGAGCTCTGGAGGCCTGGTGGGGCAGCAGCATTAGTTACAGGAGGAGCAAGGAAATTGGGTGCAGTATCTGAGCTGCTATTTAAGTGGTGTTTCTCTGACTTGTTCAGGATTGTGTTTGTATCTAGGCAAGTTTCAACCTTGTTATTAAGTTCCTGGGAATTGTAAAGGTAACTTTCTTATGTTTTATTTTAGATTAATCCAGCAGCCTTTGGTGCTCTTCTGCAGTATCTGTACACAGGTAAGTGACTTACTGTCTAGTTTATGTATATGTGGCTGGTGGGCAGCTGTCTGTGTCTCTGCTGTAGCAGTGTTTTCAGTGGCACATGCTTGCAGACAGCCGTGTTTGGGTGCACCAGTCGCCAACACATCCTCTCTGCTGGCAGAAGGGGAGAATGTGAGCAATCTCTTCCAAGTTTCCAAGTTGTTTGTACCTTTTGCCAGTTGTTGCCTTGCCAATAATTATTCAGTTGATTAAAAAAAATAAATAAAAAATCAGCTTAGGTTGATTGGTTCAACGGATGTGGAGAATGTATTTTTAACTTAAGGAAGGTAAATTTGTCATGTGGAATAACGGACCCATAAGGTGGTGAAAAGCCAGGTTCCCACATAAGACATTTTCAGTCTGGCAGACCTGAGCAATGTGTGCCAAATGTTTTGACTACTTTCTAATATTTTTTCTGAACAGAAGTTGATCCTAAGCCTTCTATGAAAATGCCAAATGTTCTATTGTGGGCAAGATAAGTGCTGAACTATTTCAGTCCAGGAGGTGGTGCTAGAAAATAACTTTATCTTCAAGGCTCTCCTTCCCCAGCACATTGTTCTCAGAAGTGTTCCTTGCCACGTTTTCAGTAACAGTAAAAGATACTGGGATGAGAGCTTCTGGACCTAAAGTCTTTTGGTACCTAAAGCTAGGTAGCCAATGGTGGCAGTCGTGCATGATGCTGTTGTGCTGTTATTTTTTCTTTTCTGATGAATTAGACATATTTTCTATAGCCATGTTCAGTCTTTGCCCTCTTGAATGAAGCGATCAGGTAGACGCTGGGAAGTGGGAACATAAGGTAGATCCCAAAATGAGATTCATTGAAGTGGTGGAGTACCAAGTCTTAGCTTCTTAAACTGAGTTATAACTGCATGCTGAAAAGTGAAGCACTGTGTCTGATTACTGAATTTCTGTGCCATCAAGTCTTCAGTCCTTGATTTGTGCTGTTTTTTACACCTAAGTGGTTTGGGTTGAAAGAGCTGTCTGCACTTATTCTTGACAGGTCGTCTTGATATTGACGTTGAATATGTAAGTGATTGCAAGAGGTTAGCCAAGCAGTGTCGGCTGCAGGACCTCATAGATGATTTGGAGACCAAATGTAAAAAAGTCTATGAATTTGGTAAGTGTTTTATTGGCTATTGTCTCTGCTGTGCCTGTGTGTCATTTCAGGGAGAAAGAGGAAAGTGTGATAGTGGATGTTTCATGGTGCCCTGGGGTCTTCCGGAAAATGATTCTGTTGTGGGATTCCCACGTTTGCATGATAGTTTTCAGTCACGGGCTCTCTGTAGGACAGCTGTAGTGGTTTCTGACACGTGCTTGTTTATCATTTATATTGAATGTTTTCATTATAGTAGGCAGCAGGACTTTGCTGTGGTTGCCAGACATTCGGTGGAGCACTGTGGGAAGTATATTGGGAACTGCCTTTCAGCTGAGAGCTTCTTTAAATCCCCAGCAAGATAAAATATGTACAATTAGAAGTCCTTTTCTGCATTTATATGAGCCCTAACCAAAGTAAAACATTTGATAATTGGCTCAAAACAGGTGCATATGTATCACTTTTTTAAAAGCAGAGAAGTATTTCTGAAAGCTTGTGTGCATTTATAAGACTTGTATGTACCAAACCTCAAATGACACAATCCTCTATTTAAGGGCTTTTTGTTGTCCAAAGAGCTTGTGATCTAATCATGACAACAGCTTATTGTATGGAAACCAACAGTTGGAGTTTATCATTCATCTCTTTAGTTTAAGCTGAGGGACATGTGAAGAAGAATCAAAACAGCTCCAGTAGGACAAAGTGGTGTTAGTCATGAAGTAAAAAAAAAATACCTTATAACAAAACCTTCAGGCTGAAAACATCTGATTCTCATTTCATGCTCTGAGTTAATTCCTTTACTTCAGTCAAGTTAATTTTGGTTTGAGAAGAGAATCTAGTCTGTAGCTTTTAACTCAATAACATCCTCTTCCTGGACCTAAGAGGTAGGGGCATAGCTGTTCCACCTTGACCTTTTGAACTATGAGTTCTGATTATTCAGCCTCCTGAAGTTGCAGGGCTTTACAGATAGAGACAATACTTCTGGCTTGGGAAATCCGTCATCTTGCAAATCACATGAAAGATATTACCATGTGTATGTCTCCTCCTAGGCATGTGCAGTTGTTTGCTGGTTTGCTGGTGGTGGGGTACAAGGTCACCATGGTACAGCTGTGCCCATGAACACCAGGGTGCCAGTCCTTATGGAGACTGTATCATAAGTCTTACCTCAGCCGTGTAAACACAAACATAGACGTGCATCTAAAGAGATTAGAAATGCATTTCTTGCTTTCTAGCCACAAACAGTGTAATGTAACTGGGTATTAGGTGGTGGAAAAGGGGAGTGGTGGTGAGTACCATGAACAATCAGGTAACAAAATTATCTTGTGGTATCTCGCTATCAGAGTAATCCAGTGAGATGCTGGAGATCTTTTTTCCCTATTTTTTATCTTCTCTCAGGGTCTAGCTGAGACCCTGGAGTGACCATTCTGCTTTAATGCATCATGCTAAAATCTTAGTAGATTGTGGGGGAAAAACAAAGTGGATAGCTTGCTATCTGTATAAAGCTATTGCATATTAAGTCATTGGCAACTTAAGGATCCTGAAGTCCAGTGGATAAATTTGTCTTGGTGAGGTCTTAAAGTGGAAAATGGTGAAGTAACATTTCAGGTTGGTTGGGAGCTTCAGATACAAGGTCCACTTGGAAATGTAATATAAACTTCCTGGGTGTCACTGGACAAATAATTTCTGTGTTCTTTGGGAGGGAACAGTTGCTCTTCATTTCTGAGGTCTGACAGAAGACAAAATGAATGGGTGGTGTAAAGCTCTGATGGAAGTATTAGGCTTGATTTTATTTATGACAGGTAGAATTCAAGTGAATAGGCACTTGATACCACTGATAGATCTGTTAGATGTTTGTTTCGGATCTCATGAAGCAGCCATGAAAATTTGTTTTTCAAGGTAATAATATATAGAAGAATAATAAGAATTACAGAATTTGAAAACTGGGAAAGATCTTGGATCACATCATGTTTGGCACGTGACAAAGCACTGCTGTTCCCTCTAGTGCAGGAGGTATCCCCACTTGTTCAAAGCGTTTTCTGTGGAATAGACAGCTGATTCATGTCTGCAGAGCAGGGTCATGGCTTGCATCTGTATTATAAAGTTGAAATGTGCCTAATAAAACAATGTGCATTCAAGCTTGTGCAACTCCAGTGGGTAATTGCAGTCTCTGCAATCTCATTATCTAGAGTTAAGCAGCATTTCAAAAGCACTTAGTCTGTTGGCAGCACAGACAGTAGTTTAGGATTTTAGAAAACCCTGGAGAGGATGACCCACTGCTTTCTATTGCACTTGAGACAGACTTCATTATGAATGCTTGCTTATTTTCCTTCATGTGTATATTGTGGCTCTAACAAGGAAAAAGAAAAACAAACCCAAAACTGTTTCAATGTTTGGAAGAGCTCAGACAAGGTTTTAGGACTACGAAGACTATTAGGGGCCTAGAACATCTCTCTTACAAGGAAAGGCTGAGGGACTTCAGTCTTTTTAGTCTGGAGAAGACTGAGGGGGGATCTGATCAATGCCTATAACTACTTAAAGGGTGGGTGTCAAGAGGAAGGGGCCAGTCTTTTTTACAGTGATACCCAGTGACAGGACAAGAGGTAACAGGCACAAACTTGAACATAAGAAGTGCCATCTAAACTTCTTTATTTTGAGGGTGAAAGAACACTGGAACAGGCTGCCCAGAGAGATGGAGGAGTCTCTATCTCAGAGACATTCAAAACCCACCTGGACACGTTCCTGTGCAACCTGCTTTAGGTAGACCTGCTGTGGCAGGGGAGTTGGACTAGATGATCTCCAGAGGTCTCTTCCAATCCTGTATCATTCTGTGATTTGTCCAGATTAAGCTACAGTCCTTCCTTTAGAAGTGCAGGTATTTGAAAGTAAATGTTCTGCAGTTATTTCTACAAGTTTTAGGGCAAAAAGATTGAGAGCAAGGTTTGTGATGCTTGTCTTCATAGTGGAGACACTGGATATACATAATCTGTCATGGCGTAGCTAGTTGTGGCATTGGGAGGAGGATGTATAAAGAAGGTATTTGAGTGTGGCATCGTTTTGGAAAGGTTTGGGAATTTTGTGGGTTTTCTCGTGGCTTTTATTTTTTGTGGTGGATTAGCTCAGTTGAAACTACAGAGACTAAAAAAGACTACAAAGAAGTATTCAGCAGTGGAAACAACGGCAGCTGATGAATTTGTGGGTGACGTTCAGTGTTACACAGCTGGGCTAGACTGGGAAGAAAGACAAAATCCTCTGTTCTCAACCATAGTTGGGTTATTCCCTTCAGCTCCTTGCATTGTTTATGTTGCTCTTTCCGAAAAACGCTTCTTTCCTACTTCTTGAAAGAAGGTGATGGTCACTGGTTGCTTGCAGCCAACAGCTTATTCCTGTCCTGTCACCTTAATTTTTATTGTTTCTGTTAGGAGAGAGTTGCTTGTGATACCAAGTGCTGTGCTCTTGGATTTGAGAGGTGCAGTATCTGAAATGTTACGTGCTCCTCAGAGCAATCGCTATTCTCTCATGTCTCTGTGAAAGCACATAGATGCTTTGTAGATCCCAAGGGAAGAACTCTTTCTCTTGACTACTGCTTAATACTTGCTGCGTCCATTAGTGCTTACAGAGCCTGATTGATTTGGCAACTGTTACAATAGGCACTACATAAATATAAATGATTCTCTCTGCTGTAAAGAATTTCAAATTGCACAGTGAGAGATTTTCTTCTCACATTGGTGTGTAAGTGGACAGGGCTCTTCGAGAAATTGCACTCAGTCTTGTTTGTGTTGGTGTCAGGGTCTTTACTTGGCTTATTTACCCTGGAATTCATCTGAAGGTACCGTTCAATGCTAATAGAGCATTGAACTGGTGTAGCTCCCTGTGTAGTGATGATGGTACCCGATTGTCTTGTATTGGTAAATTACCCTTCCCTTTCCAGTATCTTTCTGGGATATTCAGCCTGTGTGAGGTACAGCGGTGGCATAATCTGAAGGGTGCAGTGGTAACGTGGAAGAGGGGGTGGAGAACTTGTTTTATGGCACATCGTGGTCTTGTTTCGCCCACGGCCCAATGGAATCATCTGATGTGGCTCATGTAATGCTGTGCAAAATGTCAGGAAAAATGAGGTCTCGAGGTGGTGTGATTCACCTGTGAGGGGTTTTCATGCAGTGAATCACACCTGTCAGAAACTCTTCTGAACGCATCAGCATGGGCCGCTTAACTCTTTTGTCCTTGAGAGTTAACTCTGCATCTCTCTGGCTCTCAACAGCTCCTTGAGCCTTCCTCACCACAACTGCATTTTTCCAGTGGTGCTCCATCTTTCTTCCCACGCTTCCCTGTATGCCAGGGAGTCTTGAATGTCATAGGTGCTCCATTCCTCACCCCAAAACATGCTGAGCTGAAAACAAACCTGGGGTAGTGAACTGCAGGAGGGAGGTGGCCAGAAGGAAGAGAGGCTGCAATGGCAGTGGTAGCGTAACACAATAGCTGGGGAAGTTACAGGGGTTGGCTTCAATGAGCTCCACAGCAGCTTTGGTCATAGCAAGACCCCAAAACTATGATCAAGTATTTTGCTTCTCCTTTATCAGGCTGTTTAATTGTGTAGGCTGGTAGGGTAAGGCAGGAAGACACACTAGATCTGAAAAAGGCAAATGAAGTTGCCATCTCTGTATGGTTTATTTGACTTTTTTGGTGGTGATAGCAATGCTTATTGAATGTTTGCAAGCAAACAGGCATGATCATGAATCCAGATCTTTTGAGGGTCTCTGGGGGGAGATCTATTCCCCAATATTATTATTGGGATATATATATTGGGAGATCTATCCCCCAGTAGATCTTTGGGGATCTACAAATAGAGTAGAGAACAGACTCGGGTGCACAGAACTTATCACCTAAACAGGAATAAACATCTTTGTTCCCTAGAGTGAAGTTAGGATGACACAGCTGAAATGGGAGAGCATGTGGTGGAGCAGAGAGGCGTTTGTTTTACCTAAATACTCCTTGGCATAGGCCTCACCTTGGGTGGCACTGTCAGTGGTAGGGGTGGTCGTCTGGGGGAGGCATTGTATGAGTGGCTCCTATAGGGATCAGAGGCAGCCTGATGAAGGGTCTTCAACTATAATTGATGACAAGGGTTGCAGAAAGAAGCCCTTGAAATACGCTGTGTCAACTTTGTGTTGGCCACAGTTGATATTCCAGCACAAGGAATTAAGTGGAAGTTTGAGGAAAGACACCAATCTGTGCATCCCCTTCCAGCCCTGCTCACCAGTTGTACTGAGGGGTGTTGTGTGCATGGTTATGTGCAGGAAGCACATGGGGTTTGCAGTAAAAAGCTAAACAGCAATAATACTGATGTTTCCTGGAGTGTCTGTCTTTTCTCTAAGTAGGAGAGAATGTTTGTAGAGAAACTTAGGCATCTATGCTCTTGTTTTTTGCTTCTTCCAGTCTCTTCCAAGCCAGGGACCTGTGTGAAAGTGCTGACGATTGAGCCCACAGGTAACTGCCAGCTGCAGGAAGATCTGGCTCTTCTAGCAGACTGCGCCCTGCCAGCCGAACTGCGGGTAGGGAGCATTTATACTACTTCTGGTCTCCGTGGGGCTGTGATGTGTGTTCACGTGTCTTCAGTCACATTATCTCCATTTGAGTTCAGTGCTTGCTTGTTTGCTGGTGCTCTGAATGCTGAAAGCCTTTTTATTGCTGGGAAAGACAGTAAAATTCTTTAATGAGGCTGTCAGTGCTGGTTCTTTTCCTTGGAATTTTCCCCCACTGAGGATCTTGGCAAACAAAACCCTTGCCATGTGGTTGGTGGGGATTTCCCCATTGACTAGAACAGGACAAGAATTGGCCCCTAGTTTTTTTCTCTTCTCTCTGCCATCCTTCTTGAGTATCAGAAATGCTTTATCAGCAGGCATTGGTGACCAAAGGGATGTACAGGTGGAAGATGGCTTGCTGGGCTTGCTTGCTAGGAACTGGCACCCTCTGTGGAGAGGTGCTTTCAAACCCTGAAAATATTTCCAGCAGAAATGTGGAAATACTCACTCTGAAGCAAATTTAACTTGACTGGCAATAGATTTACTTTTCCTAACTACATCTTGTTGACCCTTAAAAATAGCCCACAGACCACAGGTGGATTTTCACTATGTGAAAATACCATCAATATTATTAGTTAGGCTCAGATATGTGAATCTTCTCTCCTCATTGCAGAAGAAGAGGATAAATATTCATGGTCTTCATTCTCCCTGCATCTGTTATTTTCTGTAATATCAGTAGATTGACTTTGCTCTTATGTCTGTCCTTCTCGGTTTTTTTTTTTTTTTTTCCTTTTTTCCCCCCTCTCCCTCGTACCAAGCACTGAATTTAATAACATGAACTCATTTTTGGTGGCTGCTGTGCCCAGAGATTCTATGACTTCGTGATGTAGCAAAGTCTATTGTCTTTTTTTGTTTTGTCTCTGGCACAGAGAGCTTGTGTACCTGTGTGTGTGGAGTGTGACTGACCTGCCAGATAAGGTTTCTTACCTGCCATGACCCAGCATGTTTTGTGCTGGTGTTTAGCACATACTTCTCTGAGTACTGAGCAGTTTATGGAGGGAGTTTTTCCTCCATCAACTTTCCATCTACCAATGCAGAAATCTTTGCTATGTAAACTGCCTCCCCTAAATAACTGTGTCTTTATTTGTGGCTTTCAGCATGCTTTTCTGTACATTTGCAGGCTTTAAAGGGAGGTAATACTGTAAGTAAGCCTCAGATTTTCCTCCCCAAGAATTAAAGAGGATCATAGATCTCAAAACAGTGTGATTTATGTAAATTTTAAGTTACTTCACAAATAGAAAGAATACTTTTATATTTGATTGCTTATTCCCAGACCTTGATGTCTTCCTGTCAGTTTGAGCTTTTCCTCTCAAAGACTGGAAACACATCCCTTTTAATTCTTTCCTGCAGAATAGGAGCTGGAAGGAAAACATGAAACTTGGAATAATAAAATCATCTGGCAGCACTATTAATGCCTCTTTGAGCAATGGTTTTCTTGCTATGTCTGTAGACCAGAACGAAGGCAGTTACAGCAAATTAAACTTGTTATGGCTGTGACGGTGAAGAAGGCATATGCCTGTTTGCTGGAGAATTTATATGTATGCACAAGTGTGGGTGCTTTGTTTAAGCCTAATAAATGCTCAAAGATTCCTGGTTTTCTCTTTGTCTTTTTTGTTTGTTTGTTTATTAACTTACAAAGACTATATACATGGACAAAGTTCGTGATCCTGTTGCCATTTATGTCTCATTCTAATCTTTGCAAATTGTTCAATTCTGCAAATTAGGGAACTTTATTCTGGGACAGAGGATTCACACATCCTCATTCTTACACAGTTTGATGCCCTACAGGGAATAGTATACAAACTATGTAACCTAAAGTGTCAGGGACAACTGAACAGTCACACGTGGACATCCACATTCTTGAGAAAAATATACAATTTTTTCCAGCCTATGCAGAACAAACTAAATATTCAGCTTCTGGATAAAAGCCAGCATTTCTTGATGGCATTTCAGGTAACGATCGGAATTTGGGAAGAGACATCCTGAGCTGCTGCATGTCATGCCTTATTACATGAAATTGGGATGTATACAGCTTTCTGTTTTACTATAAACAAATAATTTGCATGTAATGTCTTTGGTATTTGAATGATGCAGAAAACTCTACACATCCCAACTTCATAGTTCAGTAATATAATGTATGACTAAAGCAGTAATTAACATTTGATATCCAATCACAGTTCATTATTAGTTTTTAGAGTGAGACCTATCTGTTCTTTTTACTCTTTGATGCATTTATAATGTTGGTATCTTGTTTCTCATTCCTGTGTGTTCTTGAAACCCTTTTCTCTTTCAATGTTTGTTTTGAGAGGTGTCTCTATTTTGTTTTGAACTAGTAACAGCCAGGATTTTTCTGACCACAACAGCTGCTGCTTTGGTATGTTGCAGTTTAGTGAAGACAGATTTAAGTAAAATACCATCAAAAGCCAGGCAGCTGTCAAAAACCATGTGGCTTTCCTCTCTCTGTCTGCCTGGCTCTGCCAGGCGACCTCTGAGTGAGAGACTTCAGGGCTTCGAGTTTATGAGACTGTAGGCACAGTTTTTCATTACCTTTTAACTGAAAACTTATTTTCCAAACCAAGATGAAATCAGACTTAAAAGGATCGGAGTTTGCCATGAAATAAATACTGTTCTCTCCGTCTGTATTGACATTTGGTGTGGCTGCAAAAAAACCGTGACCGTTTGTCATTTTTGGGGTAAAGCTAAAATCTTGTAATGTGTAGCAAGAACAGTTGGAAATGAGTAGATGGGTTCCATCATGTCTGTCTTTGCACCTGTGTAGTGTGGTTGTCCATGGCAGTTATTCCTGTGCTTTGCTTTGCTCATTTGACAGAGGCAAATTAACAACATGCTTCCAATTGTATTTTATTTTGGTTTGGTTTTGTCCAATCCACTTGCATCTGGTTTCATGTTGGTAATTCTTCTCTTGGATCACTCACCCCTGTACTTTGTGTTGGAATTTATTTACAGTTTTCTTGCTGAGATAATCTGGCCAAGGTACAAATTGCTGCCACTGATTTTGTTGTGTATGTTTTACCTCCAGCAACATTTCTATTTAAGCACTAATAGCAAATTGGTAGCAGCAAGGACTTGGTCCTCCCCATGTGATGGCTGGAAGATCCTGTGAATGTTCAAAGCAGCCTTATGCTGTAGAGGAGTTGAGAATATTTCTGTGTGGTGAATGAGTTACTCTGAATGTGTTTGCATCTTGTAGGCGAGACTGTTGTGTGTTTCCTGGACAAGATACTTAACTGTGGCAGCTGTGCTTTGCCTGGACAGGGCAGGATCCTCAAGAGGTTACTTGAATTGGGGAGGGTGGGAGGAATAAGCCCGTTTTGTGCAGGGAGACCCTGAAAGGGAGATGAAATTCCTCAAGCGTGAGAGGGAGGAGAGTAGAAGTAGTAGAGACTTAAAAGAAAGAATTCTGTAAATCCACTTCATGCTGAATAGGAGAGACAAAGACATGAACCTGCTTTTGTAGTAGGAATTGGAAATGACCTTGTAAACCCCAGCACCAGGGGGGGAATCAGGCAAGGCTAAAAGCAGGAAATTGAGCCTAGAGGAGTTTGTAATTCAAGAGACAAACCGTGAGACAAATAAAACTCCCATGTCCATTCCAAAGGGATGGATTCCTTTTAAAAGACTTACCTTTGGAGAATGAAAGGGGAGCAAAGAAGCGATGCACATAGGAGAGGTGGAGTTAATGTCTCATTGAAAATGCTTGTGCTGCAAAGATTGGAATCTTATCAAAGCCTGTTTCTAGATTTGTTTTACCAGTAATGTGCCTGCAAAGTGCCTTGAAAGTCATGTCAGAACCTCTCAGAGAGGACATGCAAGCTGTGTGCCTAGGGTGGGGGTAGCAGCAAGGCAAACGGAGCAGGCAGTTGGATCGTGACTACTAGCCGTTGTAATGAGGTGCCACAGAGTGTGTGGCTGCAGATCCCAGACCAGTTTGTTTTGTTGCCTTGTAACATGAGAGACAGGTAAGAGCAAGATAACTGCCTGGGGAATCTACAACTGGGACTATCTGATCTCATCTTCAGTGCTGGCGTTGTCCTTTGTGTTACAGATGTATGGAAAGCAGGTAATAGATCGGGTTGGGTGCTGCTTAAATTGATGCATCTCTTCTTGTAGAATTCCCAGGTGGGTGAGGAGTGCCAGAGGAGAGGTACTGTGGAGAAGCAGCATTACTGTGACAACCACTGTGCACAATTTTAATGTCCCTGGGCTTGCTCTCCTGTGAACAGGAACCAGAAGCTGCCAAATGTTGCTGTGGACAGACAAAGAGCCTGGCCAACGGGGCCAGATTGCCATCTTCAGTGGCAGTGTGAGCTTTTGCCAGTTTGGTGCCTTGCCACATCCTAGAACCTGCTTTGTGAAGAGAAACCCCACTGCATGGGAACGGAGCTTGGCTGAGAGCACCAGCCCAGTCCATTCCAGGTTGTGTCTTTGTTCAGTCTGGGCGGGAGGAGACATCTGGCTCCTCAGTAAAGCCAAGAGAGAGTTGCTTTCCTTTAGGAAGGAGGCAGGTGTGTTGGAAATGGCACTTGGGTATTGTGCCACAGGGAGACTGGTCTTCATGGTTTTCCCTGATGCAAACTTGGGATGTAGCTCCCTCGGATGAGAGACAGCCGTAATAAACTCCTCAGCCCAGGCAGCTCAAGGGCAAGTGTTTAGAACCAAGAACCAGAGGAAACTTTTGTTTCCAAAGATTGCTTGTCTTGGTTACATGATGTGAACATAAACTTTTTGTTTTTTTTTTTTTTATAGTTGAGTTACCCTGTATATAGGATTAGGTGAAAGTGAAGTTATTTGGAAGTGTCACTTTAAAATAACATAAGGCAAACATTTTTTTTCCCTGTGTGTGTGCATGCACTGTCTTTGTTGGCAGGGGGGACTAGGAGGAGGTGTGTTGGTGTTAAAATAATTCACTATAGTATTAATATTCCAACAACACTATCTTTGGCTGCAAATCAAAGTAAGGAATTTAAAATGTGCTTTAGAAATGTTATATTATTCAAGTAAGACAGTAATTGTAGCCAAATCCACCTAAAACTGGTGTGTACATCTATATAATCTACATGTTACTACATCTACCTATACATCTATACAGCTAGTCCTAAGCCCTAGTGTGCTTATGATACCTTCTACGTGAAGTAAACTTCACCTCTGCTTTGTTACCTGCCTTGTTAGGTGGCACAGAAAAGTTTTCCAGAGGTGTATGAAGGGTCAGGGACTTTCCATGGGTAAGGGCGGCAGCTGTAACTTGTACCAGGAATATCTCTATCAGGAGTGCAAGGAGTTCAGTTCCTCACACTTCACACACTCTATGTTCAGAGCATCTCTGGTGCTCTGTGCTGTGCTGAGGGAACAGATGGATGGTTGCTGCTGGGAAGACCGAGAATTCCAAACTTGGGACTCTGTGTTTAATGCATGAATATTAAAGGTAGGGTTTCCTGGTTTCTCTTCCTAGGTTGGTTTTGGGGAGTTGCCATTTGACAGCACCGACAACTTCAACAGTTGTCCTGACGTGTGTTTCCGGGTGGCAGATTACAACTTTTTGTGTCATAAGGTATGTCCTTGTGATATTACTTCATTCTCCTTCCTCTTTGCCATGAGTCTAGTCCACCTGCTTCCCTGACTCATCCAGTGCTGGATACACTCTGCAGGAGCAGCATTTCCTCATCAGCTGGAAAACCAAAAGTCTTATTGCAGCTGAAAAACTATGTTTAAAGCATATAACAAAACAGCAAACCCTGCCTTTCTTGCAGAGGTGAGGAGATAAGTTTATGGATTCAGCTCAGCATTCACAGCTGCAAAATATCCTGCTGCTGGCTTGTGCGTTCAGTGTCTGGAGAGGGGGGATGTTTGAGCTGTGAGTAAACAACAGTAAGAATGGATTTTGAGATCCAACTTCAACTCTAACTCCTGTCCTTAGACCATGCTACTTTTCCATCTCTTAAATTTACAAATTATTTTTTTGATTCTGAGGGTAGGCATGGATAGAAATAAGGTATGAAAAACTTGTTGGAGTTACAGTTTCATAGTATAGGGAGAATGAGTTACAGAGTCTGAACTTGCGAAATACCTTTAAGCTGCTCTGACAGCTGGTTGGTAGTGTTGTTTGCTTTGGTGCAGTAAGAAAGATGCTAGTGTTTTAGTGTTTCTTCCTTCTCCAGGCATTTTTCTGTGGTCGCAGTGATTATTTCAAAGCCCTCCTTGAAGACCATTTCAGTGAGAGTGAGGAGCTGCAGACACAGCCCAGCATCCCTGTGGTGACTCTCCACAACATCTCAGAAGACATCTTCATCCGAGTCCTCTACTACATCTACAGTGATGATACAGAGGTGAGATTAGCCACGGAGCCTTTCCTCCTGTACTGGTTAATTCTGGAGGTGTTCACAGCAGTGTTTTCTTACAGCATCTGGAGGAGGGTGTGTGGGTTTTTTTAAATCCCGCTGCCCTGCTCTGCTACATCACTGCTGTCTCAGGAAACCTCATCCTGGGACTTGCTGTTAGCCAGGCAGGGATCTAGTTTATGTGCATGACATGACATCCAGGAAGAAAATCCCTAGTCTTTCATCCCATAAGGAAAATTCGGAAATTAGGTTGTACGTTGGCGTGATAAATGCAGGGTGTTGCAAATTTCCCTCTTGGGCTCTGTGGAAGGATAAGGTGAACAGCTGCCAGTAGATGGCAGATTGAATACATTTGGAGATGTGGAAAGGTTTACAGATTCGGCTTATTTACTCTTGGCATCATAACCCGCTTTTCCATTTGTAGCAAGTCATTATTTCCACGGTTATTTATTGCTGGGATGGGAAAAGGCTCCACTGGGAGACCAATGCCCTGCTGTGCTTGGTATCGCAAGCAGTAACAAAACGGCCTGAACCCACCTAATTTTCAGCCCAGTGGAAGGTGCAGCAAATCTCAGTGATGGAGCATGTTTCTGCTTTGGGTTTGCGCAAATGCTTTCAGCAGATCTAGCCACAGGGTGCCAGAACACGTTCTGGTGTTAGGGCAGTGGACAGGGAGGGACACTGCTGCACCTGCCAGTGTCACTTCTCCCAAGCAGTATTTGTGCTCCTGCTTCAGTGCCACATACTGAGAGAACGCAGTGGTGACCTTGTTTCTAGTGATCTGTTCACCTCTGGGTAGCAGCAGGGAATGTGTGGTAGGGAGAAATGGCAGCAAGGGCAGGATTGGCATTGGTACGTGGAGAGCAGATCCTTCGCTTGCCTGCGCGCTTCCCTCAGCCACAAGCTGAAAGAGCAGGCAGGGAGGGAAAGAACTGTGTCGGGGTGGTGAGGAGCCTCCTGACCTTGTGGTTGTACTACAATGTGACCCTGTTCCTGCACCTCTCCAATCAGCCATCCCTTTTCCAGGGGTGTCTCAGCTGCCCAGTCAGGACTTGGAGCAAGAGGACAGCGTGTAGGAGTTGAAAGGGTCTTGCTTGTATGTCTTCTATGTGGGATGGTACTATCACAGAAACTAGCTTGGATTTCAAACTGAGCAGCTGAGATATGAGCTTCTGCAGAGAGTTCATCTGCCATGAAAAACTGTTGGGAAAACTGGTCAGGAAAACAGGAATATAGCTCAAGTTCCACACTTATGTGGAGTGTTCTCACTGCCATGGGTTTCCCCAGTCAAGTGTCAGCATCCCCAGTTCCATTTCTGTTTTTCCATAAGATTTATATCTCTCTGCCGTGTAGTAGTGACACTGCTTGCAGTTGGAGTGTGTACAGAGGGCAGAAAGGGTTCCAGACAGGAAGAGAAGTTGCTGATCAGGGGTTTCTTGTGGACTCAAGGGGAGCTTTTGGAGGAGTATTTGCCAGGTTTATCATTGATCAAGCCTTTGGAAGCTGCTGCCATCAATAGTATTGACTCAGATGTCTCCAACTTGTGAAGTTCCTGGAGCTTATGAAAGGACAAAGCAGCGCTTGATTAATAACCCCAAGAGCTTTGTTACACCACTGTGGCACTACAGTGTTCATGGCATGCCTCTAGCACATCTCACATCCTACTGCACAGCTGTTGCAGGGTGTTACACAACTGAGGCATTTGCTGTGAGTTGTCTCTGCAGACGCTGGTATGGGCAGCTGTAGGGGAAGAGATAATCAGCCTTTTGCAGTTGTCAGAGTGAGCAACCACACGTGTAGACATGGACAGCAGTGGTTTTGCTGCTGAGCAGTTACCAGGGCAGTGGGCCATGCTGCACCAGAGTTACCATTCCTCTGTCTAGACCAGCATGGCTTGGTCTATAGATTCAAGCAATCTCACCTCTTTCTCAGCCAGGGTATGCTACATCCTGCAGATACGCTGGTAAAATGGATGTGGGTAACTGTGCTCTTTGCACTTCACGTTAGCAGGAACAGAACTGTGCAGAGAGAGGCTCTGGTTCCAGGTTACTGACGCAGATGGATTACTAAAATAGGATTTGCCCAGCCAGGGAGAAGAGACTTGAGTGAAGCCGGAGGTGGTGTCTCCAACATTATCTGCAGCATTTTGTATCCTTGGATCACTTGCGAGGAAGAAAAGTACTCAAGAGGGAAATGGGAGGGTAGTTCTCTAGCTCAAGAGCCTGCAAATTTTAAAGGCCATTTACAACAGTGTGAGCTTGACTATTTGGTGCATGAATTCAGTTAAGTTTGAATCCCTGATAAAGTTCCAGTAGTATTTGATGTGCAGGGTCTGTTCCTTACCCAGTGGGGCCTCACCTACAGTTTCTGGGGTGCAGTTTTCCATCCTTGGACGTGTCCCTGTGCCAGGCAGGTTGTGCTGGCTGAGATCACACAGCCAGTTTGAGGAGGGAACTTAAAGAGAATCTTGCCCATTTTTCACAAATTGCAAGTTGAGCAGTATAAAATGGGAAGAAGGGTCTTAGTGGGGTCAAGGTGCTGTGTTCTGACGTTTGGCTCTTTGAAGGGCTTCCAGTACTTCTGGTAAAAGCTACCTCCTTCCACTGCCACACTGAACATTTCTTAGCAGCCAGCTTTCAGGCGCGCTTCAGTGTTTCAGCCTTGCCTTGTGCTTAGCTAGAGGGGTTACCTGCAGCACGGCAAACTTCTTGCCTTGTGCTGAGCAAGCTGCCTCTGCAGCGTTTTAATCTCCTCTGTGGTCACTGGGTGGAAGACCTAGCCCTGAAAGACTGTGCTCCTGTCTCCGTAGTACGCTTGTCAGGTAATGAGCCAGCACTTCAGGGAATCTCTGCTAAAGCACAAGAGAAGGTGGCAGTTTCCCAGGGACAAGTGAAGTATGTAGGACTGGACAGTAATTCTCTTCTTTCCATTGCCAGCTGTCCCCGGAAAATGCCTATGATGTGCTGTGCGTGGCAGACATGTACCTGCTGCCTGGGCTCAAGCGCCTTTGTGGCAGGACCTTGGCTCAGATCCTCGATGAGGACAACATTGTCAGCATCTGGAGGATCGCAAAGCTGTTCCAGCTGACCCGGCTGGAGGACCAGTGCACGGAGTACATGGCAAAGATCATCGAGAAGGTAGTGGAGACACCCACCACTGCACTTATCATGTGTGCCCACAAGTCTAACTGCACAGTGAACCCTAGATACAACAGATTTAATGGTTGTCCCTTAGTCTGTAGTAAGTGGTTGCCCCCTCTGGTTAAATGTGCTTGAAATGAGCAACAGTCAAGTAGCAAAGCACGAGGTGAGTTAGGATGGAGGATGAGGAGTCTGGCAGCACCTGATGTCACTGCAGAAAGCCAGATACAGGCGGCTGTGTAGCTCATCTCTGTGGACTGTGGGGTAAAAAACCTGCCTGAAGAGTTCTTCAAGTGCTGCGGGCAGGTGACTTTCACCAAGCTTTCAGCCACGGTGGCCCAAAGCAGCAACAGGGTTGCCTGAATGCACCAGCTGCAGCATGGGAGACCCAATGGAGCGTGCAGGGGAGCTCTGTGCAGGAATGGTTTTGGTGTTTGCTGGAGGAAGTTCTTCCTGGCATAATGCTATAGAAAAGAGTAATCAATGTGATTGCTAATCTCCTCCAGGATGACAAATCTAACAGTGGGGATTTCCACAGAGATTTGGCTGCTGAACAGCCAGAAGTAATGAATCTAGCACTGAAGTTTTCTTTATGAGACTCCATTTAAGTAACCCTCAGTGATTATAGCTTGAAGTTCCAGGACTTGTGGAGGAAATTGCCATATGGACAGATAGACTAGAATCTACGGGGTCGTCTTAATCTTGAGACATATCTTTATAAATGACTTGTACAGTTCACATTGGAATGTAGTATTTTCACCTGCAGCTTGAAAGGTGTGAAATTCATTTTGGCATGTGAAAATAGTGAAGGAAAGATTTTGAGGCTGTTCAGTGTGTAGCTTGAGTATGATAGACACATCAGTATGCGCCCAGATCCTGGCTTCTGAAAGGGGAGTTTTGTTTGAAAGCTGAATGAATATGCCAAGAAGAAACCAGGCAAGGTAGGGCTTTGCGTTCCCCTTCTCTACCCTGAGTGGCAGTCCTTGGGCACAGACTTGGTGATGTGCCTTCCTAAGGGTGTTGGCACAAATGGAGCCACCCCAGCTGTTCAAACATCAGCAGCTGCCAGCATCTTTGTGGAGATGCACTGATGTGGCAAGAGGCAGAGATTTTTGGCAGTGTGTGTAGCACAGAGCCGGGCTCAGCAACCTGCTGTGCCCAGGCACAGTTTGGTAGCGGAGACAGAGAGAAGCTGCCTCTCGCCCTTCAGCACACCACATGTTCCCAGGGAACTTGATGCAAAATCATTCATGAGTGACCTGATTCCATCAGGTTGGGTGCAGAACAGAGCAGCTGCCTCGCAGTGATCTGCTGGTCGGCTCTTGGTGGTAGGGCTGAGAGCCATGGTGGGAATAGAGTCATCTGTGGCTCCTGATTCTGAACTGGGCACAAGCACCCACTGTCTCACCTATTGCATGACATATCCCAAAAGTGTCTGGCAGCATCTCCTGGTTCCTGCTGAGAAGCCTTCCTGGAGAGAATATTGTGTATATTCACGGGCCCCAGTACAAGAACTATGGGTGCTTAGTTAGTGGATGTTACAGTGCTGTGTTTGAGGTGCAGGTTGTTTATATTTATTGTTGGAGTGTTACTGCTTCCTTAGGATGAATGGTAGGAGCCATCTCCAGGTGGTGCATATAGGAGACACAGGAAGAACGGGTCTTCGTGTGCCCTTAGCATTCCATTTTCTTGTGGGTGTTCCCTCAACGGTGGCCGAGCCCATTATCCCAACCCTTTACATCCCTTTATCTTGTCTTCTTTTGTTCACCCTGTCCAGCTGGTGGAGTTGGAGGAGTTTGCCGCTGCTGTGAAGGAGAATGCGGAGGCTGTGGAGGAACGGCAGGAGACTGACTCCATTCCTCTGGTTGATGACATCCGCTTCCACATCACCAGCAACGTGCAGACTTACAGTGCCATCGAGGAAGCCAACCAGAAGCTTGAAGCTCTGGAAAACCTCCTGGCCAGTATAGGGCTTGAGTGCTGATGTGTGCAAACCCGGCCTGTCATACGCAGCCGGCCTAGCCCTCGCTGGGTTGGCTCAGAGAGCAAGAATATCCGAGTCTCTGAATGTCTCTCTTCCCCTTCTTTGTCCTCCTTCCCATCCACTTTCAGGCATGATTTCTTTTTAATTTATTTATGTCTGGACATCTGTTTGTCTGGTTTGTGTTTGGTTTTATTTTGGGTTGTTTTTTTTTTTTTGTTTCTCCTTTCAGAAGTAGCTCCCAAAGCTCAGCCCAAATCAGTAGCTGCTCCTTTGTAGAATACAATACGGACAGGAGACTGCCAGCTGTTGGGAGTGGTAGAGGGGCTGCTCTGGGGGCTTGGTACTGCCTGGTGTTAGGACCCATCCTGTTCTCCTGCCCAACAACGCACTTCTGAAACTCCTTCACGGCAGGATATTTGTTGAATTGCTACCAGCAGAGGAAGAAAACTGGATTAAACTCCAAATAAGTATAGTAGAAGGGAGGTGGCCTTTCTTTCACTGTCAGCATTGTAAGATTGGCAAAGGTGGGCAGTGTTTCCCTAACAGGGACACAGGAGTTCTTGGCTATGTGGAAGGCACTGTCTTCACCTGCTATTCTAGTTCTTAGATGAAAAAAACAATGTGATTTCCGGGTCTTCCCAGGCTTTTTGTTGCTTTAAAGTGCTCAGAATTTTAAAAAGTTTTGCTTTCTGAACAAACTTCTTTGGGAATACAGTAGAGACCAGAGTCCTTCTGTTCTTAGAAAGAAGTAGGTTTCAATGCATAAAAAAGGGAGAGCACCCCTTTTCTTCCTAATGGGGAAAGGAAACACCTTCTTCCTGGAAACAGCACTTTTCTCT
This sequence comes from Nycticryphes semicollaris, assembly GCA_013400055.1. Lineage (NCBI taxonomy): Eukaryota > Metazoa > Chordata > Aves > Charadriiformes > Rostratulidae > Nycticryphes > Nycticryphes semicollaris. Next base: position 586,604 of record VXBJ01000760.1, on the reverse strand, counting down.
TTCTTTTGGTCCGTTGTGGTAGAGCAAAACTGACTTGCTGGTGGGTCAGGGAAGAGGGGTCACCAGAAATAATGTTTTTTTAAAGGAAAAGGGGCCTTTTGGGTCTCTTGCAGGGCAACTGTCCCACTCGTCAACATTCTGGCTTTGCTCAGCCTTGAGCCTTGTAGCTTCATTGTTCTCCAGGAAATTCACTGTTTGTACTAATGAATGTTTTTGAATCTGTGTTCTGCAGTAGGTCTCGTTATCTCGTGTTGTCTCCCTAGACTCGTAATGAGGGTAATAATGTTCTTTCTCCTTGGCACCAATCCGCAGGCAATACCCCTGCATAAAGCTGGCCTGGCCAAAGGGAATGGCATGTTCTGAGAGACTTGGCTCTGCAAGGCATAGGCCAGGCAGACTTTGCCATCCTGAGAGTTGGGAGGGAGAAGAGGCATTATGTGAAGGACAGAGGGTATCTCGTGCCATGGCTAACCTGTATCATCATTTTGGTCACTTTGTGAGGCAAGATCTTGAAATAATCCCTCTCAGGTGTGCTTTTGGTGTTTGAGGTGGGAACTGGGCACGGATCCCCTGCAGCTTCAAGGTGTTGTTTTCTGTAATTGTAGTGGTGTTTCACACGGATGAGGAAAGGACTTGGAGATCCAGCGTTTAGCAGGGACTTGCTACAGGTGTGGATGTAGTGGGACAGTGGGTTTCTCTTTGCTAATCTCACCAAGTAAGAAACTGATGCTCCCACACCCTGTGTGAACTGCAGCCTCACTGCCCCTTCTCTGAGTGCCTGCCCGTTTCTGGCACACATTGTTTGCGTGTACTTGGGCAAGCTTTGGGCACCACTTGCACTGGGCAAGCTGGGTTTGGGTGCAGCAAGGAGGGGGTACTGGGGTTTGGCCACTGTCCTCAAGAGAAGCTGGACTTTGGCATAATCACATGTCAGGATTGAGTTGCACTTAGCGGAAGCTGGGGACAGAGCTGGCAGGGCAGGAGTGGGGTGCGTTGACTTAACTGGACACCAGATACTTGTGCACTTTGTCATCTGTCTTTAACTGTTTCCTTTTGCAAAACAAGTCTCTTTGGGGCAGGGGATGGTGGCTGCAGGGCTATTTGAGCAAGGAAGGCTTCAATTCTGTTTTGAGACGCTTGTGAGGAAGTGCAAGGAGTTCTTGTACTTTGTTTTCTGCAGCCATATTAGGGTGAGGGAAGAGGATGTGTCCCTTGCAGGGGTGTGTTGTTGTATGGAAGCAGAGAGCAGCAAGAGTGTGCTTCTGTTTGGGGTGGTGACATGGCGAGGAGCTCTGTATTTGTTGTGTGGTTTGTGGAATGTACCTCCATGTCCATCTCTAAGCTTGGTGTGGCTTTGGCAGGACCACCAAAGAGCCCAGCACAACTTGAACTCATAAAGACATCTCAGTGGACTTGGGGAGGGGAAGAGCTATTGAGAAGGCTTTAATATGAAGTCCCATATATTTTAGAGGAAGAAGGGTGAAAGCAGAACTGCCTTTTTTCTTGCTCAGTGGAGTGTCAGGTTCATGAAAGCCTCCTACAGCGACAACCGACAGCTTAACCCAGCTGGTTCAGTTCCCCTGTGTTCTTGTTCCCGGTGTGGCTGAAGATGATACTGAACATGTAAGCAGGATGTTTAGTTTATCTCATCCCCTCTGCTCCTCCTGCATAAATTTTGCATCTGACATCTCAGTACTCAGCTTTCCACAGCAGTGACTGTGACAGCCCTGCACAAGGTGTGCACGGAGCCATCAGAGAGCAGAACGTGGCCTTTGCCTTCTGCTTGTGCCACGCAAGATGCAGAAACAGGATTACTGAGGAACATGCTAATGCTTTTCTCTGCAGATGCCTCAGCTGCTAAAGCAAAATGGACACTGGCAGTGAGCAAGGCAGGAGGAAGGCAGAGGAGGGGCAGCGGTGATGGGGAGCGTTTTCCGTATGGCTGCTCCTGCATAATTCCATTCCTGCGTCCTTCAGCGTGGAGCGAGTGCGGCCGCAGTTGTACACGTGGGAGGAAAGGTCAGTGTGGCCTTTTGATCTGCCTCCCCAGTAGTGCAGTTCCACATGGGCTGCTGAGCAAATGCCTCATCTGTCTGCGCGCACTTAGTGGTCACATCTGTGAGCCCTGTCAGATTGTCCAATTACTCGGGGTCCTTTAACCTCCCCCCCATCCCTTTTGGCAAAATAGGGCTATCAGAAAGCATGCTTAAGCAGATGGCCAGCATGCAGGGAAACTCTCTCACTAAATGAGCCAGGACAAAACTTAGATCTGAATTCACTTTATTCCTGCTGCAAATAATTTTATCACTAAATAAAAAAACTTTGATTTTTCTTCTGTTGCCAGTGTCCTATTTGTGTTCTGTTGCCTCTGTCCTTTTTATTTACTACTATCCACGTGTTGAATTAAGAAGATTGTAAAATTTACCAGAGCAACAATATATTTAAGAAGAGATATGTAAGCATGTGTGCAGCAATAAAATACTATATTTCATTATATCTGTTCCTGCTGTGGCCTCTTTATTACCAGCTGACAACATCGGTGCGGCTTTATGTCTGAAAGGACTCGGTGGGCTCCTTCAGGTTATTTTCCCGGGCCAAGGGCTGGCTCTGCACCACCTGGCTTCCAGGCAGTGACTCTGCTCTCCCCACTTGGTGACCTGCTCGTGGCCGGGCTGCTGCCCCAGCACGGGTGTAAAGCACCGGCTTGTTTTTGCTGGCTCCTTCCTCCCAGGGTTATTCTGTGTTGTTAGCAGCCTCGTGGCATGGGCTTGGTCGGTGGTGGTGGTAGGGGGTGATGCTTCTCAGAAAGTCGCTCTGGGCAGCCCCCAGCAAGTAAGTTTTCCCTCCTTCTCTTCTTGTCACCCTGTGCCTCTGTCATTGCTGACTGTCCATTAAACTTGAGGATGGAGATTTCTGAGCCTCTGTGCTTTAACTGTTTAACCAACTATTCTGACTTGCTTGGCACATCCTCTGAAGCATGTTGTTTTTTCCAAAATCTCGAGTCTGCTGAAGTGCCTGGGCAGTCCTCCTTCTTCTCTCTGAGGACAAAGACTGATTTTTCTCTTCTGCCGTCTTGTATGACTGGGTGACTGCAGTAGTTTTGGTGGCAGTAAGTGAGCTGCCTGTGCGCAACCCCTTGTTGACTTCAGAGTGTGACTGGCATGTGGGGACATCCAAGGCTGTCCCTGTGGCTGTGTGTAGGAATGTGCAGTTTTCGGAGGGGGGGTGGGAGAACACTAATAGCATCTGAATGACTAATGCTGTTGAAGGGAGGGACTGGGCTTTGGAAAAGTTCAAGCACTGATCAGGCCTTTGGAACTCAACAAACAGCACTTAACAAGGAGTATCATTGTGCTGGGAGAACTGGAGTAAAAGACGAAGCCTCTTTAAGAGGCTTGAGCTGTTCCTGTTGGTACAGTCATGGTCAAACTGTGGAGATGGCACCTTCCCACATACCAGCTCGCAGCCAGCGTGCATTGACAGACTCGTCTGCTCAGGGTGATGGGGTGATGCTGAGTTTCTCTTTCTTTGCTGTGGGCAGCCTGGCAAAGCCCTCGCAGCCTGGGAGATGGATTGTGTCTGTGTTCTGCTCCTGGGGATGAGCGGTCCTGGCTGGGGCTGGCGATGGGAAACTGCACACCGGGGGGTGGGTGTGCTGGTAGAGCAGGTTTTTGTTTTACCTTCTAAGCTAAAACAGAATTGACACAACAAATTCATTAATATAAGAGAGTCTGCATGGGCAAGCCATTTGTCAGAGTCTGGGCCTGTTCTGAATAAAGGTGCTGGCTCCACCAGGGCTGCTGCCTGCCCTGAAGTGCAGAGGGAGAAGGACAAAGAACGTTTCCAGGGTTGCAAATGGTTTCTAGGGTTTTAAGTTGGAAATGGGAGGTGAGTTATTGGTAAAACAAAGGCAAGGGCTGCAGAGAGACACTTTATTAATTAGGGGACAGCAGCCACACTTGGGTGCAGCGATGGACATACAGATTCTTGAGGCCACAAGCTTCAAGGTACGTGCGGTCAGCATCTGGGGAAGGGGGTAAGCATGCACATGCCTTTCATTTTTCCTGGTTGTGGTTAACTTTGTAAGCCTGCAAGTTCAGGGCAAGGTGTGAAGGGCATTTCAGGAGACTAAAGAAAGCCTTGGAAGAGGAGCAGTACCCAGGCAAAGAGCTACTTCTGGTCCCGAGGGTCTGGCTGCTCGATTCCCAAAATAAGCTCTGAGAAATGAGTGTGAGAGCTTTCCTCTCACTCCTCCTGTTGCTGTCAGAGCAAGCTCGAGGGGAAAGGGAGCAGGCTTGGAAAGTGAGATCTGCTCCCTGCAGCTCTCTGCCAGGGGGTCTGCTTTGTGCCCTGCTGTGTTTGCTGGTACAGCAGAACATGAGGCCATTGCTTTGGCGCGGTGTCTTAGGAAAGAGGGAGGTGAAGGGAGTGCTTGGCATGGCCAGATGCATCGGTTCATGGGCTCAGGGCATGGTGGGGTTGGTCTTTTTAAAGAAATCCAAAATAACTTGATGTAGGTCTCCCATGGAGGACACTGAGCTGATTTGTGTTGCAGTGGGATGGGCATTAAAACCCCAGTAAGAAAAAATGCCTCCCTCTTTATTCTTTTATCATACCGCTTTTTTTGCGAGCCAGGGTCATCCCAGTACCATTTGTACTGGGCTGTGACAGTGATGAACTGTGCAAGCAAGGCTGTGCAGAGACCTGCTCTGGAGGGAATGCAAGTAAATGTGTTAGTTACTGCTCCTTGAGATACGCTTTATGAGATGAAGGCTGATCTTTCATATCAAGGCTAAGATGACATTCTATCTCTCCCTTCTGCTCAGAAGGTTTTATTCTAACACATTCTTGGCACAGCACAGCAGAACCACCAATATTTCTATGAATTTTATTAAGCTTGCTTCCATAACGGGAGCCAGCAATCTGCTCTCTAGAACTCCTTCCACCCCCCTCCTCCCTGCATCCAAGACTAAACTTCTGTCCAGGAGTTTTAAACACGAGTTTGTTGGTGGCAAGTTCAATCTTCCTCCCTTTCCCAAAGGCTCTCATTGAGAAGCTGAAAATGCTTTAGGCAGATTGTCCAGGAAGCTTTTGCTGTCGTGTTGCTTCCCCAATCTGAGAGCCTGTCAGGCACAGTATCTTCAAATCTACCCAAGTCACTGGCTCTGGCTGTGCTGCTCCAGGAGTGACGGCTCCTTCCTTTCTCAGGACTGGGCGAGATGGTGTTTCTTGGTTTTTATCTGACCTTTTCTAATCATGCGTGCAATTAAACAAAAGTTTTCCAGGTCTGAACACACACGAGGGGAAAACCCTCCTCTTGCTCTGCCGACTGCAGTGCTCGCAGTGCCGGGCAGGTCAGTCTTGGCGTGCAAAGTTCAGCCTTCCTCAGGCATCCAGGGCTTGCTGGTCACACGGGTGGCCCCAGGCGAGGGATGCGCATGTGCTGGGCACGGGAAGGGAGGGCTTGGTGTTCAAAGTGCACAGGGTGAGCCTGGAAGCTCAGCACCGGTGGGGCTTTGGGTACGGGTAAGGCAAGGGCTGCCCTGTGCTGAGGGCAGGCGGCTCGTTGCTGTCACTGCAGCACGAAGCTGACCCCGCAGTCTGGCGTGGGGGAAAAACTGACTATTTTTTCTCCCTGGATGGGGAACCGGAGTTGTTTGTTTTCTAGCACGCAGCTATCTCCTGCTCCAAGTTCATTCTGTTGGCCTTGGGAGAGCTTTGCTAGTGTTGCCATCGCATGTCTTTTCATCTAAATGGAAGCACAACTCTGATATAAAGGCTGCTGACCTTGGGAGGGCTGGAAAGCCTTGCTTTTCTTGGGCCTCCAGCTCATGGCAGGGTTTACTAAGCTCTGGCAGGGGCTTGCTTGCCTTTGGTCATGGACCCTTCCTAAACTGGCGCAGGGAAGGTACCTTGTTCTTTGCACCCAAGCTGCTATCATTTTGCCTCTGCTTTTCTTATCTCTACCTGTTTTCTTAGAAGACAAGTGTTTTCCATGCTCGACTTCTTGCCCTCCCCTCTGCTTCTCCACCCAGGCCAAGCAGATTTCATTGCCAAGTTTCCTCTGTTTAGACATCAGCACGTATCATGCGATCCATCCAAACTCTTAATTGATCTCCTAGGAATTGTTCTCATCTGAATTCCTGGAGTGTTTCCAGACTCTGAAGAGCTTCCTCTGGAGTGAAGGGAAATTAATCCTGTGCCCCTCCTTCCTGAGAAGAGGTGGCCATGAGAAGGCCAGTTGTTTGGCTTGCTCCTGTTGGGAGATGTGGGCTCTGCACTGTTTGCTCATGCACGTGGCTGTTTGGTTTAATAAGGCAGATGTTAGGAGAACTGCAGGAAGGTGAGTGGTAACTTCACATCAGCAGCTTCCCCATCAGGTAGAGAAAGAGATCATCCCAGACTCGTGCTCATACAAAGGGAGAAGGGTGAACGACTGCTCAACCCCCCCCACTTTTGAGAGCCTGGAGTGAGCAGGAGCGGTGGCAGCAGGGCATCAGGGTGCTGGTGTGGTGTGTGGTGGTGATGGTCTCCAAGGGTGTGGTTGGCACCTGCATGGCCCTGTCAGCTCTGTCCCCTTTCCCTGTGATGGAGATCTCTCCAAGGCTGGGCAGGGACAGTGGCAGCAGGCAGAGAGGTCCCCGCTCACCCCCACCAACAGCTCTGGAGTGAATTGCACCCCTACTTCTCCCTCCTCTTCCAATGGCCTTTATATCCCACACTGAACCATTTGCCAGCAGAAAATGCAGCTGTAGCACTGATGGTTTATATGCTGAGCAGATCTTCTGTATTAAACTTCCCCACCACTCATTGAAGCTGCAGCATGTGGCCCTTCTCCCGTGCCTGAGGCTGGCTCAGGGGTGATGGGCTGTGTCCATGTCCAGGAGGTCTGACAGAAGCACAGTTCTTGCAGCGACGTGACTAAGTGCAGCACCTCTCGCCCCATGCCCCAATGGCAGGGCAGGGCTGCATATCCCCGCCAGCCTTGTCAGGGCAACCAGAGAGGACTTCTTTGGGGTTCAACCCCCTGCCTACCACGGCACTGCTCTGGCTCCTGCTTTACTCTCAGCTGGTCCCCACCTCGCACCAACCTGCAAGATAACACCAGACTAAGCACAGGCTGGGGCAGGGGTGAAGAAATAGGCAAAAAGCTTCAGTCTTCCTGCAGACTCGCAGAATCAGACTAGACACACATGCCAAAATCAGAAAGGCCGCCCATGGCCTTCACAGCTTGCTGGGCACTAGGTGAGGATACCAGGAAAACTGACAGCACCACAGCATGCACCCTTTGTCAGCCCTCACATCTGCAAGGAGCTTAATGAGCCACTAAAATGCCAGGTAAAAGAGCTGGGGGTGTTCATTATTAAAGCAGGTCTTGTTACTGTTGGTGTTTTTTACTGCCACAGTGTGCCTGCTGGCTTAGCAAAAACCCCCGGTGCCTCTCTCTGTGCTAACATGCATCCAAGTCTTCAGACTGGGGTGTGATCAGGTGTACAGCCTGCACAGGGCCACAGAAACAGAGTATTATTCTCTTGATTCAGCCATTTGAGGCATGAGGAGGATGAAATGAGTTGTCTGAGGTTGTGGGTCGGGTCTGGTGCTGTTAATGACTCTGGCCAGAGGGTGGGCATGTGAGTGTGCTGTCCCCTTCTGCAGCAGTGGCAGTTGTCATCTGTTTTGGGGTGCAAGTGAGTGGACAGGAAGCCCTCGCAAACGCAGTAGCCTGTCCTGAAGTCTGCACAGGGAGGGAGTCAGGAGGGGACCCTGTATCTGGGCTGTGCCCCAGCCCTGCTCTCTGGGCAGGAGGGATGTTTCTGCAGCACAGGACACCCCGACAGCCCCAACCCCGTGTTCAGATGGACCTGGGACTCCTACAGCACCGTGGGACACTGTGTGGGAGCTGAGAGCAACAAACATTGCTCCCCAGCCCTCTCTGTAGTCACAGCTGGGGGCAAAAGGTAGGATTTAAATGGCTGCTGCTTCTGGCCATGTTGCAGATGCTTCCTGTTTGAATTGAGTATGGTTCAGGATGAAGATAATATTTTAATGGGCTTGTAAATGCATGGGAACCAGGTCTCGAAGCAGGCTGAGTTTGCCTGTTACTCCAGGCTCCTCCGCCAGCTCCGGACTGCTGCTTCATCTGGGGTGCGGGAAGCATTTGGGCCAGGGGACTTTAGCTGAGGTGTTGCCTTAAAAAAAAGTACAATTACAAAAAAAAAATAATCAAGCTTTTGACTCTGAGTAGAGGGTAGAGCTAGTTTTCCTTGGGGTTACCCACCCAGCCAGCCCTGTCAGGTGAAACTTGTATGTAAAGGCATCTTACAGCTGCAGTGTCCCAAGCTAATTTTTTATTGTGCTGCTCTGGGCTATAGCAGATAGTGGCATGAGGTCATGGGTTTCGGGGCTCTTAAAAAAGCTGACCTTGATGCAGAAAGGCAACCTCAGGCCTCTCTGAGATGTGGCTGTCCCCAGAGCCCCAGTCTGCAGTGGCTGGAGAGCAGATGCTGGTCATGCTGGCCATTTGGCAGTGCTCAGGGGCTGCAGTTCCCCCTTCTCCTCCCCCCCTCTGAACTGGCTGAACAGCAATTTAATACCTTTCTGCCTTTTCCCTTCTCACCCTCTGAAAGGATGGCAGTCACCAAAAACGCCCTTAAACACGCTCTGTTCAGAAAACATAACTTTATTATTAGTTGCAATATACATTGTATTCCTTTAAGAATCCTAAACTTGTATATGGTTTTTCCCACTGAAAATACATGTGTATGTATATATGTTTTTATATATATGTATAGATATATAAATGTATTTTATTGAACTGGAACACAATGGAACAAGAGAGACAAGCTCAGAAATTACTTGGAAAATTGAGTGTGTTCTCAATGGGTTTGTGCTGGCAGTGTGCTAAGGTGAGTGGTATAAAAAGAACAGGCTAAATAGAAAATGTGATGGGTTATGCAGTGGGGAACGGTCTCTCAGTGCTACAGGTGGTGATATCTACAGTAGTTACACGTTGCTATTGCTCAGTCATGAGTGCCACCTCAGTCTCAAAGGCAGAGCGGTCTCTGATCGGCTCCGCACAGCAACGTTCGTAAGGCCGGCTGTGCTCCCTGCAAATGGTACCTGCCATTTGGAAATAGAGTTTAATTACATTTCCCTTGGCGGCGGCTCTGCTCATTACTAATCTGGTCAGGGAAGAAGAACTCCTCTGGGGCACGGTGAAACCTAACTGGGTCAATATAAAGTAGCTTATGGGCAGGAGAAGGGATCAGCGGCAGCAGCCAGGGTTGGGACGCGCTGGCTGAGCTACAGATGGTGCAAATCTCGGCTCAGATGTGACGATTCGCCCCTGGCTCCGGCTCCTGGCTCCCATCTCCCCACCTGCACATGGGCTGCTCCCGTTCCGCAGCCATCTCCTGGAGGTGTGCGATGCCGGGCAGGCTGCTGAGCTCTTGGGGCTTTTTTTGGGTAGGTTTCTTTCTGTTAATTTCCTCAGAAGATCATTCTTCAGAAAATGGACTGAGGGTGGCAGTAACCCCTGCTGTGCCAGGGCTTGGGGCTTATTTGGCTTTTTTGTTGTTGTTCTTTCAACTTTCTGTCTGTTAACCTGATTTTCAAACACAGCTTCCCCAGGCCACATGCCATTGCTGAGCTTAGCTAGACAGAGGGAGAAGCCTTCCCCACATCAATGTAATTGTTTTCCTTTTATTTCTGCTGAGCTGCAGATGTTTCTTGGGTGAAAGAACACATTTTATAAAAGGCACTGACCACAGACCTTCCTCTGCCTGAAGCTGGGTTGGAGGGAGCAGCCGAGCTCTGACCTTCCTGCTGGAGGGTCACTTCCCTCCCCCCCACCAAAGTGCTTGTCAGTTTGGGAAGGGATGTAAAGAATGTGGGCATTGATTTGCTCCTCCTGACTTCCTTGGGAAAAGTGCTTTCAAAAATCCCACCCTTAAATCATCATCTTGTTACTACCCCCGCAATGTCTGTCACTACTGGATCACGCCTACTTGATTCCCCTTCCAGCTGAAGAAGCAGGTGAGGTTTATCACCGCTGTAGTGTTTCTCCTCCTGCTGGCTTTCCCCAGCAGCATCTGACAAGGAGGCATCTCGCTCAGGGAAAAGAAGCTGGAACAAGCCAGGCTGCTGGAAGATACTAAACAGGTGACCTGTGCATTGCCTCCTTCCCAGAGCAAGTGTCACCAGAGGTTTAGCAGGGGTTTGAAGGAAGAGCTGATTGCACTGGAATAATGAATCAAAAGCTAGTGTTGCTGGGAGAACTACAGCTCATCCCTCTCTTTAGAGGACAAGAAAACACAAGTATGAAAGTGCCTGGATCAATGTCTACAAAAGAGCTTTCCTGACTTGGACCCCTTATGGCCATTACACGGACGTAACCTGCATCCACACATCCTTCATCCATCCACATTGCTGGGACCGAATGGGACCAAGCCCTGATTCTGACTGTTATTGCACAAAGGTCCCTTTCCTGAATCTTGCCAGAAGTGGCTTCAAGGGGAGGAGAAGCGGGTGACCCCCCTGCAACAGTTACAGGTGGGATCCAGCCCTGGGGACAGCAGAAGACGTAGCGATGGTTCCCACCACTGCCAGGGAAGGCAACAAGGGGGCTGGCTTGTCATGGGAGGAGATACCCCACTCTCTCATAGTGCAACATTTGCAGGCATCTTCTTGCAAAATTGGTGGGAGCAGGTTAAACCCCTCCCTTGGGCTAGTGCCAAGAACGTGTTCATAATTGGGGGCACCACCCTGGAAAAACTGACCCACACAGCCACCCACGCTGTGATCACTGCGCTGCTTTTGCTGTGTCAGTACAATGCCTCCAATCCATAACTGAGTCTTAAGTCTTTCCTTTAGCCCTGCTGCTACCGGAGACCTGAGCAGCTCTAGGATTTGGCTTGTCTGCACCACTGGACCAGTCCACAAGTTCCTCCATGGCAGCTTGTAACAGCAGTGCCCCTGGACACCCCTAGTGCAGCAAGGGAGATGCTGGATGGATGATTGCACCGAAACTCTGCCTTCAGCTCCCCACGTTGCCTAAAGGGGTGAGCTCAGGCCCTCTGCTCAGTGATCTGCCCCAGAGGTGGCTGTGCTGATTAGGAGGAGACTGGGACAAGCTTGGATGGGATCTCTGTTCGCGCTGTGGGTCTCCTGCTAAGCCAGTGGACCATGAGGACACCCACTGCTAATCCCCACCCACCAGATGCTCTGCGCTTCTCTCTAGCATTATTTTCAGGACATTTTCCAACTGATGAAGGAAAACAACAGATTATGACTGTAAAGTTATGGTGAGAGGACTGGATCCCAGTAGGACAACATTATTCCTTGCCAAGAGAGGAAACAATTAACCCCTTCTTTAGACTCTCCTCCCATCTCTTCCCCAGCTCCCAGCCACCTCTATATACATCATATATTATATTACTATATTCTTATAACTTTGACTTTGCTTTTTCATTTTCAGTAGCGCAAGTGATTAATTCCAAAAGAAAAAAGAAAGGAAAAAGAAAAAAAAAGGAAGGAAAAAAAGCAGCCCCTAGGAATATTTACAGAGTAGTTAATTTTGCAGAGGAGATGGGGTTTGGCACTGGGAAAAGCATGGTTTTTGAATGTGCTATGTGGGTTTGATTCCACATTCCTCCTCTCCCCTCTGGGATCCTGCTCTGATGATGAAAATTAAAGAGCTGTTCAACATGCTTTCCCCAAGTGCAAACTCACAGAGGACATGCAGGGCGGTGGGAGGGCTCTCTGTGCTCTCCCCTGGCCTGGCCTGCTTTATAGAGGCAGTATCCAAAGGTGTCTAACCTTCTAAACCAGCCTTTCACCTTCAGGGAGCTGCCAACTCCATCCTTAGACTCTGCTTGTTACCCAGCTCCTTTGTTACTCTTCTCAAGGACCAGGGCTTTTAAGGTGCTGGATGGTGGGGTCAGGGAAGGGACTATATGCACCCGGAATCAAAACCATAAAGTGGAAGATACTGACTTTTTTAACATACCAAAAATTATTGCAGTATAAATACACCCCTGTCACCCCATCAAAAGCAGAGAAGGGGAAGCGATGGGGGAAGTTTGGTGGGTGAGGGGCATTTCAGTAAAATCACCTGACCTGGAAAGCTTTAATGACTGCTCCCTCAGCTATCAATCCTTCCCCAGATCAGGGCAACGGCCATTTACATCAGCAAATATTGCCCCACCCTGTGCCTTTCCCCCCACCCTCCCTTACGCTGTGCACGATAAAATATCTCAAGAATCCCTCCACATTAGATCTTTTTCAGAGAGACTGCTGTTAAGAAAAGCATCATTTCCCAGAAAACCCCAGTAAGAGCTACAAAACCAATTGCTCTTAAGTATGGCTGGATTCCTCAGCTGCTGAGACCTTCTGACCAATCCACGTTAGTATTTCTGTGAAGACAGAGGTAGAGACCTCAGGCAGCTCTTTGTGGAGGGCATGATAGGCTTCCTCATACACCTGCAACCAGGGAGAAAATGAAGATTAGCACAGAAAAAGTATAATCCGCATGAAAAAAACAGCCTTCAGTCCCTTCTTGTCAACACCCACAGGTCCAACACGTCCTGCCCACAACTTGTCAGGTTTTTTTCCTAGATGTGGCAGGTTATGAAATCAAAGAGATGCCATTGGCGGTGCTGGCTCTCCACGAGCAGGAAGGTATTGGCATTGCAGGTTGACATCTGCACCTTACCCGAGCACCCTGCTGCCCTTTTGGAAGATAATGCATGTCCCAACCCCATGCATTTATTGCTGCTTGTCCCACTAAGAAAGAGGAAATACTTATCATGCCCTTGGAGTTTAAAAGACAATGGGGGATGTTCCCATCATGCCTTGTGCAATTTTACTCCTTTTATGCCCAGACTATCCAGTTATTTTTCCAATGACAAAAGCTTTCCCTTGGTCTCCCTGTTTCTCTTTCAGGCTCATTCATGTGCTAACAATTGGTTAATCAGCTGTGGCTCTCTAGAAATGAGCAGATGTGGAGTGGCTTTTGTTGTGCGGTGCTTTGGAAAGGCCCCTCTGCACCTTTACGGCTGGGGCATGAGGTAAGGTCGGTGCTCACACAGTTGGCATGGTTCACAAGAGCTTTTGGGGTCAACACTTCACCTGCTTATGAGCCTTGCTCTACTTCTGTGCCAAGTTGCTTCATGTCCAACAGACCTACTCGGTACACAACTACCCCCGGGTCAGGTCTTGCCCACAACCCAGCTGTAGCTGGTGAAAGGCCATGGCACTGTGCCTCAGGAGGGCTGCCTCCTGGTGGAAGGGGCTGTAAAGTGGTTGGTCTTGCTAATGCATCAGCCCTGCTTTGCTTCCAGCTCTCTAGAGCTCAGCAGGCTCCCTACCCCTCAGAGTCACTCATGCTCAGGCCAACACTGACAGGATTATACCCCAAAATTCAAGAATGCAAGGTGACCTTGAGCGTTTTGTCCTGGCTCTGCACTGTGTCCATCAGTAAATAGGACCCTTTGATATCACAGAGCTTGTCGGAAGAGCCGTGTAGCACCAGGATGGGCAAAGTCAGCTTGGGCAGAGCTCGCTCGATTCTGGCAATGGCATTCATCAGCTGGATGACGAAGGAGACCTTCATGCCACCGTGGTAGACCAGGGGATCAGATGTGTAAGACTCCATCTGTCAGGGAGAAAGAGGTAATTTAAGGTTAGCAATATTTCATGCAGAAAAGACAAAGCAGGTCAGCCTGGCAGTGAGGGGTCTCTACACTTGACTTGTACGGTCATTTCCTACTCTGTTAGGACATCCTGTCACCAGAGTCAAGGTCCAGATCTTTACCGCAGCTACCCGGAACAGGTCACGCAACCTGGCTTGCTCCCTGCTCTGTGTTTCTCTCTTATGTCACAAGACAATATTGAAGCCAAAGCTCTCTCTGCAGTAAACAAACAGTGCTGGACAAGGACTGTTCCCGTGGGAGCACCTGCCTGCATTTTTCTGCTCTGCCATGGCCTTTTGTTAGTCAAAGGTGTTATCTCTCCTGCAGAGGGTTCTTCAGACTGTGTTACTTGAAAGCTGATGTGCTCTGGGTCCTTATCCTCTCTGCTGAGGGCTCAGATGTTCTCTTCCACCTTCCCTCTCTGGGGATGGAGACCATGACCTACACCTACAGACAAGTGACACACCTGACTGCAAAGCATTCTCATGCTGAGGGGTCCTCTCTGGTTGCAAAGAGTGCACAGACAAGACAGCAAATGGTGGCAGGCAAAAAAAAAAAAAAGAGAAAAAAAAAGTCAACAACTTGCTCAGCCAGACTGTGAGAGGATAAAAATGTACAAGAGCTGGTGCAGAAAGTTGCTAGGAACGAGTAGTTACCACAGCAGGCAAATCTACAGTAAATATTTGTATACTGTACATGGAGACAGCCCACACAGCCACTACCATCTCAATATTTGCCAGAATGCTTTGATTATGGGTTGGTCTCTGGCACAGCCTCCAGTTTCTTCCAACCCTGGCAGATGTTTATAGAAATGATGGGTTATTTATAGGTTAGCCAACAACAGTCTCCTCCTCTCCTCACAGGCAGTGGGGTCTGTTCAAATTGTCCCTCGCTTTGCAGAAATGATGCCCTCTTGTTGCTGCATGTGCCTGCCCTGAGATAACCACGAGTGGGAGGTGACCCACAAGACCACCCCAGGGACACGTAGCTATGTGTAAGCGGAGGCACAGACACGCACCATAGCAGGGCAGCACGGCCTGCCTGGTCCTCACCGAGAAGCCAGAAAGACTTTGGGATGGATTCTGTGTTCATCTCCTCATGAGACGAAGCTATCAGGGTGGCAGAAGGACACTACATGGTGGGGCTTTACCAGCTGAGGGAATTTATTTGCCAGGGCGTGTAAAGCCAGTTTCCCTCCACATTGTCTCAAATATGTTGGGGCAAAAAGCATGGGAAATGGAGCTGGCAGCACTCAAGTCTTTCCCCATCCCCTTCTTCCTTCCAGTCCCCACTATCTCCTGCTGTTTGAACCCCTGGTTCCTACCCCCAAGTGCGGCAAAGCAAGGAACGGGTGGGAATTTGAGACTATTAGGGGCTGGCACCTGTTAGTTCCAGCCCAAAGAGGTGACAGTGGTCAAGGGAGTGAGAGCTGTAGAGCCACTCTAACTTGTGCTGGAATTGGACCAAAGAAATTCAAGTTGTTGTAGCACTCATCTTAGGGAACCTTGGATCCAGCAGATGTTTCCAGTATTTGATTAAGGCCATTGTTGTGTTTTGGCCTCTGTGCAAGATTATGGCTACTCTGAAGTGAGGGCTAGTTTTTGGCAGGAAGACAAACACAGCAGTCTCTCACCACAGCATCTTATGTCTAGTATCTCCCTTTCAAAGAAGCAAGAGCCCGTGCACTCTGAGGGTTTAGAAAACTCTGTTTGTAAGAGGTCACTGCAAAGTTAAGACCACGGTTAAGGACATGCTGAGCATCCTCTGCTCCTGCTAAACACATTTGGTCCTCCTGGCTCTGCACGGACTCTTCTGGTGCCCAACCAGCTTGTTGGTGCAGAAACCTCCACCTGCGTCCTGCATTCCCTGCACTGCTCAGCCTGCTTGCCTGCCATGCCTTCCTTGCTCTACAAAGAGCCTCAAAAGAGCAAGTAGCTCCCTGTGTTTAGAAAGAAGCATCCTCTCGTGAAAGCGCTCATGGAAAAAATTCAGCTTCGATTTCCAAAACACCAACCACCTCTAATTTGGCTAGCTCTGCCACTGACAGCTGGGTGTACCCTGATATTTTCAGCCAAACATTTTGACTTTTCATCAGCATTTTGAGCAAAACCACCACGTTGCACTGGCTACTTAGCAACTGGCTTCAGCCTAATCTGGGAGTTGCTTGTCTGGATCTATGTCTGGATCTATGCGTTAAAGCAACACAGCTTTGAGAGGGGTTTCCTTTTATTTTTTTAGGATTTTTTTTTTCTAATTGAAGACGACAAATGAGAGACTTTACAGGGGGCGAATCAGGAGGGGTGGGTGGACAGATTGACAGACGTTCCTTTCCCATGGAGTAAAACAATGCTGATGACTTCATCTGAGCTGGCCCCCTCCCCAGCCACAGAAATGCTAAGAGAATGACCTAGTGGGTTTCTTTCTTTCTCTTGTTCTTTTCTGAAAGAACAGGGATTTTTTAGCTACTGAGCAGCCAACAAATATTTTTGTGTAGATGATGGGAGGGAAAAAAAACCCCAAAACTAATCTTAACCCAGATTGATCAGGACTGTGGGGGGAGGATCCTGTTCCCAGTCGATGAGCAGGAATCTTTGTCTGAGTTACTATTCAGCGCATGGGGCGAGGGCAAATCAGCAGTTCGCTGGGGAAAGAGGGAAAGACAGGGAATGGGCTTTATATTCTGCGAGTTATAAACTGCGAACCCAGCAAGCCCAGAGCTCCTGTTGGCACACCGAGCTCTGGGAGAGAGGGACAGGCAAGTGAGGGTGTCCCCAGGAGAGCCTGCAACCACTTCCAGCCACGGTCCAGCAAAGGCTCTGCAGAGTCCATCACAATAGCTTTTTTCTCTTTATGTAATTCTAAGCCAGAAGCAACCGGCAGGGCTCCTACTGCATTCCACTCCCCTGCTTAGAGGTCTGTATATTCCCTCTGCATTTTGCAGAGCAATAAATTCATTATAAGGTAATTACATCCTTATCCTATGTGGACTCTGCAGGCGCAGGACTAAAGTCAGGGGGACTATTCCACTGAATTCCACAGCAGCTAACGAAGATTAATGGGGTAAAGGGGTGTCCACCCCTGTAATGTTATTCCTCCTTGGAATAACAGGGCTGCGTTTTTAAGGCTTCTCCTTGCTCTCTTTTGTGTCCTTGCATCTGATATAGCAAGCAGATCAAACGAACATCACCATACCATCCTGTGTTTCAGTCCCTACACCCCGAGGACAGCCTGCTGGGAACATAAACTCATCAGGAAATTCTTGGATGATGTCCCAAGAATATATCTAGAGAATAGAAAGTTGGTCTGGCAGGAGAATATGTTTAACATATAAATAATGGATGTTTCCAGCACATTGTGTGCTTTGAAGCTGCGCGTCTTGAGTCCAAAAGGAGGGTGGAGTGTGCGTTAGAGGCAGCCAGAGGACCAAGATGCTGTGTTGTCTTCAGTGAGTGCCTGGGGCCTCAAATCCTGGTGTTTGAAGATGGTCGGGAAAGCGCTTTACATTGCAATCCACAGCTGCTATGTCAGCTGTGTGTTCCCTTGCAGGTGTGCAGGCAGCACAGCAAGAAGGGGCTTCTTGTCTCATTTTGACGACTACTCCATTATAAGCAGACTCTAATGAAGCAGACATACATTTTTATTCACTGTAAAAGGCTTCCTCTTGCTCCTGCTTCACAGAAAGGGCAGAGGAAAAACAACGCTCAACACTCTTGAGACTTGGAGCACCACAGAGCACAGAGAGCAGCAGCAAATATTTGTGTAGAAAGATTACAGAACAGCATTTATTAAAAACTATGTCCAGTGGTTGCTGTGGTGATTCCTAACATCACCCCAACAGCCTACATGGAAATGCTTAGTCAATATTGTGCACCAAATTAAGGGAGCTCACTGAAAATCTTCTAAATTATTAGTTGTGATGTCCCCACATTGTATTTAGTGCAGCTCTAGCACCTTCCAGCAGAGGATCCAGCTGTTGGAGGTGTATTTAAAACTGCCACCCTTAAGGACCAGCTGCGTCATGGAGTTCAAGTGCCACTCAAAAAATCAGTACAGAAGCAGGCAAAGACCCATGTGTCTCAGCCATGGTCACTCTTCAGGTAGAAGTTAACACTCTCAAATTCCTCCCCTCCTCCAGAGCACTGATGGCTTTTATCCTCTAAATACAAATACAGCAGGGAAAACTTTCCTCCATGTGATTTTAGTGAATTAGCTCTCTAATTTAAACCTTTCCTCTGAATTATATGCAACAAGTTATGGCAGCTGAATGTAATTAAGAACAGGTTTCTATAGCTTGACTGGAATGAGCCTTCTTCCTGAGTATGTATTTTGTGCAGCCTCATATGGTACTTAAGAACATATGTCATATGGTGCATCAGTGGGATGCGGATAAACTTGTTCCATGCTTGTCCCGACAGTTTCCTAGAACCTACTTTGTCTTCTTCTCAGCTTCTCGAATCTTCCTGCCTTCAGCCCAGTGCAATGACATGCTCTGCTCACAGATCAGAGAACTGGAAGCCGTTTGACCAAAAACCCCTTTGGCAGAGCCAAGAAACAGCCCTGAACACCTTGTGGCTATTCCAGGAGACTGTTGCTTTCCGGTTGCTTCCCGGTTTACTGAATTAGTGACTCAAGGAGGTGAGATATGCTGAGGCTGAATCCGAGGCAATGACATCTGGTTTTGGTAGTGATGGCATGAACAGGCTTCAGCAGTTATTACCAGGAGCAGGTCTGAACGGGAGAAGAGTTGAAGCTGTGGTGACACTACGAAAATGTCACCTTGGAACACTGTGCAGTCACAGTGGTGGAGCTGGAATTGGGTTGGTACTGCAGCTGCTTCAATTGCAGCTAATTTAGAGTCTTATTCTCAGGTACAGCAAGGATACACCACTTGTTTGGAAAGGCTCATGCAGAGCCAGTGTGTAAGCCAGGAGGCCTTGTAGGTCTTTGGAGTAAGCACGCTCTTTTCCTCTCTTTGATCCGGCACAATGTGATCCTGGGTTGTGAGCAGGAAAACAAATCTCCAGGATTGTAGAGTTTTGTCCGGTTTCACTGCAAAGTGCAGGGTTAGAAAGGTCGACTTTAGCAGTGCATTTGCAACCTGTCTGAGCAGGTATTTGCTGCTGCAGTGAGCGGTAGTGGTGCAGCAGTGACCAACACCGTTCCTGTGTGCTTCCCACCACCACCGTAGCACAGATTTCTGGTAGGTCTTGTGTCCAGAGTGACTGTGGGTGCAGGGCACCCCAACAGGAAGAACAGTGGATTTCCCATGGTGAACCCAGTTTCCTGCTTTGTGTAAAGTTCATTCCACTGACTTTAGAGCTGTTTTACCTTTTTACACCAGCATATATCTTCCCCTTGTGATTTAGCAAAACATGGTTTTTTTTAAAAGAAAAAAAAAGAGAAATAGCAGGACTGGGATAGGATACCAACTATACTATGACTTTAAACTCCATTAAGGTTCTCACCTCCTTCTTGTTCCGGGAAATTGCATTTGGATCTATCGATCCCAGTGACAAGTTTGGGAGCACAAAGTTGAGCACTTTTGCTGCAAAGACCTGTGGGAGAGGAAAGCAAGCAGTTAGAGAGCTAGTTAAAGCAAGGGAGATAACACAGAGGGCCAAATCCTGAGCTGGTGGGAATCAACAAGGAAGTTAAATAGTTGAGAAATGCCAACTGACACCGGAGAAAGATCTGTCCTATATTTAAAGCATTTCTCTTAAAGAGAAAATGTTTAATCTGCTCCTGGGACCGGGGAGTGGGTGTGCTAGTCTGAAATGCTGTCAGCTGTCTGTCCACAAGCAGCATCACAGCTTCATTGTACTTTGCCTTCTTCTCATTCTCCAATTAATTTCTAAAAAATCCTCTGTTAAGTACTTTGATAGGAAAAAGCCATTTCCAGCCCTCAGAAGCACTGTTTTTTATTGTTTTACTGCCCTTTGCTTGCTGCCACAGCTCTGATTTCAGGCTGCAGTGCATAGCTGATGTTTGGTGTGATTTGCCTAGGCTGCACTCCTTTTGATAAGCATATTCTCCAGGGCACCTGTAAATAAACAACAGCAAAATGTGCATGCATTGGCTGAGGAAATCCACCGCTCACTTGTCTCCTGGGAACGAAACACAAAAGCATTCAGCAGCCCAGGCTCGAAACCGCGGGTGGAAGAAAAGGTAATATCTTTTATTTCAATAGCACTACGAGCGTGTTGATACCAGGGTTCTGCTCTGATCTTTGATAGCTGTCTTTAATTAAATGATCCCCACTTCAGTCACA
Organism: Nycticryphes semicollaris; assembly: GCA_013400055.1. Taxonomy (NCBI): domain Eukaryota; kingdom Metazoa; phylum Chordata; class Aves; order Charadriiformes; family Rostratulidae; genus Nycticryphes; species Nycticryphes semicollaris. Next base: position 566,645 of record VXBJ01000760.1, on the reverse strand, counting down.
AACTGTGCAATTAGTGTTTGCTGGGCTGTTTTATGGCCCTTTCATGTTCACCGCTATCACTTGCGGGTAGGCTGTCACCTATGTTCTTTCTTTCTGCTGGTATGGAATCACTTCTGAAGCACTCCCTGACATTTCAAATGACACGTGACAGGCTAGTGATGACATTAGGGGAATAACACAAGGCTGAAGTCAAAGTCATTCAGGAGTGAAAAGCAGTAAAGACTCACAGCAGACTTGAGAGCATGTGTGTACCTTGGGGTGGGTATGACCAGGACCTGGTGTCTCTGCCTACCTGTGTATTGAACCCCTCACTGGCTATGACATTGTGTCAGCAAAATTGATTTCTACTGAGGTCTCTGGAGTTAGACCCATAAAATAACATATCCACGCTGATGCACGTATGAACTTATGATGCAAACAAGTGAGAATGAGGATTTACTTGTTTTGTGTTAACTCCAGGCAGTGATGATTTGGGGAACGCACCTTTATGAATCCTAGGTGAGGTCCTGGACTCTGTGCGCTGACAATGCTGTAACAGTTTTTCTTCTCTGAAACCACTTACAATCACTCAGGTATATGCCAAGTAACTTTGGACACCTCGCTGAAGTACTTAACTTAGAAGAAGTGTAATTGCCCTAGGCTTTCTGCTAAACTGCCACAGGCACAGGGCTGGCTTCTGACCACAAGTATAGCAGCACGTATCGTCCTGGATTGGTGATACCAGAGAAGTAATTTCTGGTATGTAGCTCTACAAGAGAATCACCAGGGCCTGTACATAGACATGTCAGATGTACATATGCACACATTCTCCCTATGTGCATAAAAACTCTCATTTATGCACGGACAGAACTAACCTTGGTCTTACAGGACTGATTGTGAAAAGACTCCGCCACCATCCCTTAAAGGGTCTTCAGATCTGTAGGAAATACTCCATTCCCTCCGACAACCTCAAAATTCTGATGTAATTTTGATGATTCTTGGAGGCAAGGTCATAGCCAGAAAAAATGTTTTATGTTATAATCAAAAATTCAGAAGGTTCTCCTGGGCCTTCACGGATTCTGCGAGCACTGTGATAGTTTGTGACATGCCTGCCTTTAATTAAAAGCTGTGGCGTTGAAGCGCTGGCTATATTTGCCACATGAAAGTTTATCTCCCTGTTGGTTCAAAGTGGCAATGTCAGCTCCCAAATGATCAGGAACGGGTAATACAACGATGGGGTTATTACTGGTTGGGCTGAGGACAGCCTTACGGAGCAGTGGTCATTGGAGCGGCTCAAAGCCACCACAGGTGCGCGAAATATTAACAGTGTTCAAATCCAGCCCTTCCCTCTCCGTAAGAGAGATCTCAGAAATAAGATTGAAATAGATGGCTGAACATTGCCTCTTGACTGGAAGTGTAATTTAACAAGTAGGTCGATGCTTCTATCAGGAGACAGGATTTATAGGGTATTGATGAAATTGTGTTTCTGCAAAGAGCAGAATTTGATTTTCCTGCACGTCGTCTGCAAACACGCCACGTTTCTGCTGCTGCCAGGGCTGGTTCAGCAGCGAGGGAAGGTATTTCTAACACAGACTGAGGGACCCAGTGTGTTATCTGACACACTGTTATTGCTGCCTTGAACCCTCGTTTGTTTAGGCCAAGGTAAATTCCTGCTCAGCTGGAAACTTCCCCAGCAAAGGGATGAAGGCAATGGTCCTTGGGAAATGGCCCAGGGCTGAGAGGTCCTACCAGTTTCAAGGGAAAACCAAAGCCTTTATGCTTCAGAGGCGCAAACACCACTGAAATGTTTTTCTGGCTCTCAGAGGGAAAAAAAGCACACAAGGGTTTTCAGCTCAGCTTAATGGCAAAACGTGGTTTACACGGGAATACTCTGCCTGTTTTCATTCCTTCCTCTTGAAAATACCGTTTCAGCTCCAGGACTGCTTTCAACTAAATTTCACAGAGCAGAGATATTTTGGGAATAATTATTTTTTTATCAGTTTTGAGATGCAACAGGAGATTTGAAAGAGAAATAAACTCACTGTGCACTTGTATTGCTGCATTTGAGTCTCTCTAGGAAAGAGACCATATAAACACCTCCAAAACGCTTCAGTTAGAGATTAGGATTTCCTACACTGAAATAAAGCAACAATCTGCTACAGAACTGTAAGAAACCAGACTACAGTATATTAGTTCCCACAGAACTGGTAAACCCTTATTTCAGAAAGGGTTTAGCATCTGGCAAAATGTATAGCTCTAAAAGGAAAATCCTTGACTTGACTAGAAACAGGTGGATAACACTGTCTCTCAGATTCAGACCCTATACTGTTTCTTAACACTTATTTTTCTTTTTCCAAAGTAAGAAAAAGCAGGGGCACTGGGGCTTATGCCAAGTCAGGTATAGCCTCACCTGTGAAGAATCAGCTACCAGCCTCCTAAAAGCACTCTTTAGTGCACTGACTCCTATATTGGGCTGGATGACGTCAGGATTCCCTTCCCCTCTGAAAAGTAGGTGGACTGTAGGGGAGGCACTTAGAAGGGAAATACTGACTGGCATCCAGGTGGCACAGACCTCAGCAGGGTTTTGCATTTTAAGGCTAGAGGTCTTAACATGTTTCCTTTAGTGGAAGAGCGAGGTAATTAAAAAGCACCCTTTTGTGCTTGTAATGATCTGTCAGGTCAGTAGATGGCTTTGGTTAAAGCAGAAGGTGAGACAGGATTATACTGAAAGCTGAGGCAATCTGTTTTCTTTCTCTTAGAAGAAAAAAACCCCTCAGAAATAACTTAAAAGTAGATTAAAACAAGCTAGCCCTAGCAGAATTCTCTAGGGAGAAAGGATAAAGGAATGAATCCTGTGGGAATGAGATGTTACGTCATCCCTGCTGGTTTTGCTGGTCCTTCTTTTTGCTTCCAGCTTCTTTTAGGATTTTTGTTTATTCTTTTAAAAATCCAGTGAGGAGGGGAGAGCTGAGGGTCAATTGTCTTGTAGAGCCTCCCTGGGGAAGGGGAGTGAGCAGTGCAAATTTGGATCAGAAATAGATACAGAAGAGAGATGAGAATGGGGGAGGAGGGTGGGGGCGGGGTGTAAAGCATAAATTCAAATTGAAGGAGATGGTCTGGACATGAACCAGCCTCGGTACCAAGCCAAATGGAATGCTGCTGGAGCAGTGATGCTTTAGCTGGAAGCCTCCTTTGAGGCTCAGGAAGGATTCCTGGGACTCAAGTGCTCTAGTTTTGTTTAGAAACTGGTCATCTCCCAAATGCCAAAAATAACCCCGTCCTGACTTAGCCACCAGTCTGTGTTGCAGCTGAACTGACTCTGTATGAGTCAGGAAGAAAACTGTAGGAGAGGAAGGGAAAGGATGGCACTGTGTGGGCTGCCATAGGGTGTGGTGAAGAATGCACAGTCTGCTACCACCTCCCGAGGTTCTCTGACTCTCATTCAAATAAGTGTTTCTGGATGAGTTCAGGATTCACTTCCCCTCTGAAAAATAGGTGGGACTGTGGGGGAGGCACTTAGAAGAGAAGTATTGACTGGCATCCAGGTGGCACAGGTCTCAGTGGGGTTTTGCATTTTAAAGCTGGAAGTCTTAAAATGCATTTCACTCAGAGGAAGAGCGAGGTGAATAGATGCAATGCGGGTTTGCTCTTACCTTGATGGGAGTGGCGACTTCTGGGCTGGCTACCACTAAAGGAGAGATTAACAGCATGCCTGAAAACTCGCTGGGTCTCTCACTAGCTGTCAGAATGGAGATGGCTCCTCCCTGCAATGCAAAATAACAGCCCAGAGCTTAATGCAGGTGTCGGCATCTCATTTATATAGCAATCCTGTTACTTGGAAGGGTTTTAGTCCAAACAACCAAATTATTTCTGCTCCAGTGGGAGTGCAGTGTTGTCAGTGAGGAAGGCTGGAGGAGCAGTGACACTAGAAATGGCTGGGTTTTCTTGGGGGAGAAAAGACCAAGTTTCTTCTCTCATGCTGTAAACCCTCACATCCCACTGAACTTGACAGTCCACGCAATGTCTGTCCGCTCCATACGATGCTTTGTGTCCTCCTCAGTTGAAAGGACTAAGCAAATGCTCAGGTGGGGCTTTGAGCAACCTGGTCTAGTGGGAGGTCTCCCTGCCCATAGCAGGGGGATTGGAACTAAATAATCTTTAAGATCCCTTCCAACCCAAGCCATTCTGTGATTCTTTGACTTGAAAAATACGTTGAGGCTCTTTCACTGTGACAAACCAGTGCTGCATTGGGAAGATGCCGGGAAGCCGGGCTTGCTTGCTTGTGGCACCGGTAACCTGGGCAACAGCAACGCTGCCACCCAGCATGTGAAAACCTTCACTAATTACTGGAAGTTAAATATTCTCCTCTTTGGTGTCTCCAGCCGCTCCAGCCTCCAACGCTGTGCTCAAGGCCTGCTTTTGAGCTGAATGCCAACCAGGCTGAGCCCTCCTGCATGAGGACAGTGGCTGGTGGCGTGAGGGGCGGGGGACAGAAGAGACCTGGCTGGCTTTCTCAGGAAAGTTTGCAGAGGATTAGTTGCCAAGGGAAATATTTGGTGAACTTCCACGCTGCCAGAGAACCAGGGGCTTGCTAAATGGAGTGGCAGTGAGAGGCATCTCAAAGACCTCATTGGGAAATTAGCTCCTTGTTACAGCAGCTTTGGAGCGCAGCAAGCACTTCAGAGCATGCCATGCCTTCTTATGCAAGAACACTTGTTTATCTGAGCATGGCCTGAATCCCAAAGTACTTACTCATTTTTTGTCTCCTCCAGGAAGGCAGGGAGAGCAGATCAATGACATCACTGGGAATATTGCTAGCTTGAATGAAGGGATTTGGCCTGTGCTGTCAGAATCAGACTTCAGATCTGTTCACCAAATCAGTGCCTTTGTTTTTGCAGCCCTAATCCCTGGTACATTTTCCTGTTAGGTTGTTTAACAGAATGAGGCTACAGGGTGTTTTCATGCTTCATCCCCTAACTGCTCAGAAAGCTTTGCAGGGCTTAAAATGAAAGGAGAAGCCCAGTGCTGAGGGAAGTGGTGGATCTTATCATGTACCTGGTGTCAATGAACGGTCCTATTTGAAAATAGACCCATTGTTGCAAATGCCACTAATTAGGGCCATGATCCGGGTAGAAAAGTTAAGCACTGACTATACTCAAGGCAGATCTCATGGGGTAGGGCACACACTGGCAACTCAGTGAATGAAGTGGAAGGGAAAGCTGCTTGTAGTTTGTTTTTCCTGTTGTGGGCTGAGTAATCTGCCATCCACAAGAGAACCGCTGTGCTGTCATGTCTCCTGGGTGCTGCTGGGAGGGACAGGAGAGGAGATGGTGCTTACCATGGAGTGCCCCAGAATAAGAATGGGCAGCTCGGGGTGCTCTTTCTTCATGAGATCAATGTGCTGCAAGCTGTCCCTGACGAAGACGTGGAAATCTGAGACAACCATACGATCACCCTCGCTCTGCCCATGACCAACTGTAGGGGAAAAGAAGAGCATGCATCTAAGTCATTTGAAGCAGTGGTTGCAATCGAAAAAGGCTCAGCAGAAACATGCCTGCTGGACTGTTACTGTCCTAACTTGACCTTCTCCTGCTGTCATCTCTCAACAGAAAGAGCGATGCAGAAATACAAAGGAAGCTGCGCAGAACAATTTGAAAAGTGCCATAGTCCACATGTTCCAGTTAAAAAAATAATTATGTTCCTCTGTGTTTCTCCCTGCTCTTCAAAACGGAGAGTTTCTTCATCAGGGTGAGGAGGAACAAAGGGTTCTCTTGCCTTGCTGTAGGCTTGGGAGGTCACTGTATCCTGGGAAATAGGGTTTTGCCCCAGGGATCATAACCGTTGAGGTCTGATCGGTCACTGTTCACACAGCCAACTGCTGTGTAGATCTTGGCGAGAAACAGAAGAATTCTGAAGGCTAGATATGGTTGCTATAAACTTAATGGCCCGCGGACACAGCTTTTTCCAGTGCCTTGGTGTGCATGAGCTTTGTAGAGTCCTGCCTTCTCTCACTGCTACCCTGGAGCACTGGGTGGGCTGGAAACCTCTGCTACAAGGTGAAGTGCTCTCAGCAGAGGAGGCCAGGTGACAGTGGTTGCAAGAGCCTGCTTTGTGAAACTATCATGTGCCATGGTCCTCCTAAACAAGTGTTAGTGCAAACTGTACTGTACCTGGATGCTGTTCGTGCATTCTGTATCTGGGAATTATCTTGTCTGATCAAAGGGAAGGGAAAGACTAAAATGGGAGATGGTGAGTTGCTATGGCAACAGCGGCATCCCTGGCAGAGGTGGAGCCAGCATCACCACAAACACAGTCCCAGGCAATTTTGAGCTTGCAAAGGCTTGAAATTAATATCACTGTGGGAAAGCAGTTTGCATGTTCACCTGATCACACATGCATGCTATTATCTATCACAAATAGGATTCTTTATTTAAAAACAGTGTCCTTGCTTCCTTCTGTTCCATGCAGGTTGTTAAGGAAAACTGGGAAGGGGAAAACACATCCCGTCCATATGGGACAGGGTATAGTCAGTCTCAAACAACACCTCCCTTTTCCTGTGTCTCCCTGGGCCTTCTCCAGTGGGTGCTTAGACATATTTAAAGGCACAAAGGGACTGTAAAGGATGTAAAGTGGCTGACAAAAGTTTAGATGCTGGATGGTATCCCCTCTAGTTCTCAACAAAGAAAAGCATTGCTTACCCAGTCCGAAAAGTAAATGCTTCTCAATCAGGTCATACCAGAAAAAATCAGTATGTCTAAACTTAATTTTCTTGCAAGCCATCCAAAAAATCACCTTCCAAATTAGACAGAACTTCTAATAAAAAGCTGGACTAAATACACTCTAAGAAAAACGGAACCCCAAGCTTGCTCTTCTTTTGTCCTGCCAGGTGCTCTTCAGAGCTGGGTCTCTTGGCAGTGAACACTGCAATCAGCCATGCTGTCTGCCAGCTAAGCCTATAGATGTCATGTTGGTCAATTAAAAACAACATATTACAGTTCGTCTTTCCATGCACACACTTCAGTTTCTGTCAAGATATGATACAGCAGGCATTCTCTGTGGATCAGTGACCATAAACAAATCAAAGAGCCATTTAAAATACAAGTTTTGCCCCATCCCTGGAAGTGCTTAAGGCCAGGCTGGATGGGGCTTTGAGCAACCTGCTCTAGTGGGAGGTGTCCCTGCCCAAGGCAGGGGGTTGGAACTTAATGATCTTTAACTATTCTATGATTCTATGAAGTTGCAATAATCTACAGAAGTGAAGCCATATGTGTGGAGGAGCTATTAATTTTACAATTATTTTTATTGCAGATGGAAAGCAAGCCTTCCCCAACTTTTATACATGTCCAGACCACTCACTTTGCAGACCTCAGATATGGTACCTACCGATTATTTAAACTTTAAATTTGTCAGGTTAAAGTGAGGTGAACAATCCAGTGAGGGGAACATTTCTACTTAGCAGAGCTCTGCACTTCCACTTCATTTTTCTCTGGTGCTGCTTGAGCTTGGCTCTAGTACCTCTTCCTGTAGAGTGTCTGTGTAAGTCAGCTGAGCAAGCAGAAATAGCAAACCCTTGTGGCCCAGGTCTGTATATGGGCCACAGCTCCCTGCTGTGGAGCTGTGAGGCTTTGCCCTATTTTTGGATGAAGCAGAGGCAGGTCTGGAAAGCCTCCTGGGTCCTCAGCATGGAGAAAATCCCCTGGTCCTACCCCATAACAATGATCCTGCTCCTAACAGTCAGCATTATGATTGTGGAAGCCAGGAAATACCTGTGCAATAGCTGAGATGAGCATGGATTTCTGCAGGTTTGGGGGCTTTTTATTAACAACTTAATGAACCCAGCTTTTGACCTTGTTTTTAACTACTAAAGTACTGTTTCCCACTCAGATGGCACAGAGCAATGCTTTAGGAGCAGTTTGTCTATGTATAAGGTAAAGGAAGGCCATGCAAGTCTTTGTTTTGATACTACCCCTGCCCTTTGCGCAAGGTTAGCCGGATGGCATTGCTGGGTTGTGTTCTTTTATCTTACTGGTTTTCTCTCTTCCCCTCTAAGAAACCAAACTTACTTCACCAGAGAGTTAGCTCATTATTTATTGCAAGTTTCAGTCTCCTGGCTGAGAAAGCTTCAGGGTGAGGAACTAAGACCTCTTCTATTAGATGAAAGACATGTGCACAACCAAACATCAATACAGTTGAGAATATTGACATTTTTGCCTCTGATCTTTTGCCTTTAGAGCTATTAAGAATGAAAGGTCAGGTTCATCCTTGATGTAAAGCTATTTGCATTGGGTTTTGCTGGGAATGAATCTGACGCAGTGGTTCCACAGTGCCTGTGGCAAGATAGTGGGTGCAGAAGGGGAACTGCCTGCTCCTGGGAACTGGAACTAACCAGAGGCTGCTCCACACTCAGGTGATGCAACACCTGAGGAAGGCAACAGACAACGGTCACAAGAATCACAGCTCTATGAGTTCTTCATCATGACCCTCCCCCTTGGGCCCCTGGTTTCAACAGGGCGATGCAAGGTTATACCCATGAGATGCTCATCTGTGACACACTTGCTTTTCAAAACCCGTCAAATATGTTTGGTATATGACTGTTTTCATATCCCACTTGCAGTTCACTGCTAGTATCATGTATCTGTAGTGGCTCAGTGATAAACTTTTTCAGGTTGTGTGGTTGTGTGTACTAAGATAATTGTGGGGACCCCTCCCTACATGTGAGTCTTTAAAAACAAGATCCCAAACAGCTTTTTTACAAATTACAAATCTAGAATTAGAAAGTCAAAGGTCTCCATTTCCAACCAAACACAACACTGCAAAATAACATACTTTGCTTGAGCAACGTGTGAATAAAGGCTGCAGTGACCTGGCCCGGTATGTAATAGCTATTAAGTTCTACCCTCTGTATTTTCTGCACGAGCTTGCTCAGACTGCAGCTCTGCCACTGTAGGGACAAGAACAGTAACTCGTGATCACTCAATCCTGTCGGAAAGCATGATTTCAGGGCATGATTTCACCTATGATTATAGATCCTCCAAAGTCACATACCTCTCTAAATGGAAGAATACTGACTGCCTGTGCAGAAAGACAAAGCTGAGGGTTCAGCAATGAAATACTCGAGAGTGTGAGGGCTCTGGGGTGTGTGTTATCACCATGTGGGTATCACTTTATCTTCATAAGGGAACCTGTGGCCCTGCAAATGCATACTTCTACAAGTCCCTCCATTCCTCAAATCCCATATTCTCTTGTGCTGTGGGGCTTGCATATGAAAACCACACCAAAGCAGCCAGGCTCTTCAACTGACATTGGCTCACATGTCTCAGAATATGTTATATGCTGGTCAGATTGGAGATATGATGAAAAAAATGTAAATAAAAAGCGCAGTGGGACTCAACACTTCATTCCCATCAGCGAAGGCCAAATGGGAAATGCCTGAAGAAACGAGCACCTGGTTCTGGGCCTGCTGGAAAGGGTCATTCAGATGAGGGGAGCTGTGCTGGGTCTCCACCAGCACAATGCTTTTGCGCTGGGGCTGTGGGACCACATCATAGCTCAAGAAATCCACCCTTAAATACACTGAAATAAGACCAATAGAGCCAGGCAGTGCCTGTTTCCACACACGATAGGGTTCATTAGCACCCAGCCCTCCGAGGCACTATGGGGATGGAGGAACATGGCAGCACACCTCAACCACCCTCAAATATTAGCACAATTTTTGTTCTAAACACCAACTTTTATGTAAGCCACACACTATACATAGCTCTTTCTCTTTCCTAGTGGCAAACCCTCCTAAAAAAGGCACAGTCCGACCCTGCACCTTGAGGTGCGTTCTGAATCACTCCTCAGAGCTTTAGCAAGAACATTTCACTACAGAAGATGGGGTCACAGGGGAAATGCAGGGTCAGATGTTGACTTCAGCTATGCTGCTATAAATTTACCAATTTCAGTGGTATTCCTTGAAGTGTACAGCCATGGGAGAGCAGAAATTATGGGGTATGTTGTTTTTTCAGCCTTTGCTCCCTATTTATTATGGAAAAGCCATAAACCAGAGAGAGAGGACATGGGAAATCTGCCCGGGGAGCAGTAATTCTCCAGGCAGGATCTGGATCTTGACGTTTCACATATTTTGAGATTTCCAACTTTGGGGGAAAGGGGATGGTTTGGATCCATTTTTATTGTAGTGAGGACACCATCACAGGCATCTGTGGGGTGGTATGCTCTCTCTAACCAGCTGGTGGTAGAAACAATTAGGAAGAAGGCAGGGCTTGACTCCTGCCTTGGGATCCATCACACCCTGTGTTTGTTTTCCTCACCAGATACTTAACTCCAAGATTTTGAAGTGGGAGGACTAAGAACAGGGAGGATTAGGAGATGGTCAGGCACTCCAGGCTTACCACTCCCTGAGCATAAATACATTTTGAATTGCAATGGCACTAACACAGGAGCACCAGGAGTTTGCAGAACTAGTTAGAGGTGAGAACTGCCACTACTGCAAAGCCAATGATTCACCAGCCACATCCCAGGAGCCCCTCCTGTACTGCAGAATCCCACACTGAAAGGACACTTAATTAAGTCAGAGGGGGCCATTGGCAAGGCTCGGTGCCATAGCGTGTGATTTAATAAGTGGGAGCATGGGTGCGAGTCAGTGCCCAAAGGAGCCGTTGGAGGCCAGAAAAGGTGATTTTACTGCTGCAGCGCTGGCTCCGCAGTAGCAGCAGCACATTACAGTACAGGCAGCAGGATGCAAATAAAGGATTTTTGTTAGAGCCCACAACGAAGCTCAGGCTGAAGACCCTCTTCTTTCACTGCCTCCTTCATCAATTGTTTGAAATCTTACAAGTTCATTTGAAGTAAATGCCGAAATGCCTTTTGGAAAAGGAAGTATTTACACGAGTATTACGTGTTTATTAGCATTTGGAAAAAAATGTTTTATTTCTGAAGGCCTCTGCCTCTCTTTTCTGTTCCAAATTGGAGATGGGAGGGGGTGCTGGACCCTGCAGCACATGGGAAGGTGAGCCCATCGCACCCTTTTTTGCTCTTACCCCGTAGCAGGTGATGCTGCTGGAGGGAGACATGAAAATAGTATGTCCTTCCTGCTGCTAAACTCTCTGGGTTAGAGGAAAGAAAATGTAATTAACAGAACCTCATAGATGGTTTCACTCTGCAGGTGGACCACATGGAGGATCAATGCTGGGTCTTGAGCCCGCAGGAGACAGATGCCGGTGACAGAAATTTGGATGGCTCTTCTGGTGCTCAAGATGTAAATGTGCCAACCTAATCCCTCTCCTGCAATCTTCCTGAGCTTGCGGCAGCTTGCTCATGTGGGGATCTCACTGTGGTGGTCCACAACCTGCCCTGCAATCCCACTGTTACAGGAAGGGACCATTTCAGTAGTCCATTTTAATATCCAGCCACCATAGACTGGAAGACAGCGACCCTTGTCCACCTCCACTTTCCTCTCTCCCCTATACAAAATGCATTCAGACTTGGAGGTAAAACTTATACTTAAAGCACAAGGTGAAGCAGATACAGTTTTCAGGAGTGTTTTCATTTTGGAAGTCAGTGTAGCAGTTAATGAAGTGATGTCACACGGCACTACAGCAGATGCTTGTGTTTATGAGATTTATTGAAAGGCGCCTGAGCAAGGACTGCAGAGCACCCAGCACTGTTGGCCGTCAGCACAGACCTTGGTCCAAGGTACTGCAAGATCTAAAAGTAATAATTAACTCTAATCCTAGCCTGTAAGGCAGCAGAGTTTTGCAGAGGAGGAGATGGGAGAAAGCACATAGACAGAGAATGTGGGTGAGACAATATACAAGACGACACTAATAATGGGTTTACATAGCAAATGTTGTGTGAAGCCTTGATTTTCTGCTTGGGTGTTTTTTAAGGTTTAATGAAAAAAAATATTAATGAACAAGTAAACACTTCAGATTGTCATAACAGTTCACTACTGAAAAAACTAGACTTGTTTGGTAATGAATCAAGTACACATCCTTTTCATCAAGTGAGCAAAGCTCATTAATTAAACATACTGGATTTCAAAGCTCCTGATATTTAATTGTTTGTTTAACAAGCAGTACATCTAATCCACCATTCAGACACACAACTAAAACAACAGGAAGAAGCTTCAAAGCAGGACAATCAACATGTGGAAAAGTCAACAGACTGTGCCTGTATAGTCAGTAACATGTAAAGCAAATGTTCCCTCCCAGAAAAAATACACACAGGAAGCACCTCCGAGTTTGTCCTGCAGACTGCTACCCAAAAAAAGTGGCTTCCTTGCCCTGAGAACAGACATATCACAGGAAGAGAACCCGTTGTAGTTGTATTTCCCCTACCTTTTTCCATTCCCCAACCAAACAAAATCTGATGCACGGATCTGCGTTCAGTAGCATCTGCTCTCCATATGTATGTGCTTTTCATTTGGCAGGCGAATGGAGAGCAAAAGCGGGACAGAGACACCTGAGCTAGGAGAAACAGGGTAAGCTGTCCTAGGTGTTGCCATGCAACCTTGACTCTGATCAATTTGTCACCTAGGTCAGCTGCTGTGCTGCAGTGTATTTTGTGACTAAACTTTGGAGGTGAGCTTTTCAATGTCTGTCTGACCGAGTTTTAGCTGCTCACCATCTCTCATCCACTCCCACAGTTCTGGTTTCCACAAGAAGGAAAAAGCAGTGCTTAGGCTGGAAGGGAGCTGTGGAGTGTTCCAGATAAGCCTGTGATCTGGACCACCAGCAGACAGGACTGAGGGGCATAGCACAGTGCAGAGTAAACCTGCTCTGCAGTACTGGTAAGCTTTACACTGTCAATATTTGATACAAGCCTATGGTCTAAGGCTTTTCAAGAGGACTACTTCCATGTCAGTTAGGAAGCAAAAGGAAACAAAAGGAGAGGGCTCATCCTCACCACTGATCTGAAATGTAGCTCAATACATGCTTATCCTTAGTAGCTTTTGTCCACTCTTCTCTGCCTGGGTAGTCCTCAGCACCCCTTCTTTCACACCACCCATATACATACAGTGAGTACACTGGAGTTCCCACGGCAATAGGCACATTATAAAAGTGTTAGATACGGTACCCACCAGAAGTACCTCTCCACCCATGGTGTTTTACGTATGGAGCATGTACTTAAGAATTACAGATGGATTCTGCCTCTCTCTTACCAAAAGGGAGTCTTGTCCCAAACATGCAAGTCCAGCAGCTTCCCTATTCCTTCTGAAGGTTAGGAAAATAATTTTCCTTTCAGCATTTGCCAGATAGTTTTTATTCACTTGCTTCACACAAAGAGTGCAGCAAACTGAAAGCCTTCTCCTCCCACATCAGAGACACATTTGCAGAGCTGAGATATTTTTAGAATAGTGCACACACAGAGTTATATTGTTTGTTGTCTTGGTTAGGAAAGAAAAAAAAAAGAAACAGGCAATTTTCTATACTAAAATTATTTGTGCCTTATTGCTGGGGAGCAGAGAACTAGTCATCTTGCTGAAGCCATTTAAAATTTCTGTACTCCAGAGATTACAAACAAAATGACCTGGTACATATCAGAGCAGTCGTTAATTCTGTCCGACAAGGCGAACTGTTTCTGTCAATGCTGAGCGCCAGTTCATCTCTAATGGATACAAGCACGGTTCTTTTGGCTTTAGAAGACTTGCCCAGCTCTTATGCTGTTGCTGATTTTAGCTGTGAATTATAGTTCCTTAAAAGTCTTCCTGGAACATCAAGTTGCTCATGAAAACATGCTGAAAAAAATCCCCATTCTGAGTGTTTGTGTTGCAAAATAATGAGCTCTTCATCGGCTGCATTTACAAACAGCAGTCACTGTGGCCAGACTAGAAATGTAAGTGTCCCCTGGGTCATCATGTAATGAGAGGGAGAAAACCTGCACATACCATAGTCGCTTCCCATGCTGCCAGGATTAGGGTGGCTTTGTCAGTCCTGGTACAAAATCAGGGTGCTGCTGTGGTACAGCTGCTCGAACCTGGGGCCGGTGAAAGAGGGATATAGAGCCCAGCTCCTTTTCCACAAAGCTCATACATAACATTATTCTGCTTTCTTCTCCAGCCCCTTCTGCAAAGCCACCTCCCAAGCCAGTCCTCAAGAAAATTCAAGCAGAAGACAGCTGAAGGGAATGCCCTTCTCTGCCAGGTCCATTTTCAAATGGACCAACCGTTTGACAATGCTGCACAAAGCCGGCACAGACGGTTGAGCAGCTGTTGAGTTCCTCTGCAAAAGAGCTTCTTCTGGCGATGGGTGAAACGATTCCTATCTAATCTCTTTTCCCACGGGACAACAATCACAATATAAATGTAAGATATATAATCAGCAATGCACAACTTATGGTGCCTCTAAGGACTCTTAGAACCTGGCACTAAGTGATTTTATTTAAGGCCCTAGAACAACTGTTAAATGTTATTCTTGCAGTGTAGCACTGAGATTTTGCCCTTTCATGAGAAGCAGATAATTTCATGAAGTACAGTTGATGTCAATTTATATTACATCAGAGCTGGTCTTCAAAGACTTACTCAGGTGTGACATGGAACCAGTATAATTGCTCAAATATTGCAGAAACAATTGCATGGACTTTGCTGGAGTTAATGTGGGGTCTCACTAGTTCACTTGACCTATATGCTGCTGATCTTTTAAGAACAGAGAAGGGCCTATTTTCTGCTCTCCACATATGATTTAAGATACCACTAAAGGTAGCCAAAGTTTCACACTCACTAGAAGAGGAGAGCAAGCAAGGACAATCTCCCTGCTATTTTAATTTTGCTTTTAAAACATATATGTAATTTTCGTCTCTTGTTTCAGTACCATAAAATAAAATGAAAAAAAAAGGATGCAAACTTTATTTTTTCCCAGATGAAAACAAGGATGAAAGTCTACTTGCATTAGCTTTCTGATCCAAGTTCCAGCTTTAAAACAGCTGGGGCACCAATTCAAAATGTCAGGGTTTTCAATGAAACAGCCAGCACTGGAGTGGAACTGTGCACTCCCCTTCCCCTTCCCTGCCCATTTATTCCAAAGCATGGCTGGCATGTGGGTTGGCTCTCCAACACGCACATGCTATTAAGTCCTAAATGACAGCTTGTTTAACTAGAAAACATTTCCATTTTTTCCTTTACAAAGGCCATTCATTTCTTGCTCTTCTATTTGCTTAAAGACGGTTTCATTTGCCCTGCCTGAGAGTTTGCACAACCCGCCTGATTGTTCCCCTCCAAATAGCGCTGCAAGTTAATGACCCACCTCTTGATCTCTGAGCAGGGAGCCTTGCCCAGCACTCTGTAGCATCATCAAGAGAGCTAGTTACATTGCAAAATCCATATGTCAGCCTAGAATATCTTTATGCCTGAGAAAACAATCAAATCATTTCATCTCAGGAAAGGCAGTCCTAATTCTTCCCTGCTAACTGCAGATTAAGCATCAAGAAAAAAAAAAGAGGAATGCTGGATCATGTAGGAACTCCTTCCATGCTGTTGACTAATGTCTTGGGAGACAGGTAAAACTTCTTTTCAAGCTATCTTCAAAAGCTTCCTCTCCATGCAGACCACCCACTGGGAACCCACATCAATAACAAAAAAAACCCAAAAAAAACAAAAAAAAAATTAAAAGAGCCATTTTTCACCCATTTTATTTACATGTTAAAATAAACACAAGTTCCCATATAGAAGCAAGGGCTCCCGGTGGGTTCTGTTTAGTCTGTGAGATTCTTGGCACTGGAGTACAACATTTCTCTATTCCAAAGCAATCTTGGCACAGATTTTTTTGGTTATATATTTTTTTCAGCAACTGGCAAATGAATAATAACAATAATGCATCTAAAAAGTGGGAATCATGTTCTAAGACACCAGCAAGGTATTTTACCAATTGATCTGCCAAAAGGCCGTTAGCAAACCACAGCTTCCAAACTCCTGCATTCAGGGTCAGTTCTCCCCACGGGTTGCACTTCCAGTTCTCAATCAACCTGTCCGAAGGGAGCTTTCCCACAGAGTTAAAGAGATTTTCGCTTTTTGCTTCGCTCCTTTGCATTGCCACATGGCAGTGCCACCCTCATTAGAGTGGATTTGTTCCCGCTCCTGACAAGGCATGAAGGAAATACCACCCTTCCAGAGCTGACAGCTTTTTATACCCACTTTGCACCAGCTCAATGGGTGAGCAGCAGGTGGATTATTTGAAATAAGGGTAGGCTTTTTCTGTTTGTTTTTTAACAGGGTACATCCGCACAGAGCTATAGCTCACTCAAACCCTACCAGACCTGACAGGGACCTTTTTTCCCAGCAACACAATGAAGAAAAAACCCCTTCTGATTAAGCAGGCCTGGCAGGGAGCATTCCTGGGTGGGACAACTCTGCCCAGTGTGCCAGAGCAGAGTCCCACGGCTGCCAGTTGGCTCGTGGCTGGGTGGTATTTAGATGGTGCCCGGGGAAAGTCACGGGGAAGGTAGCATGGCAGAAAATAGCTCTACTAATTTTGTCTTGCAGCACAAGCTGTTGTCCTTTCTTGGTAGAGATTGATTTCAGCGTTATTGTTTGAGCTTGCTCCCCTTTTCTCTGTAACTCTTCTCCCGCGACTCTGAAATCCTCGCAACAAATATATTTACCAAACAAGTCAGGATCAAACAGGCAGGTTATTGCTTTGTGTGTTCTGTTACTCATTTCAAACAGCGGCTGGCTGACAGCAGACAATGAATACTAGCTGGCAGGTCTGCGCCTCAGTAAACAACATACAGGTACAAGTGTTGAGCTGTTGAAGGTTACGGGCCTATATGTTGCTTTTTGGGCTGTGCAAGCTACTTTGCAATCAGTCAGCGAGGGCGTATTTTGCCGCTCAGAGAAAGTTCTCTTCAAAAATCTGGGCAGGACAGGGGCAAGGTTCACCAAAAGGCAGGGGGGCTGTAATCAAAATAACGGGTCGTACCGGGCAGTCTGGGTTCAGAAGAGCCCCCAGCCTCCTCTCCCTTCCCCCTGCCCTCTGCTGAGCTGATCATGGACTTGGCACCGCTGCAGATTCGGCTGCTTACTCTTCAGCCTTAGACAAACTGCCAGGGTCTCCTGGCACGCTTTGTCTTTGATAAATTCAGAACCAGAAAATAACTGCAGTGTGGAGAATGTCAATTTTAAAGGATCAGAGTTGAAAGCATTAGTCTTTGTATGATCTACAATTCAGCGTATTTTTTTAAAAATATTTCTGAAGCTAAACAAGGATTCTCAAATTGGAGAGTGCTGCCAAACCCTGAATAAATCCCAGCATTAGAGATGCTATGGGTATAACAGCTTTCCCCATGAATTGAATCTGCAGGCAGTATGTTCAGAGAAATTAACCCCCGAGTGCCACAGGACAAGGTCTGTGGCATTAGTTTTAACACTGTAGGAAATCTTACCTTGTGGTTAAATCAGGTTATTCTGACTCGTGGGGCAATGCTGACAGAGGATGGAATAAAGCACAGGCTTAGCTGGTACAAAATAGCTTTTCTGCATTGCTTCTGAAGTGATCAAGTTTCCGGGTGCAATCCTGAATACAGATTCAGCCAAAGGACATGCAACCACCAAACCAGTCAACCAGCATGTAATTACCTAACATACCATTGTTTTCCACCCACAACCCCATTCCTTAGCAGTTCCAAAAGCAAATGCTTAGTGTTAGGACATAAGCAATCTAACCTTCATTATTTTTATGTCTCATCCCTTTAAATAATGGTGAGATATTTTATTCTAAGCTGCTCTCTGGAGGAATCTTCCTCTCAGTCTGCGAAGACCCATTCACAGGAAGAGTTATGTATTCTTGGAGCTCAAGCTCTCTGGAAGTGGGTTGGTATCACGTTTGGATTTTGCCACGAGTAAACTGAGATGTAGTAAGGTGAAGTGTTTTTCCTGAGATCCATGAGGAACCCATGACAGAACCGAGTGGGGTTTTTGAAACAGTTTCTTGCACAGTCTGCTACTGCAATACGTAACGAGCCGCACCCTGATCTAAATCACACAGCATTGATTGTATGATTAATGGGAAGGACTACCTACAAGAGAGATCCGTGGCTACTAAAACGGCTGCTCTATTGAAAGATCACAGATGGTAGGGCAGACCTAAAGCTATGTGAAATCCAGTAAGTCTTTGGAATACCGAGCAAAAAAGCTTTTCTAGTTCAGGTCACTACAATTTGGCCACAGCTGGCACAGACCGAGATACACTATCACCTGTGGACTGGCTGTTGCTTACAGAAATGGGTTGACAAGTCCTCATTCTATGTCTTAGTGAATTATAAAACCAAAACACCTCCATTGCAACTGCCTCCTTGGCCACCAGATTGCACAGAAGGCTTCACGGTGAGCTTCGCACACCTTTAGATAAGACTTCTTCCAGCTGGCCATAGGTTTTGTGGGATCTTTTACAATCCTCATTTTGTTTTTATAAAGAAGGAGGATGCTCAAGGCTGAAAGGAATGCTACTGTGATGCTGGAGAATCTCATCTGGGTTGGAGAGCGTACCAGAGGCTAACCAGATGTGTTGTTTTACTTTACTAATGCAAATGAAGAGGACTGCACTGCCAGAGGCTTTCAATTATGAAGATTAATTTTTTAAGATTCTGAAATTATTTCCCCATATCACCAGCCATGATCCTTGCAGTTTCCTGCACGCTCCTTTATCAGGTAAACTGATCTTTTCTTCTCTAAAACAATAGTCCAAGAAACGTTAGCTTCTTTCTGAAATAGGAAAAACAACCTTAAAACCCATGAGTCAAGTACTGGCCCCACTGAAGTTAGTGGCATTTAGCTACTGCCTTCAGAGGGTGCAAGTGTGTATTTTGTGTCTAAGAGACATAGAGCTCAAGCAATTAAGAAATAAAGCCCCAAAGCATGTAAGAATCATGTGATAAACGTGGCTTTAAATCAAAGACACTCTGAAATTAAAGAGAAGCTGCAGTGCTGAGCTGGGAGCACACCCACTGGCACCATCCCTGAAGGAGCAAGAGGCGAAGCTGAGGGCGTCTGGCACCCACGAGATGGGATGGATGCCTGAAGGGAGAGGAGAGGCAGAACCAGGAATGGTCCAAGGACTTCGTGGTGCATAAGGGAGAGGCATTAGTTAATGTTAACGCTCTGCTAGGCTCCACAGACAATGCCTGAGACTAAAAGAGAAGTACTCTTAACTAGCATGTTGTGGGTAACTACTAGATGGAGAACAGGAAAATATTGGCACTGAAATATATCGCCCTAAAGTGGGCAGAAATACACTGGGACAAAAAGTGTGAAGTTTCTAA
Source organism: Nycticryphes semicollaris (assembly GCA_013400055.1). Taxonomy (NCBI): domain Eukaryota; kingdom Metazoa; phylum Chordata; class Aves; order Charadriiformes; family Rostratulidae; genus Nycticryphes; species Nycticryphes semicollaris. The sequence goes on along the minus strand of VXBJ01000760.1, from coordinate 547,415 downwards.
GAATCAGAGGAGCAAGAGCCTGGAATGTCCTGCTCAGCTAAAACAGGGTTTGCTGGCAACCAAACTTGCTTAAAAACTAAGCTTTGACCATTTGTGAAAAGGACTCAGGGATGGTATTTGCAGGAACAAAAGACCAGATAACCCAGGGAGTGTCTTCCTGTCTGTGCTCTAAGAAGTGTGTGTTTTAATAAACAAAGAAATGTACCGTTTCACATTCAGAATGAATGTGCAATAGGAGGAACAGGATTAACTGAAAACACTAGACACTGTAACTAAATATGTTTCTCTGCAACACTCTGACCAATTAAAAAGGGAAGAAGCTGAATATGTGAATCAAAAAAGGTTGAATTTTCCCCTTGTCCATTGTCTATTTTGCTTCTGGGACTTGCTGCTGCAATATTCAATGTTGTATTTGCAGTCACTGTAGAGAACATTTTTGTTTTTAAAAAAGTCTCTGCATCTTTTTTAATAAGAAAGATGTCCATTAGTTTTAGGACTTGTGAGACAGTCCCTTAAAAGGGCTTGTGGTCTGTCACAAATAGAGCTACTCCCAGTAAAATTAACACAGCTAGTTATTTATGGGGGAAATCCAACCGGTTTCATTCAGGCACAGGAGATCTATAACAACACACCACACTTTATGAATGAGTAAATAAACAATCAAGCAACTAATGTGAGAACTACAAAGTCTAAAAAGCAGCAGACAGGCTGTTTCTGCGTCTTGACTTCAGCAAGGTAATGGCTCCAACCCTCAACCTGGTCCAAGGCTACCAAGGGACATCCACAGAACACTGTGAAGCTGTGAGGGGCTGATACCCCACTTGGAAGGAAACTGTAGTTGGTTTAGACCCTGTAACAGCTCATGGCATTTTACAATGCACTAACAAACACAGCGCAGTAGGTTTGCCTGGGGCAGGCCCAGGGAATCTGCTAACAGCACCATTTGATGAAAAACAAAACGAGACCTCCAGTTTTGATCAAAGCACACAAATGCATTGAACTTAAAGTGAGCCCCCACCATGACTTCAGACCGCTACTTATGCTGCTAGGAAAATCAATTCTCTCATTCAAAGTTTTGAAAAGTTTTGCTTGCTTTAGTGGGTAATTCCCCTGATGCTGTAGCTGTTCAGTTCAGCAAGAGCAATTTTATTCAGTGGTTTCCAATGCAGGTACGGCACAAAGTGCATTAAAAATGAAGGTGAAATGGCTGGTTTAGGCCATTTATTGACTAGCTATACATTTTATTTCTCTTTGTAAAGCTGCCTGTCCTTTGCCTTTGTTCGGTGCAAATAAGAGCTCTCTTTGAAACCACAGCCCTTAATAAGGCTGTTCCTCCAGGTTAGTGCTGAACTAGACACTAACTGAGATGGACTGGGCTCCTTTGGCTCTTGTTAGCTATCCAAAAAGGTATTGACAGAAACCAGACTATGCCTTAATCCAACAGGATTTATAGAGACAAAATATATTTTGTTCAGTACTTTTCAAACTATGTTCAGTAAATTGCAACAGTCATTTGTAACTCAATGGGATGACAAACTCCACACCTGGATGAAGATACATTTATAGGAATCATCAGTAATTAGCTTCTGAAACAACCTCCTCCAAATTAGACACATCTGACAAATAAACAATAGGAAAGCTAGTCACATTAACGAAATGCTGTTGCTATGGAAAATCTGTCCCTGTAAAGATGAAAGTTAAACATGCTTCCTTTTTCTCATTGTGCAAAGACATCAAAAAGCACCTCCCTGAAGATGAAACAGTTTCTAATTGTAGATGCCATTAAAGTCTACTTTTAAGAGGGCCATTTCTTTACCCATTTCACAATGTCCTGTGCTTTAATTTTGGAAGGAACATCCCAAATGCTAGCAGCTAGGATGCTCTTTAGCTCATAAAGAATAATTGACTCTGAAAGGGACATACGGAGATTATCTAGTTCAAACCCCTACTCAAAGTATTTCCTATTCAATCAAGTTGTCCAGGGCCTTATTGAGTTGAGCTTTAAATACCTCCAAGACCAAAGATTCCCCATCTCTCTGGGTCTTGCTCCAGCTTTTGACAGCCCTCATGGTGAAAACTTTTCCTTGTATCTAACTGATTTCTCATGCTGTGATTTGTGCTGGTTCCCTCTCATCCCATCACCATGCACCTCCAAGAAGAGTCTGGCTCTGCTGTCTCCACACCCTCCACTGGGGATTTGTAGGCAGCAATATGATCCCGTCTTAGCCTTCTCTTCTAAGGCTAAATAAACCAAATTTTATCAGCCTCTCCTCGTACAACTTGTTCTCCAGTACCCTAATTGTTTTGACAGCCCTCTTCTGGCCTTGCTCCAGTATGTCAATGTTTTCCTTTTACTGAGGAGCAAATTGGACCCAGTGCTTCAGATGTGGTCTCACAAACGCTAAATGGAAGAGAATAACCACTTCTCTTGAATTGCTGGCTATAATCTTTCCAATACAGCTCAGTACGTGGTGGCCTTCTTCACCACAAGGTCACACTATTGACCCATGTTTAACTTGTCTGCAAAGATCCCTGGGTCCTTTTCTGCAAAGCTGCTTTCTATTGATTCAGTGCCCACCCTTTAAAGCTGAATGGGGTTACTTCACCCCAGATGTAGAACTTCACAAGCACCTTTGTTAAAACTTTGCGACGTCCTTGCCAGTTTCTTCAGCCTGTCAAGATCACTGTGAATAGCAGCCTTGCAGCACATGCTCACATTCCACACTTGGGTACACCTGTAGACTTGCTGAAAGTCCTCTGCACCCCATCATCCATGCCATTAATGAAAAAGGTCCACTGATAGTATATGCAACATCTACTGATTAATTTTTCCATTAAAGAAGACAGATTCCTCTGGCACTTCTTGAGGCCAAAGCCCTTGCTGATATGAGCTAATGTCCTGCCATAGATGTCAGTAAAGGAAATGACCCCTGGAACAAAATTTGAAGCAAGTTTGATGTCTGTCCAATAGCCTCAGATAACAGACATGGCTAGCAACATGAAACGATCTGTTCTCTCAGCCTTAGCTCTTAATAACAATTTGGTCCTTGTCCTTCCACCCTCAGCTGTCTTGCACACAGACATACTCCTACAGCTAGCAAAGTTGGTTATGGGTGAGCAAGTAAGCTGTTGAAAACATCACATGAGGTTGCCAACTCCCCTTCTCTAAAGGAAACGCAGTTCTGAGTTACATGCCTGGACCTGCTTTCTGACATGGTGACAGAGTTATCCTGGATTTATCTGAGCAGCTGTGAAAGCAAAATTTGACCCTTGATGTGGGGATTGATTTATATTTGTAAAGAATGAGTACAGACGACAATTTCACAGATCTTTGAGACAATAAAACAACAGATTGCAAAATGAAATGAGCTCAGATCAGTCAAGGCTATTTCCTCTTCAGGTTCCCTTGTTCACCAAAGTGAGCCCTTGGTCCAAATAAAGGATCTTTTATTACTGTTTATCAGGACCACTCATCCAAAATTCCTATCACTTAGTTCCAACATTATTGGCACCCAACAGAAATTTAGTGGCCCTCTCCTCTTTATCATGGAGAGCCTCTCTCATCTGAGAGGCAGAACCACGGAAGGGAAGCCAGAAGAAGGACTCAACCCTCATGGGAAGAAGGAAGCCTTTTAAGTTTCCCAAATGAATGACATGTCTTTCCTCTGCCATGCAGTCTGTCTGGTAACAGTTAACAGTGACAGGTTGAGGAGCACGGCCTGGAAGGTGGCCAGTGCCCACAGCTCCATGCTCGCAGTCGTTGTGCTCAAAAGGGAGCACTCTGTTCTTTCTGCCGCTGTGTCCCCTCGCACTGGGGCCCGTTGTTACAGCCTCACGCCTCCTTGTGTGAAGGCCAACAGCGAGGCTTTGTTCAAGAAGCAGCTGCTGAGAAGATGTACTATCTCATGGAATGACCCACTGACATTTCTCCCTCTGCTCATTAGCAAGCAGTGAATAATTAGGAGAACTAGGGCAGATTGCACGGCCCACTTCTTCCAGAGTAAAAAAGCCAGCTCCTCAGACCCCAGTGTGTCCCAAATGGGATTCCCTCATAAAGTGGGCTTGCAGCAAAGCCAGGGGAGCTACCTCTGCAGCACCTTCTTCTCATCACCTGATGGAGTGAGGAAAGAGAACAGCTCGTGCCAGAAGCCGGTAGGGCAAGGCTGGAGTATAGTGTGTCCCAGCTCTGCTTCACTCAGAGTTCAAACCCCCACCTCTGCTGCATCAAGAGCAAGCCCAGCTCAGGCAGGAGCTGAGCCAAAGATCCTGTTTGACTGGATATGTTGCTGTTTATTCAGTGTTATAGGGCGGGTCTACAGCAGTGGGGAAATGGCTGAGAGGCTGGAAGGAGCAGAGTAACTGGGGGAACTGAGGAAAACATAACCATTCTTTTGCAATCTTTACTGCAGTCCAACATGATCATCTGGTGATGTCCACACGTAGAGGCAGTGATGAGGGAACATCTGCATTGCCATCCCTCACATCCAATCAACGTCTGCATCCAGCTGTGCGTTATAGCACAGAATTTATCTGCCTGTGTTCTACCACTTGTTATGCCACAATTAAATCTGACTTTAAAAAATACTGTTCAGATAAACAAACAGATTGCTTTGAGCAGCCCAGGTTTTGTTTGATATGTTTTCATAGCTCATAGTAGATGACACTACATGTCTGATTTCAGGTGCTCTTGCTCCCATGCGTCTGTACTAAAGGTGTATCCAATCCCCACTATTTCTGACCCCCCATTGCCTAAAAGATCGGTGCAGGACCATGTTTTCCCCACTTTTACATCCACATGGCTCCAGTATTACTCTTGGGAAGTCCATGAAACATAGAAGGTCTCATCCCCTGAGCGGAGTGGAGGGGAAATACCTCTGACTATCCCCTTCTCCTTTCCTAACCCAAACATTTTAAGCAAAACACTCCGCTGTGGCTTGTAAGTGCTCTGTCAGATGTATGAACTCTGCGCAGCCTTACTGTCTCCTTCAGTTTGCTGTGGTCTGGCTCCTTTCTGGCTGACAATGTTGTTTCATCTGCTTTCACAAGACAAGCAAAATAAAAGCCATGCTTGCATTTCTAAGTCCCAGCTTATGGCTTACTCTGGAACATGAGACACTGTAGGTCATTTGCTTTCATGATTCACCCAGTGTCTTCTTGCTGTTGTGCAGTTACTCCCTTCAAATGGAAGCACTGCTTACTAGCCTGAATGCAAGGCAGAGACTGTGGGCTGTATGATCCCAGCATGAATGAAACGGCAAACGCTGAAGTGGGAGCATCACTGATGAGATGATTTCACCAGAGCAAGACTGGGCTGTAACAAGCTTCTCAAAAATAACAATCATAGTGTGGACATATTTGTTTAATAAAACCCATCTCAAAGTACTTAAAATTGCCTGTTGTGCCACAGGATGCTCCCTTTGGGCTACACTACATTCTGATACAATTGTAGGCACATTTCAGCATCATTGTGCTGTAGGAGGTGTATCCAGAGCACTTTTTCCTACACAACATGTGGCCCCTCTGGGAGGTACTATCTCATGGCCACCAACAGAGCCAAACTCCATGCAGCGATTTGGGACAAAGTAATAGAAAATACACTACCCAGTTGAAAGCGTGTGTTCAAGAGCTTGTCCAGTGCATGAGGAAAGATGCATCTTTTAGCAATATGAATCATTTTCCCTATAGTTACAAAACCGACACGGTTTCCTTAGCAAGCTCTCACTGCTGCTCTGAGACCTAGGGCTACAAGACCAGTTGTCACTACAGAAGAGCTGGAGGTGAGAAGTGACTGGTTTCACTCTGGCTGGAGGTCATCACTGGTGAACAGGCTGGTCTCCCAGTTCATCTCCAGTTAATTTTGCTTTTTGGTTTTCAAATTCAGAATTCACGTCTGTTAGGAGAAGTACAAACTGCAGCCCCACTTTACATGAGAATCCCCACAACCAAAACAGAGTTAGAAAAGGGTGGCAGAAGGGAGTTTACTCAGTAGCTATTTGTTTTATAGGAGGACTTTTCTCCAAGTTCTCAGAGTATTCTCACCGCCAAAGGAATTACATGAAGTACTGCAGTATCTGAACTCTCACCCTGCAATTATGTTCTGTGGTTTCACCTCCTGCGTGCCCTATACATGCTAAGCATTCCTCACCACTGCCCTGGAAAGCAGATAAGCCTGGCTGCTACCTTTTTTCAAGAAGAAAAGGCTCAGGAGAGCTAGGCTGGCTTGGGATCATACTGAATAAAGAGTCAAAACAGGGGTAAAACATCACTGGCAGTGCCCTGCTAGCCAGGTCAAAGAGCCATCTCCTCTGATCCTCCTGCTTAGAGGAACCTATAGAGGATGGTTGAGGGAGAGAGCATGAAAGGTGAGGCAGACCAGCATGACTCTTCTCTGGTCTATCCCCTCAATTTCTGCCTCCGCCCGCACTCCATGTGTCAGAAATCACTGCCCGCTTTTGACATCACATCTGTGTTTACGACTCAATCTTCCCCTGGGTTAAAAGGGGAGAACGGATGAATTCCAGACAGGGCTCACAGGTCCATATGACACGTAACATGGATCGGGCATCAAAGAATCATGTAAGTGTTCCTTTATATTCCCTTCATTTTTGCTCTGTCATGAGCTTTCAGTCTAGCAGTTTTTAGAGCTGTAGGCAAAGATTTATGTTCATGAACTTGTATTATTGTGGGACAGATTAATCACCCCTTAACAGCTCTGTCTCCACTCCAAATGAATTATCATAAAAGACTGAAAGACAAGCAAGTGAGATAACTTGATGAACAAAAGGCCTAATTTCCCCATAGGGAATGTACTTGCAAAGTTTAATCTGAAGCTCTGAAGAACTTCCTTCTTTGCTTGACAATCCTAGCGAACTATCAGCAGCAAATGCCCCCACAACAGTCCTCATCTGACAAACATGAACGGGCTAGGAGCCTTCAGACTGGAACTGTTAGGAAAAATACTGAAAGAGTTTTCTTGACTCTTGAGGAGTGGAGTTTTATGCAGAGGAAGTACGTAGAGAGAGAAGGGAACTCCACCTGACAGCTGGGCTCTGACTTTCCTGCCCTTGCAGGCACCACTCTTCTCTGAACAGTAACAGCATTTTCCACACCCCCCATAACAACTGTGTGTGGGAATCACCCGGGTTTCGCACGAGTGCGTATCTCACTGCCTGCCAGCCATGCTACCCTACAGCGGGAGCTCTGCCTGCAGCACGCAGTAAGTTCAGGACCTGTATTTATGCACAGGGCTGGCCAGCACTAAGAATTTCTCCTGGAACAACAACTTTCATGACTTCAGAAAAGGTCCAACAGAGGATGCACTGATACAGATCCACAACTAGTGCAATGTTCTCTTTCCTAAGCCAAGGACAGCATCTGGCTAAGGATGAGCGCATCGGTAGCAATCCAGCTGCTCAAAGCATGGCTGCTGGTGTGGTTCAGGTTGTGCAGTTTCGTGTCAAGCAAATCTCAGTTCTATGTGAGGTTCTTCCCGCTGTGGGGGCATAAATAAGAATGTGGAGAAGAGTCTTTTTGCACTCCTGCAAATAGTCATGTGTCCAGACCTGTGGTTATTTCCAGTACTGCATATAGAGGATTTTATTTCCAGCAATGTTCAAGTATTATGCTGTAAGCCAGGAGCCCTTCTCTAGAAAAAAAGATAGCAATTAAAAATTGCCCACAACCCATTGTAATCCTCCTGTCAAAGCCAATGCAAATGATTATTGCCATTCTTTCATACGTCTCTGCAGAAAATCAGTTTAAACTTTGCCAGCTCTGGTGAGGTGGAGTCAATCAGGGGAAGCAGAGAGCAGACTGCTATGGGTAAGCGGGAACACACCCAGCCTCATGAGCAGCCACCAAGGAACAGTCATGCTGCTCTGTGAGCAAACCAGCCCCAAGTAACGCTTGCCAAGGCTTTCCTGATTCCATCCCTGGAGATGGCCCTGAAGCCTGCCTGATCACATCATCAGGGAGCGCTGCTCTCCAGGAACATTCCCTTGTGCTGGGCTGCATGAGCTGTTTTCTTCTCACTCCCAGTGCTACCCTAATGCTTGCTCTTATTAATGCTGACATCCTTCTTAGTCACTTCCCCCCCTCCCAGTTTGACCATGTTTAGTCCTTTTTAACCTTTCTGTGTAGATCAATCCTTCCCAGTGCTATGAATAAATAAAAGCCTTCTGTTCTCATCAACAAAATGGTCTTTTAACAGTTGCAAGAACAACATAGCAATCACTTGCAAAAAAAAACCAAACCAAAACCAGCTAATATTTGTCGCATTTAAAAAATCTCTGTGCCAGCTTTTTGCTACTTCTTAGAAATAAGTGTTTTGTTAAATAGAGAAAACAGTGAGAAAATTAATGGGGAGCACAAGCAGCAGTAAGCCATCAGAAATGCTCACCACACACAAAGTAGCAGCAGGGCTGAAAAAGCAAGCTGAACTTCAGTTAGAGACATCTAAGGAATATGAATAAGCTGTTAGAGCTGCAACCTTTCCCTTTGCTTTGATCTGACATTACACGTAACTCGAGAATGGGAAATTCAACAGCTTCAAAGAGGGTCAAAGAGTCTGAGGTCTCCATGTACCAGGACAGGTAGAGATTTTACTGTCTGGAGAGAGAGGGACGTTGGAGGGGCTGTCCTCAAGCACAGCTAAGGGATAGGAACTGCTGCTAGGTTAGGGCTAAGCATTTCACCTTCCTCCTCTCCCTGTAAGACAACCACATTACCCGTAAGAAGCATCAGCAAGTCCAAGAGAAAATGAGGTTCAGTGCCACTAGTGCTACAAAATGTAAGAAAGAAGCAAATGAGTTTTTGTGGCTCTTGCGTCTTGGAATTGCTTTTGTAACTGCTGTTAGTTGACATGTACTTTTGAAGGTGAAATTGCGGTTGCTCTGGGCTCTGGCCATGTAATGCAACCATAGAGAGTAAGATCTCAGCAAATGAGATGTTACAGGAACATCATGTGCTTTACCAACTGAAAATGCTTGGTATGAGAAAACAAAGACACATTCTCTATCCTTTATTCTCATTTTCCTTGGCTGTCAGCTTTACAGATCCCTAAAAATACTGCACTATAACTAAAGGAGCTGCAATCTGCCTGTGACTGACTGAGGAATTACAATATCACTCCACTTTGATGAATCTCCCACGGGTATTCCTTCTAAGAGGGCTTTCCTAAATTGATTGCCAATAACCTAATATGTTTGCCTATAATAAAGGAATACTGATATAGAAAAGAAATGGAAAAAGTGAGATGTCATTTTAAAATACTTAAAGCTTGCAGAAATGTATTAGCAAGGTCATCCCAGCAGCCTTAACTCTGCCTTCATGAAGCTGCATGCCAAGTAAACTCAGAAACCATGTTACCTGCCTATTAAAAACAACATATAAGAGAGCACAGAAAAAAATGCTGTATTACAAAGAAATAGCATTTTCCTCTTTCATGGGATTGGTCTAAAACAAAGCAATTTAACAATATTAGACATAGGGTTAAGAGGTCTCCTGGAATTAAATTTTCACCACCACCGTGGAAATTTTCTAATACATATATATGAGATCCAGCAGTCTTGGGATTACTATGAAATACCCAAAAGAGTAAATGACATACTAAGGGAACTGAACCAGTGATACCTTATACGGGGCAATACTAAGACACAAATTTGGGTGAATACTGTTCCTCTGTGAAGTGCCAGCTTTTTTGCTGAAGCCTTGCATAACAGGAAACTGTGGTGCAGAGCAGCCTTCGGCAAGATTTAGAGCCAGCGTGTAAGCTCCTACAGACTCAGCAATATAAATGGAAATCATTTTTCCTTTTTTTGACTGAAAGATAGACACAATATAAATCAGTCAAGTCACGCATACTGCAGCCCTAGTAACTTCCCAACTCATTTGGGAAATCATGCTAGCCATGCTGTGGAACTGCATTAATAATCTCATGGATAATGCTCCTATATTGGGAATTTTATCCATGAGAATACCACAATCAGAATGAAAGTCCAGGTCAGGAAATCCACACCAAGCTCATAAGACTAAGAGCCACTGTAAGAGATGGGGAACAGAAAACAATTACTTTGCTAACACAATTGAATAATTAATATTACCCAAAGATATTCAAAGGACAGGATGCAAAGGGGGAACACCATGCACCATGGTGAAGTGATTTGGAATGGATAAAATGGTGGAGGAAATTATAAAATTCCTGGTCTGATCTGAGCAAATTTGGCAATGGAGGTGTTTATGTCCTTCAGCTCTCGCTGGTATCCAGCTCGGACCCTATTGCACCAAACAAAGTTTATCCTCACCATTTACCTCTTTAGGCACAAAAATTAATTTACAGACCCTAAAATATGTTATTTGTTTTTCTAACTTACAGTGAATCTAGGCTCAGTTAAATTGGTTCTTTGTGTAACACAACTGTGTTTCCCTTGTTCTGCTTTTGGGTTCCTCTTTACCCTCTCCTCATCGCTGATGAAGAAAAGCCAAACTGACTTTACAAAGACAACGGTAGGCTTGACAGGGAGAATGAAGTTGCTAACTGGCTTGAGCAACCAGATTTGTACTAACTGAACTAATTAATCCAGCAACACCAGGCTAAAGAAAAAAAACCACATGAAATATTTATGCATCTCTAGTCAAAAAGATACTAAAGGAAAAAGAGAGCAGGTAACTGTTTTTTTAATCAAACATGCCTGACAGGAACCCTCACCCCACAGGCTCTGCTTCATCACCAAAAGAGGCATTCTCTCTATCAAATCCATGCAATAAATACAATGTTTTATCATTTGTTACTTCAAATATTATTTGAACACTACTTAAAACCTTTATCAGGATTTAAGGGAATTAGGAACTAAGACACGACATTAAGCATGCACGGGGAGCAACTGCAGTCTCTCGTAGGCCCAGGGTGGCTCTGAAAAAATTGCTTCTGTGTCCTAGAGTTCAGTAACTTTCAGTATATATTGTCTGTGATATGCTCACAGCAGCTGCAGAGTGCACAACACGTGGCCTGTTCCATTTCCTCTCTCATGACTTTTACACCATACAGATAAACTGAGAGGAATGGAGACACTTTCTATTGTATTACTACAGACTCCTGCTAGCCTGTGTCCAACTCAGAAGGAAGCATAGCAAAACAAAAGAATCAACACTTAAGAAATACTGTGGGGAAAAGAGACTCATATGGTCTGCACCCGTTAGATATCTTTGTAAAGCCATCCCTGAATGTGGCATGTTATCAGTTGTCCAGAAAAATCACATGGGATTTACTTATTTTCCTTGCAAGCTGTCATGAGGACTAGGTGTTCTCTTTTTCAGGGAAAATATAGCGTTCATTTTTGCATATCAAGTGCAGTGCTGTGATTGAAAGGCGGTCATAAGAGCAAATGCAAGGGGAAGCTTTGGCCCCCTGCATACACTAAGGTTTTGCCTTTCCTCTCGCAAACTAAATGGTGCAATGCCTTATATGCTCCAGCTTCTACCACATTTGCTATCTTCAAGCTCAAATTCAGCAGTCCTGTCTTTGAGGAGATCTAGGGGCAGGTCTGAGACTCAGCTTCAGCTAAGTAAACTGCAGTGTACTTTCCAGTGTGCTGCAGTACACTTTTCACTGTCAGTGGGGGATCTGCCAGAAGGAGATCTGATTTACGCTAACCAAGATTCATTCCATATCAACCTGTCAGCTCAGAATTTGGCCTTGCCTTTTGTCCACTACCATCATTAATGCCGTTGATTCATTTTGCTGCTATCTAGAATGACTCTTACAGGGAGGCAGCAATCTGCAATGATAAAACTAAAGCAAAGGCTTCCATGCACAAGGAGTTAATGAAGTGTGACAGGAGGCTACCAAAGAACCAGGACAGGTGGTTCAAATATGTTATTGGGATGTCCATGTTCACATGCTGCAGGAGATCTAGTGATACCCAGCACATCTGTGTCACAGAATGGAGCACAGAGCAGAGATCTTCAAGTCAGAAGAGGCTGGGACAGTAAGACTACATGGCACAGCACAGCCCAGACTGGCTAGCTGAGGGCTGGTGTTGCTGGGTTATCACAGCCTTGCATGCACTCAAACTGCTTTCTTGTCAGAGCTAAGGTGTGTACAGCCAGCTCTGGGGCCTCTGTTGGACTGCAGAGATTTGGCCAAAGAAAGACCTGTGGTGTGTCCATGCCTGTCCATGTCCCAGGGGCACAGCAGTCTAGTTGTATCAGTGTGTGAAAGCTATACTCGCATTTCAGCCTCCTCTCTGTGAGCATGGATCCAACAGAAATGGCTCCTAGTTCTACTTCCATAGTAGATGACTCTTCACCCCCAAGAGACAGGTGAAAAAGAAAGAAACCTTAGACAGAGGTTAAAATAGGACCGTGACAAGGCTGAGGAAAACTCAAGGAACAGGAATAGCTTTTTTAAAGATTCAGCATACAGCTCTTTACAAAGCAACAGATTATCCCTTTCTTATTTATGCTAAGGTGTAAATATTTTATTAACTCTTTTCTCACTGCTGAGTGGCTTTAATAGCATTTGCTTCAGTAAAATCCTGAGCTGCTGTAAATCAAGTACCGTTTTAGACTACTCACCATGGTCATGGGCAAAAACAAACAAGTTAAGTCCTGTCAGCCTCTGGGCCAAGTCATCATAGCGGCCGCAGTGTTCCCCAGCGCCATGAGCGATAAACACGAGGGCCCTAAATGGAGCATTAAGGTATAAATCATTAAGTTGGCAATCAACCCACAAAGGCTTCAGAGCTGCAAGTAAAAACAGCATATTCAATTTAGCAACAGCGTCTCTGACATCAGCAAATACAAAGCAAGTATCTCATGACTGAGGTGGGTTTTAACAGAGGAGAACCTATTGCCAACCTTACTTGCCATTGCCCTGGTCTTCCCCAGGTGTAGGCAGGACAGGCCACATGGAAATCAGCTGCTCGTGGGACAGATACTGCTCTTTCCCACTTGTCTGCCACCATGGGCTGCTTGCAAGTTGAAGATGTTAGTGGGTATCAGCATCAGTCCCTGAGGTGGAAAACTCCACCTTGAGCTTGAGGCATCTACACTGCTCCTGCAGTGTAAGTGTTGCCATTCATTTTTGGGGGACTGGTATTTCTTCGTGGTTTCAAATGCATATATTGTCCTTAACTTTATAACTTGCAACATTGCCTGATGCTACAGGGCACTCTTTAAGATCAAATTTCAGCTGAAGAGTAAGTTTCAAGCAGAGTCCAGAACTTTAGTTGGTGTTTGGAATTTTATCTTTTGACCCAAATTCTGTTAATTTTACCATTCCAGTTTATGCAGTTGCTTCACTTTGGTGATTAAAGTGACTCTTACATAGCTACCGTACAACTACAGATAGGGATCATAAAAAAGTCCCTGTCTAATAGACACTTCTTTTTTAAAGACACACAAATACTTATCTTTTAAGATTCCTGTTTTAGCAATGATACTTTACTTTTACTGGAATGGAATCAAGTGAGAGCAACTGAAGTTGAATGAACATTCACAGTGTTTTTACTGGGCAAAGTATGTACAGAATCAGTCTGGAACTATAGCAGAGTGGCAATGGAATTATAGAAGTTTGCTGAATTCGACAGGTGACTATTTAAAATCCAGCTTTGGCACCAAGAGCATAACTTGTTCGTTTAAAAGTACCATCTATCATTGCAACATCAGTAACCACAAAGACTACATGTGAAACATTTTCAGTACATTAACAGTGAAATATTAAATGAAATGACAGCAGCTTATTGCTAGTGAATTCCTCAACTTTATTTTGATTGAGGTTTTGAATGCATTTTTAGGCAGTGTATTCACTGCAATAAATGGCTTTAATCTTAATATATTTAAACTTTCAAAATCTGTTAGATGATGTGGAACCTCCTGCTCTTTGATTACAACCTGCTTCAAAGTATTTGCTCATGCTAGACAACTTGAAAGCACATCCATATCCATCGAAACCAGAAGGATTTTAGAGACCACACGGCAAACACAAAAGCAGCAATGCAAAGATGCTCTGGTATCTGACTAATACTAATCAGCAAAGGTGAGGCTCGGTCATATAGCACATTTAACTTGCTGTGCCTTACAAATGTTCTTTAGTATCACTGAAGTTTTCAGAACGATTAGTGTGGAGCAGTCATTTCTTCCTTTGCCATCCTTCCCGGTCAATAGATTTGTCAAGTTACCTATGTACTTGCCTGACAGTCTGATGTTCAGACTTAAGGGCCTATTATTATAGCTCCAAATACTGAAAAAATGGGGCGATTGCTCATCCCACAGTGGAGAGAATTAACTTTCTGCAGCTGAGGCATCATGGCTTTACATGTCCCACATCTCCCAGACACAGGCAGCCTAGCAGGGACACTGGCCAGCGCTGGAATAGTGAGTCGTTATTCCGTATGTACCCCTGAAAATTGCAAGCACCATCAAAATGCTTCTGCCTCCACCTACGTGTAATGGTCTGGCATCTCAGCTCTGGTCCTGGGTCACTGAAAGAGACCCCACATCACAGTCCCAACACCTGGGGCTGGCAGATCTACAGGGACAGGGGGGTGAAACAAAGCCAGGCTGTTATCCCTTAAGCTCCGGGCTCTGCAGTACAGCAAGCAGTGGCACTGCCTGCGCAGGACACCGATGCAGAAACTAAGGAAATGTGAGACAAGATTCCTATGTACTCATCATCTTGATACCCAACAGATTCAGTCAGATACCTCCTGCTACCTGGCTCTTGACAGCTTCCCTGCTCAGTGTCGTACTTAAGCCCTTGGTTACTCTTCACAGGACTTACCCTTTTTTTTTTTTTTTTTCCCTGCTGATTAGGCACAGAGATTAAGGTGCAACTTGGCTGACTGAATACAGTCCTTAATTTCTCGGAGAAATATTATTTGAATGTATGCACTGAAATGCATCAAGTGAATGAAACCTAATGGGAAGCTGGCAAGGAGATCTCTGCCAGGAAATTCTTGCTGTTATTTCATCCCCCCTGACAGCAAAGCCCTAATTTTGCTTTCATTCACACTGGTGCAGCACCACGACTTTGCCTGACAGCATCCTGTTAGATGCTCAGCCCCCTCATCTTNAAGAGCACTGAAAGTGTAAGGCGAACTTCAAAAAAGAAAAAAAAAAAAAAAAAAACCAAACCAAGTGCCTGAGAGAGGCAAGGTGTTCCTGAAACCTCTCCTCTCAGCCAGCACGACTGCTGGGCCTGGCAGAGCCCAGACTTTGGACACGGTGAGGAAGAGACCTGGGGTATTTGTTGTTTGCAAAATACAGAATAAAATGCCTGAGACTGTTTGCACCTGACGAGCCCTAATGGCAGTCGCTGTCGAAAAAGCTTAGATACTTTTGGAAGTTTTGTCCTTTCAGTAGTCATAAACAAGGAGTAACATTTCCAAAGTGTTACATCGGAGCAGATACAGCTCATTTTGCTGTTCAGTAAGAAGTGAGAGTGGCTTTACGGACTGAAAACTAGGTCATGTCTACACAGGTCTGTAGCTCCAGCCTTCAGGTCTAAGCACAGGGGCCATACATTAAACACGACAGCTTGAAAAACCAAAATTAGTACGATATCATCTGAGCAAGGATTGAAGGATTTGGCTCCTTCAGCTAATCCCCCATTTTCCATTACAAAACAAGCTTAGATTTGGCAAATAATACCTGAAGGCAGGATAAAAAAATACATGGTTCAACATATTTTCACTAGCAAGCTGGCATGAAAATACAAATGATTAGATTGACTGACAGCAGTTCTTTACTGTATGTAAACATTTTTGCAGACACCCCTGCTCTCAAATCGCAGCCTGCTCTTTCCTACCACGATGGCTGGAATAACAGAGTATCAGAGACTGCTTTCAACAGCGTCCTTTAAAATTAATACAGAAACCGTGCAGGCTTGAAGATTTTGCAGGACTGCAGTGCCTCTGCGTGACCTCAATGGAAATTTTGCTTAAACAAGGTTTGCCTCTTGGCCGTGTATCAAACTGATCCTGGGGAAACATTTCTTCACCTCCAGCTTGTGCAATATGCAGTGGTGAAATCCTTGGAAACTCTCGTGTCGCAGGTAGAGAACAGTGTGGGCAGTCTGCAAGGCTTTCTGGTGGAGACTGACCTGTGCCTGAACCCGTGTTAACTCCAGTCTCTTTTAACGGCAGGCAGGGAAACCTGATGCATCTTTGGATGCTTCAGCTGGCTTTGGCTGGTGGAACTGTAATTGTTAAACATCTCAAAATAGCGTTGCTTTGGCATCTGCTCAAGAAAGCACCTAATCACACAACAGCACCGTTTCCCCACACTCGGCAGGTGTGTCTCCACACAAAGCCAAAGTGTGAGCTGAGCACCCACGTGCTTGTTTCTCACCTAACTAGTGCAACAAGAATTACAGCTATTAAAGGAAACCAGTTTATTGACTGCTGTTTCCAAAAGCAGCAGACGGTTTTCACAGATCCTTGCCCTTCCCATCGCCTTCACCACCCCCTCTTCCCTCCCCACTGCAGGTTTCTCCCTCCTGGTACTGCACAGCTTGGCCAAGAGATGCCACTGTAATAAATAACTCCTTATTACAAGAGGGCAGGAAAATATTTGCTTTTACTGTTCCAGTCATCTACTGGCTGTGTTTGCTTATGTCCCATATAGGAGGTGATGGAATAGCAGATTTAGACTGGATATTGTTGTTGAACACTGGAACAGGTTGCCCAGGGAGGTGGTTGAGGCCCCTTCCCTGGAGACATTCAAGGTGAGGGCTTGATGAGGCCCTGGGCAACCTGATGACTCTAGAGGTCCCTTCCAGCCTGGACCATTCTATGATTCTATATACCAGTGACCAGTCGCTGCTCCCACATCTCCTCTGTGCTGGTCACCCATGACTGGTATCAGTCCCTCCCGTGTTGCAGCTGCAGCTTGCCCAGTAAGCCCTACACAGTGATGCCACACATGCAGTTCGTGTAAGGCACACACAAACATCCTTTCCTGAATGAGGGAGGCCAGGAGTGGCAGAGACCAGGCTGCAACACAAAGTCAGTGCGTACAAACCCATATGAACTTTTCTGTCCCATATGCCTTTCTCTCCTGCCTCACAGAGAGCTCACCAGCTGATCTAAGTTTAGCTTTTTGCAACCCTTCCCTGTTTCTCACTGCAACCTCACAGCCTCTAATAACTCACTACTTGTGTGGGAAGCAGCTTCGCAGGGCAGGAATTCAGCTTTAGGTGCAAGAACAGAGCCAGTTTTAGAGGTTCCCACCTTCCTTATTGCTGGGCACGCGTTGCCACCTCTGCTGCACTCATGCAATTGTTTAGAGATGCAATTCCATAATCAATTGCAGGAGAAGAATTGCAGGGAAAATCAACTGCAGCATCGGGATTAGACAAATGAGCAAGAGCCCTCTTAAACCAGGGCTCTGTCCTTACAAGAGACATACCTTGAAACAACACTCAGAAAGGTGCTGTGCTATGAAATCTGGCAGGCCAGAAACACAGCTTAGGATTTGGGTCCTGCTGGGCCTAAGGTCCCTGTTCTAGCTTTATTTTCAACAAAAAATGTGTTGAAATTGAACTAGACGAGGAAGATTGTGAGCGGGATGGTATGATTTTAACATCTTGTGTCCTCTGGGGACAGAGGCACTTCTATGGGATGTGCTGTTTTATTGCCAGAAAATAACCCAAAACACTGGGACTAGACCAAAGAACTGGAGACAAGCTTCCTATGACTGAATATATGAAAAATGCAGTCTTTTCCACTCCATTCAAAAGCACCCCTCTTCAGAGCAGTATTTAAGTACTTGCTTAACCTCAGGAAACTTTCTGCAACTCATGAAAGTCAGTAGGACTTAAAAAGTACAAGATAAAAGTTGAAAAAAGGATTTATAAAAGCTGAATGTCCTCCGTAAGGACTGATTTAATCACATGTGGGCACAATTCCCTGAATCAAGACCTTGCAACTTAACCTAATACCACATTATTCTACGTAAGGCAACTATACTTTTCATTTGGTATTATGTATGTTGGTAACAGAACCAGATCAGCTCTAACAAAGAACATGTGACTTGGGCAGTTTTGAATACTTGACACTAAATTGCTAAAGTAATTTAAAAAAATAACGGCCAGGAAAGCTCTGAGTTAGTTAAGCTGCCAGAAAAATGACTGGCTTATTGAAATTAAGTATCACATTTTGTTGTGTTGTTTGAGCTGATTTATCGGTTCCCTTGTAGCTGGCATCAATTAACCTTTATTTATTAAAAACATTTCACTGGTGGCATTTTTGGACAAACAAGTGGATAGCTGCTCACAGACGTGTTTAACTTGTTAAAAACGTAACGTCATATATGCGTATTTTGCTTCCAAAGTATATTATAATGGAAAATCAATTAAAGGTATGCATTCTTGTATTAGCTGCTTAATGGTCCTCACTGATTATGAAGACTTTCACATAATAAGATTGTGCATTAAGCAGCTTGTAACTTTGTCAAGGTTTAACTCCACGAATTCCAGTTTTCTACCCTTGGTATTTGGTTAAAGATTACCTTATTTTTTTTAATTTCCAGCTAATTTTTTCCAAGAACATGTAATGAAGAATGAATTGCTTCATTCACTTTAACAGATGGTGGTGACCTTTTCTCTGCGGGCCTCTTGAGCCTCTTGCTTTTGGTGTAAGACCTGAAGTTTGGAAGAGGACCGTCTTTCTATCTGTTTTCTGAGTTAACTTTTGCTCTTTTGTTTTTTTTTGCCCCTGAGGTGATTTGTGTCCTGAAGCAACCCTTTAAAAAACTGGACTGTGGGAAGGGATTACAAATAGTTACAGCAATCTCTCTCATGTTGTGTGTGGTTGTGACCTGCACGGCTACCCAAGAATTCAGCCTGGTGACGCTGGCTAGACAGGAAAATTGATGGTGGTGTCAGGTGTGTCCCTTCATGCTGTCCTCCCAACTGTAGGAAACATGCAGAGTTATGTCCCTCTGAAGACACAAGAGGCAATGACTTTGCTCCCAATTCCACGCTGTGTTTCAAGGAGGCATTACGCCAGGAGCTTGCTTGCTCTTAGTTTTTTTGAGAAATGCATTCCTACCCTCTGCTCTACTTGCCTATATATGCTCAGCTTTGCCATGTAGGCCCATAATCTGGGTAGTCACCCCTTTTTCAGCCATCACTGGAGTTGAATATTATTAAACTAGCAGTTTAACTGCTGCTTTTCCCAACTCAGGAGAAAGAGCAAGTCACAATAGCAATAGCCTGGAGTCAAGTCTCTATCAACCTTCTCTCCATATCACACACAGCATAGCACCAGTATGGATATCTCACAGAGCTCTTACAGAGAGACTGAGGTAAGTATTAGTTCAAGACTGTAGTAGTTTAACTTGTGAAAAACCTTTGAGCACCACAGAATATATCAAAGGACCATGCACTATGCTCATACTACATAATTTCTGCTTGATTTTATAGGGCTTGTGGGAATTTAGGTTTCTATCTATTTGTGTTTGATGTGGTTTGGTCTGGTCTAGTATAATCAGTAGCTTCATTCCCATCCATATCCTAAAATAGCAATTAAAAAAAACCAAACCCTCCACCAAATTCTGCTTCCTACTCTTTACTCAGGCTTGGAAGTTCCTCCTGAAGCCTGCATAAAGGGGCTGCTGTTAGTCTGGGCAGCATCCAACTGTCTAACATGATAGAGACTTGGGGCTCAGTCTTAAAATCTGTGCTTGCCTCTACAAGCATCTCTCTTGCAATATGTCTGCAAGCCTAGTCTCCCCATACATCTCAAAATCACAGCAAATTCTCATCAGCATAGAGTTAGGAGGACATTTGAGAACTGCCATGACCTCCAGGAGGAGTAACATGGGTAGATTATTCAATGACACCAGAAAGTGTAGACACCATAAATCAATGGAGCCAAGACAGAACTGGGTAGTACCGATACATTTCAAAATGAAAGTTTTGAGAGGTTCTAGCTAAAGCCAGCACAAAACAATGTGGAGAAACAGCTTACGCTGATTTATTGTAGCTCTTTGAAAAGAAAGTTTTCACTGAGAATAATTCATGCGTGGTCTAATACAGGGAAAAGAGAGGAAGGAAACCTCAGGTGGGGGTGGGAGGGAAGGAATTATTGGAACCTGGCAACTGCATAGCTCTGGACAAATTTCTGCAAAGTTAACATTTGAGACCAGCTGCATTTTGTTTCAAGGAAGCTTTGAAGTAGTATTTTAGGGGACACAAGGCTGAGTTCAGAGGTGAAATGTGCAATATGTAGCTTAAAAGTCATGGAGCGGATCTTTCTACCCCTTTCTTGGAAAAACTGAAGAGAAGGGATTCCAGGGTTACACGGATTGCCCCAGGGAGATACTCCTCCACTTTGATATCAGAGATGGGATTTTCCTCAGCAAAACTGACTGCCAGACCTGCCGCTCTGTATCAGCAAGGCAGGGAAGCCTCTGGAGACACTGGCAGCTCTGGGCTTGGAGCTGCACTTTCCTCTTGCTGCAGCCCCTCTACAGAGCACAGGAATCCTTGAAAGCAGAATTACAACTTCTGTTTCCAAAGGGACAAGGCGCAGACATTGCTCACACACAGAGGACTGAGAAAGGCATGACCTGGGGGGAGCCTGCACAGAACTGTCCCTGGACCTGGCTGGGAGTAAGGCTGGAATCAGACATCCCAGTTCTGTACTTTGCTCTGCTTCAGCCTTTCCTTGGTACAAGGGCTACAAGAGAGATAAAATGGAGGTCATCTCTCTCAAGGGGAGCTACAAGGATGAATGCACAAAACAGTCAGTATCTTTCTAAGAAAACTGTGGAAAGCATTATTTAAATAGAAGGCATCAGCTGCAAAATTTAACTTGATCTGAAATCACACCCAAAACTTTTCAGATTAGCTTTAAGGTGTGGGGGAAGAGAAATCAAAGAAGCAAAAGAGTTTCTGGCATAGATCCCCTTGGAAATCAGGAAAAGTAAGATGCTTCTTGCTAATTTTATTAAAAATTAACTTTCACTTGGAAGGAAATCCACTGCAGATGGAAGGAAGATCTGCAGGACCACGATTCTCAATGGAGAACCAACAAACATAGAGTAAGAGCAAGAACAGTTTTCACAGACCTCCCCCTCCTCTTTCCTGGACCTGCGCTGAACCTCTAATGATTTCCAAAGGGACAGAAATTACCGTTTAGGCAGTCATATAGCAGTTTCTTCTTGAAATCAAAGAGCAGGCACTGCCTGGTGAGCCAAAGCTTTGGAAAAAGAAAGGCTTGTGTAATTAGACGGACTGTCCTTTCAAAACATGAGAAAGCTGCAATTAAAGGGCCAGAAGGTTTCCTCTGCACAGTCACTATGGCTTAGACTCAGCACTGCTCAGTAGTTCAGGATTAAATCTGTTTCACCGAACAAATAAGGTTTTTGTTATATAAAAATACGTCTGTTTCAAAGCAGTTATGCAAAAACGGTTCCTTTTTATTGAGTTCACTTGCAGCCTCGGCATATTCAGAGCACTGGTACCTGTCCCAGGGACAAGTTGCTACTTACTGCAGCTATAAGCTCATAGTTAGACAAACCCAATTTAACACTAAAAGACCAAGCAGCCTTCCTAGAAAGGAACCAGGTGTGATTTGCGTTTCAAGCCATGCAAGGATGCCCCCTACACAGCATCCTAGTCCCATTTTGACTGTTTCATCTCAGCTTTCCGCAGAGCACCGAAGATGGAATTAGACAGTATCCCTGTACCGAGGTAAGGAGCCTCTGTAGGTCTCAAATGATGGAAATTACTTTACTTAGTAAAATCATCCAGCTGGTTAGGTCCACGTTAAGTACTTGGTGACTTTTAAGTCCTTAGTAGCATGCTTGCTTGCGCGGTTATTTTCAAATGTTTGCTTAGAATTGCTTTACAGTTTGAGACATCAGGAAGTGGTGCAGAGGACACTACATCTAAATGTTAAGCAGCATTTCCTAAAGTCCTATAAGCCAACTCTGCAGACTTTTGCTGACTTCACTTTTTTCACAAGGTATTTTTCATGCAGGAGCTAGATATCACTAGTGGTCTGAACCACTGGCTAAGCAGGGGTTCTCCATGGTCAGTCTCCTCACAGTATCAATGGTTCTTTGAAATGGAATTGTCCACATTTTAGACTCCAGCCATGGCTCTAATCGCCTCCAGTCTGGAGCTGTTATTTCAGGGAGTGGATAGTACAGGCAACTCATGACAAGCAACATTGAAAAAGTTACTAAAGGAAGAATTCAGCTAATCACCGCAGCACCTGTGTGGGGAGGAAGCTGGAAAGTGCACACCTGGCACAAGGGGGTCAGAGCCTTTCCAAGGCATTCCTTGCAATAAGAACTGCACAACTGAAGTACTTAGATGAGGCACTTTGGGCTTATGTGGACAAATCTTCACTAGCTTGGAAGAGAGCTGTGAATAAGTAAGGGACAAGAAAGGGGATGACTTTACCTGTTCTATGAACTTGAGATAGTATGATATTATTACTTTTTAATAAAGCACCAACTGTGCAATTCCCAATTGTATGGCAATGGTTTAAAACAAAACATAAGGCTTCAATTCCCTGAAATACTTAGACCTGATAGCATGGTTTGTAACCAGCCAATTCCACCAATAATGCGGAATTCTTGATTATCTCCTGCACTGAGTCAATTATCCATCCTCGCTTTTACTTTTCTGATCCAATTTTGTCTACAGTCCTCTATGTTGGCAGAGATCTTAATTGGTTGTCTTTAACAAACTGATGAACTCAGTTTGTTGAAGTTCAGATGAGTCTCCAAACAGCCAATTTTTTTCTGCGTGAATTTCCAAAAGCCAGAGAGGAATTATCCCATAAACTTATAGACAGAAACTCAAGGATTGATTTCTTAATCATAAAGCACTTTATCTATATTTTAACATACTTTGAGATTAAGCACATCAATTTGCAATGAATAATCCTATCTCAGCCCATCCCAGGGCTGCACTTCAGCCCTGCCCAGCTATGAGAGGAGTCTTTGCAAGCTTTATAGGCTCTGACAAAATCAATATCAGCAGCTATTCCTCTGGGAAATCAGTAATGTCACAGGCAAAGCATTTGCCAAGTCTTTGAGCATGTTCCAATTAATCTACCATTCCACATTTGCTGTAGACCTGAGGTAGGAGAGAAAGTTGAATGTAACCAGTTACATGCAAGAGGAGTCCTGCTAAGACAGTGATCACCGCAATGTGTGCTTTAAAGGCTGAAATGTTTATTGAAGTTTTCAACCAAAGTAAATCTGAACTGTAGCTGAGGTGCAATGGTTTACCTACAGATGACTTAATAGTTAAAAAATGGAGAAAGACTTCTGCCTGGGGTTGCACAATCCAGGTCTGTGTTATTTCTTGGTTACACTGAACTGATCTGGCTGTTCACAGACTTTAGCCATGGCAGGCTTGTTTCCTAAAATGCTCTTTCATTTCTAGCACCAAGGCAGCTTCACCTGTGGCAGAGAGGGCTCCCATGCTCATGTCAATAAGGAACTACTTGCCATGAGCTTTAAACACTGTCATGATTTGCTCTCAAAAAGGGCTAGGTGTAAAAGCTTTAAAATCCAAAAGGTGAATGAAGAACTGACCAACTTCGCGTGCAACTATTAAAATAAGGATGAGTGATAACAATAAAATAAAGGAGTATTTAGTTAGATAAATCCTCCGCTGCAATCACTTTAGGTACAGGCAAAGAAAGCTAAAGGCATGTGGGATGCCTTTTCTGCAGGAAAGCTTAAAATAGAAAAGGAAATCAATACTCATTTACAGTATCTGGCAGTCACTGAACCAAAACATACATGTACACCTACAGCAGAGCAGAAATAACAACATTTATTTAAACCTCAAGCTGTTATTCTGCTGCAGGAACGCTGTGTTTTATGTGGAGTGCTTCACCAGAAACTGAGAAGTACCACGTATTTCTGACCATTTTCGAAAAGCCTCAGCAATATCAAGAGCAAATACTTTCAATACCACAATGATTAACCCCACCACTGCCAGGCCGGCTCCAACTCCTCTGACAGCCAGAGCTGATGTCTGCAGTAGGGAATGTGTTCTGTCTTTCCTCCTGAGTTTCTCTTCTGCCAACTTGCAAGACACCATTTGTTGGATCACATGTGAGTGGTGCATCTGTCACAGCCTGAAGAGGAATGGGAATGGGAATGGGAATGAAGAGCTTCACCAGCTGTGTCTCCACAGCACAACACCAGGGCTGCTCATGGCATCAGAGACGCAGAGGTCTCAGATGAGGGCTGGAGCACAGCACATGCTGTGTGGGACATGGGGAGGAAGAGAGACCTCAGTTCTGTAGGTGTGAGGTGGGACTGGGCTCAGCAGCCCTGAAGCACCCATGGCTGTGCCCCATGTGGTGCCCGAGAGCCAGCGTGGGCATGCAGGGCAGGAGAGAGGTTTGGTAAATGACAGTGGGGCGGCTCGGGCAGGGACACATCTCCGTATGTTCTGGGCTTAGCAAAATGTAAATAAGCCTTGATGCCTACAAGCCTACATTTAGCTGTGCATCTGAGCATCTCTCCTAACGCGACAGGCAAATCTGCGCAGTGGGAAGCAAAGCTTTGATGGTCAGAACCCTTACATGACACTTCCACAGAGAAAGGTGTACCTACGTGTGAGAATGCACAATGTTTCCACTGACAGTGTAAAAGGAGGGGCTTAGGGGAAAAAGTAGTGTTTAACAAATCAACATTCCCCAAACACTGAAAGTGAAATTAAATATAAACAAAGTGGATCTGCTGATTTTTTTTCCATTCCCCAGCTCCCAGAAATGTGACCAGTAAATAAACAGCATAAATAATAACAACAGCTGGCTTTTGTACAGCGCTCCTCATTCACAAAGACCAAAACACTTTACAAAGGGTGCAACTAGGCTTGTGGCAGAGAGAGATAGATGGGACCTCGAGAGGTCCCTGATCTGTTGTCCTCTCCTAAGCAAGGATCAACCCTTCCTCCCACTGCCACGCAAACTGAAGCACAAGAGGTGCCTGCCCATGGCAAGACATCATGCCAGAGGCAGGGATGGACACACAACGTGAGGCAAAACCCTACAGCAGAGTCAGAATGTCACCATGGGTTCTCTGAGCTTCAGCCCTCTGCTACATGCATAGGGCCACATGGTGCCACATGCATGGGGAAAGAAAAAGTCTGTTTTTAAAAAGCTTTCTGTCCAACTGAACTTGTGGGCAGCTAATAATGTCAGAGAGATGCTCTGTGCATCTTCAAGACAACCTGGGTTGAGATGCAGGGTGCTCATTGCTCAAAACCATTTGCAGAGGGCCAGAGGATGACTGAATGATGATCACTTGAATATCCTTTTAATAAAATGTGATTATGAATGCTACTCAGAATACAGTTTTTAACGCTCCAAATAC
The DNA here is from genome assembly GCA_013400055.1 of Nycticryphes semicollaris. Lineage (NCBI taxonomy): Eukaryota > Metazoa > Chordata > Aves > Charadriiformes > Rostratulidae > Nycticryphes > Nycticryphes semicollaris. The sequence goes on along the minus strand of VXBJ01000760.1, from coordinate 522,059 downwards.
TGTAGACTAGCTTTCACATAAAATTGAAAAAATGAAGAAAAACCTTAAGTCAGCTAGATGTTATCTCTAGAGCAATTTAATTACTTACTGCTTCCTCATCACTCCTCATGCCTTTAGCCCAGCAAATTAAGCCACTGCAGATTTCTGGAATTTGACAGTTGAATTTGAAATCTCACTGAGATAGTTTTGAAAAATAAAAGTAAAAAAAAATGTTGAAAAATTAGAGAAATAAGCTCGTCTTGTGGCTGGCGAACTAGCTAATCTGCTGACACCTACAGCAAATTAAACCAAAGCTCAAAGCCCAAAGATTTAGTTTTTACTCCCTCACTCCGCAAGCTTCAAGCTTGATCAAGGAAGAAAGAAAACAGACAGAACAAGGCCTTTTTATCACTGATCACATAGATGGCTGAAAAATACCAGTAATCTTTCTTGCCTACCAATTTCATAGTAGTTTGTACATTTTCTCCTTGCCCATCTCTACACAATACTGGAGCAAACAATTACTACACCTGTTCCTACTGAATGTTTGGCTTTAGCCCAGTTGTCAATATTTTGTTTCGTTTTTGTTTTCACCTCTCTCTTTTCTTTCTTTTAACAGACTGCTGCTGAGACAATTTACTGGCAGCTGAACAGCAGAGAATAACTAAGGCATCGCCTAGTAGATCTTTTTAAAATCTTGCTTCAAACATCAGGCATTGTTCAACCGCCGAAATATCAAGGACTAACTTATTTTCTCTGTCAACTTTCATCTAGGGACTCCAGACCCATTTTATATCACTTGCCTGGATGATTACACCCAATTTCAGATGAGGAAACAAAAGCACAGAGAAATTGAGGGTCTGATTTTGCTATTCACTGGTCAGTGTGTCACTGCCTAATGACCATTTTGACCATGTGTTTTGTGTGTTCTCTGCTCCTCATTGACTTCTTTATTCCATTTTCTGACACTAAATTTCCTAGGTCTGGCAAGCTGCCTTTGCCTTCACTTAGTAATGGAGGATTCAGAGGCTCCCATCATCGAGTGAGTGCCTGCCAAGCCCAAATGAAGATAGCTCCTGTCTGGAGAACAAGCGTCAGACATGTAGAAGGGGTGTCTGTCTCCTTACAGTGGAAGTACTCATGAAGTTTGGTGTTACTCAAGGTTTCAGGACACTGAAAACTGCTACATGGTTGCTGCTGCAAAAATAATGAATCCCTTTGGTCATAAACACACTGCATCTGCCTAGGAGATACAAACACATCCCCTCTCCTGCTCCTAGCTGTTTGCAGACAGCCTGCAAGAGTGTGTGTGGAAGCCGGCAAATCTGACCGGAATACTCTGGCCACCAGGACTGTTTCCCCTGGCTGCTCCCTGCTTGTCCCCAAGGCCACACCTTGGTACCACAGTCTAGATAGTGGGTCTGGTCAGCTTTGTGACACCACCACCCAGTGCCTCCCCTAAGGCTAGTTGCTTCAGAAGGTGTTTATGATTGGAACAAGCCCATGGTTGGTATTTGGAATTGTTGTACCACCATTTCTCTTCCAGTCAACATGAGTGTAACGTTATTGGTCTTCAAGAAGAAACCCTAGGAAAAATACAGTTTTAATGATGTTGAAAAACTTCACCCTGGTGCTGCTAATTTCCTTCCTATAGGATAATAAGCCATACTGATAGAGTGCCCAAATGTCTGTACTGGTGGAGTTAAGGCAGGGATGTATGGCTATAATTAAGGATGTAACTGTGGTGTGATGAGGTAAGGGACCCACCTAAGGATATGTTATGGAATCTCTTGTACAGGATGCAGTACTATCCCCTTGGATACTTAGAAGAATCATCCATTTGCTATCAGGGTTGTGCCACATCTCTTGGATAATGGACAATAGCAGGTTGTTAAACACTGATGGCTTCCATTCAAGTGGAAGCACATTAGGACAATGACACGCCTGAACCTAGGGAAGGCAGCTCAGCCAAATGTGTCTGCAGGGACAGCTCTTAGAACAATGTGATTTCCCTACAAGAACAAAGTGATCAGTTGTTCATTTTGGCTCTGAAAAGCAGAAAACCACAGCAGCTTGAAGGGAACTTGCAAGGAAACACAGGACAACTCCTCTGCAACAGGCATCTAGAAAAAATGTCCTCTTCTAGCCACTACTCTTGCTGTTGATGTATTCGTGGTGATCTAAAAGAGCTCCTGTGTGTTCCAAAAGGGGTGATCAAAAGTGATGAAGAAATTGAGGCAAGGAAGTGTGTGCAGCCGGTTTTATTATTTTGTCTAAGCCTACACATTTCTTGTGCTAGTGAAGTGCTCTTGCATCTGGAACCCTGATAAAGATGATGAGTTTGTCTGCTTCAACTATTCCTTCTTTGTCAACAAAAAAACTGCTTTAGAGAGCTCCCAGTCTGATGAGCTGAAGAGGAGACTTCTTATGCAGCAGCATCTGAGAGGAGAGTCAGTGAACAGTCTGCTCAGCATAAAGAGATCTGGAGGAACAGGCAGGGCTCTAACTGCTGAGTGACCAGTTAGGGGATCCATCAGGGTCATGGTACAAAGCCAGTACCAACCATCACACTGGTAATCCCATAAAAGGAAACAGACTATTTGCAGGAGAGAAGCAAGGTTTACCTAGCCTTGTCTCTGGCAGAATAATGACTAGGAATTGAGTTTTACAACACAATCTCAAGACCATTTTTCTTTTCTCTTATTTCTGCCTCTGATATTCACCAGTTGGACAGCACTGTTTCCAAGATTTCATCAGGTGGCACACGGAAAACCAATACTGATTTCGCTTCCTTTGCTGCTGGGTCAGGACCATGATGATATTTTACTGCTTTGAGATTCACAACAGGGAACTCCTGAAGTTGTTCCCACACACCAATGTCACAAATTTGCACACTTGTGCTCAGAAGCCGAGTCTCGCAGCGTGCTGAGCAAAAGGGATAGTTTAATTACAATTCTCTTTGCTAGTTGCCTTTTCCTTTGGATTCTGTGGAATAAAAGGCAGATTTGCTTCTCTTGAACATTCCTGTGGGGAATGAAAAAAATTATCCTACTAAAAAAGCCTGTTGGAAATATCTACAGCAAGAACCAAAGCTGCTCTCCTGTCTGTCAGGGTCCCTCTTACATGAAGCTGGTTTGCTAATTTGCCCATTCTCTGGAAATGCATAAGGAATCATAAAAGGATGCTCCCGTTCACAGTGAATAAGACAGTCACATGGAGCAAAGAGAACACAGGCATTAAAGGAACACATACATGCCTGAGTAATAGAAGGGAGTCTTTAGAAACTCAAGCAATAGCAATACAGCAAGCAAAGCCTGGAGTGTTAATTCAACAATGGTAATTGTTTTTTCCTCTGTGCACCGTGTACAATGGGATCAGACACAGAAGGAGCTGAATTTGTCCTATGACAACCTGTGCTGACATAAGTCACGTCGCAGGATACAAATATGGCCCTTGTTTGAAGCTGACCTCATTAGTACAAACAAAAATGTTCTTCTAGAGTGACACTGAATTAGAAATTCTTTTAAGTATTTCTAGAGATTATCACCACACAGTATAACTAAAGACATCATAATTAGTGGCTTGATTCCCTTTGCTTTTACTTCCCTTTGCTTTATTTATTTATTTATTCATTTTGGAAGGGTCGGAAAGTCAAATTCAACTTTGTCATCTGCTCATGCTGGGAGCTGTGCTGTTCTTTGAAAATGCCATGGAAATGCTGGTAACAAGGTGCCAAAATCAGCAGGCAATAGTCACAATTTAAGGGCCAGTTGAAATACAAAGGCAGTTTGTATTTCTGCACCACAGGCACTTCTGCAAAGTCCTTGGGGAAGAAAAAAATATTTTTTCTCCTTATTGCCTTGGCCAAGGACTTTCACAAGTCAGAACGAATGACAGGCACTTTTTAAAGAATAAAACAAATTTTAAAAGTAAATAGAAAAGCAGGTGCTTTTTGTTGGTTCAGTTTTATATTTTTAATCACACTTGTCAGGTGTAGAATTGAAAGAACTTCTACAAAGACACCATTTACTCAGACAACTGCAACTCTGTTCACTTAATCCACAGTCACAGTGTCTGCAGTTGAGCCAACCCATTTCAGTGTAGCACGAAACGCTACACTTATTACCTGGCTAACGAGCCAGATCCTGATTTCTGTTTGATAGATGAGGAAACTCAGACACAAGGATGCCTGGAACCCACATTTTCAAAAGCATTGTCTAACTACAAATGTCTCAGTCTTCAAGTGTCCAACCTAGAGTGGCTGAGAGTGCTGAGCATCACTTTATCTGAAGGCAATGGTGGCTGCAGGCTATTAACACCTTCGAAAAAACTACTCTGGGTCCATAAATCTCACAGGGTTTATTTCAGGTCAAGCAGAGGGGCTGCAAGTGTCCCAGAGCAAACTGTGCTTATCTAGGTACTGACAAACAGCTGAAGCATCCAGAAAAGGCTACAGGGATACAGAACCAGAGAGGAAAAGAAGGTCATCTCTGAATCTGTCCAGGCCCTTTAGGGGCCTCAAAGGAAATGTTTTGACTTCTCCTCCCAACTTTCCTTCCCCTTCCTCATCCCACCTCTATTCTTAGCAGCTTTGTCTGAGAGCTGGGAACAGAGTATGGTTTCGTAATTCCTCACCTCCTTTACCTCATAGTTTGCCTCAGGCCACTCAGGGTGGTGGCAGAGGTTTTAACCTTGCATGAAGCCATTGTTATTTTTACGCAAAGACCGCTTTCCCATTCAGTAGGATTTCCTCAGCTACTGGGACACGCTATAGGCACAGGATCAATCTGGTTTGGTACCAACGATTTACTTCCTCCAAGCAATATTACATGGTCCTGAAAATGCCCTGCTTTGCCTACATCTGAAGCTTTGCCCTCAGAAGTGAGCACTCAGTGACAAAGAGTTACCTGTTTTCATGCTCCATAAATCCTGCTATTGGCACAATTCATGAAAATGACACCAAAACATACTTCTTTTTCTTACCCCCTGCATTCAGCAAGACCACTTAATTACATCTTAAGATGAAACTGGCTCAACAAGTTGGACAGCTTGCAGGGCTGCTAGCCAGGGAAGTTGCACCTGCATTGCTGCCCGCAGACAGCAATAGAAGACACCCAGTCCCTGGCTCTCTTCTTGGGAGTGACTTCCCACCCGAAAAACAAGTGAAAAATACAGTCTTCCTTCCCTAGTCCCATTACTACCTACTCTATCTACCCCATCTAATCATTATGACATCTGAGTGCCATTGTGTGTCAGCTTCCTGTGAAGTAATCACCTAAATCCCCCTTGGAAACAAAGCGGACCCTGCTGAGGAACTCACAATAGGTGCCTTTCACTCGCAATACAACCTTGGCCTCAGTGGCACTTACAACAAAGCTTCCATATGTGCACCAGTATGGGCTGATCAGTCAGATCAGCACCACACAGCATCAGAGCCTGGATATTTGTGAGCATGAAGCCAAAGAAGAGCCTTACAAAATTTCCCCATCTTCTTGACAAATTGGGTTTTTAAAAAAATATGCTACAGCACTTTAGTTCGTCACAGCCTTTGTCTACCTTTGCGGGTCTGTGTGAGGAGATAAAAGAGAAGCACAAGCTCCAAGGGATGATGTCTGCCGGTTGGCCCCACTCTCAGAGAGTGCCCAGCCATTGTTTCCTCTTCAACCCCAGGCTAGGGCTACTTTTTAGTTTTTCTTTTGGCAGATATCCCATTTTTTCCCCTCCCTAGGGGAAGGATCAAGGATGATAAGTTCTATTCTAATAGAAGACAAGTCAATGATAACCTTTGGGCATCTGCAGTGAAGAGGTATTTCTATAGCCCTAGTTGGGATTAGATGCATAATGGATCAATGAAAGATCCCACCGCTTGACAGTTATAGTGTCATTCATTAGCGTTAAGATTTGAACCTAAGTCAACTATTGAGTTAGATTGAAAGAATCACCTCCAGGATCTGAAATAGAATCAAATTTAACAGGCCTGTAAAAGTCCCCTGAGGTGTCTCTCTTTCTCTCCCTATACACATATATATATAGATCACTTTTGCTGAACATTTAAAATTAGATGAAAGTTGCTGAGCTTCTACATATGAAGCAGAAAAGCCAAGCTACTTATCAAAAGTGAGAGGGAGAAAAAAAAAAGTATTTTTGGTTTGCCTATCAAAGGACTTCAAGAGCATTCTTGACTGTAGGATCCAGGCACTAACTTGTTATTCAGTCACTTAACCATCTTTCTCATACATAACAATACAAAAAGAGCTAAGAATAAACAGCACGCCCCTCCTTATACACAAACACGCAAATGCAAACACACACACACAGGAACCACTTGTAAATGAGCAATGCTGATCCCATCCACTTTTGTTGTTACAAAACTAGGGCAAGCTCGCTCTCAATTAACTGCTTGGTGCACAGAGCCCTAAAAAAAATGAACTACCCAGAGGACTTAGACACCAAGTTTTAACTCTCTGCTCTTTATCATCCTTTCATTTCTGGATCAAAGGCCCATCCACTCACTACTAATTTGCTAAGAAATTAAACATCAAAAAAGAACGCAATTCCACAACTGGGTGAAGAACGTTGTGGGCAGTTAATGATTAATTAGCATTATAATACAAGACAGCCTGTTTTCACAGTAGTAGCTTGTTTTGATAGCATATTTTTTTCTGTAGAGAAAATCTTCAGGTTGTCACAGACCATGTAAAGCATCAGTGCCAAAACCTCTCCTCCTTGTGAGCAGAAGTAACTATAAAATGCTCTGTGGACCAGGTGATCTTAAACCAAGACCCATGTCCTACAACCCAACCAGTGCAACGGATCTACAGTGGGGCACTGTCCTCCCCTCTGGGGCCAGTGATCTTCGGTGCTTGGCCACCTCCCAGCGCTGTCATTCACACTACCCCTTAGACTGGCAGGCATAAAACCCAAAGCCAGCTAACTTGGACCCGTATCCATCCCTCAGCGCAGTTGCAGGCATTTGGGATGATGTCTAACCTGTTGGGTGGTCAAGGAAAAAGTTTAACTCCCTACTACAGCTTGAACAACTTCTTCCTGTGACCGTTTTCCAGCTGCATAAAATCAACACAGCTATTCCTGTTGGCTTGCAGAAAAATAAAACAATAAAGCAATTTCCAGATTTTTATGAAGTAGCTACCTATCTCACTACTGGTAGCATAAACACATGCCAAGCCAGCAGACACTGGGAGGAAGAAGAATGAGCATAACTACGGGAGGAACAGAGATAGCTTTCTGTAGCAGATCCTAATCAGCATACAAGCAGCTATTACAGTAGAGGGATTATTTAAATTATGACAAAAACATTAGAGAAATTTCTCTATCTGGCTCCTTGTCTGTGGCTGTTACTGAGGTCAGTTTTGAAATCAGAGTTGCCAGTGAAAGGGCTCTGTAAATCATTTACTAACTGTAAATAATTTAAAAAAACCAACCTAACAACAGTCAAAAAGCAAAGCAGTCAAGCCATATTCTGCCTGTTGCCCTGAGATTTTGGCTGCTACTGCTGTAACTGAAGTCAGATGCTGAGGATTGAAGAATACAGTCTTTACAGTAGGGGCTCTCTCAGATGAGAGAAATCTCTCTTAGTGCCTCCGTAAAGCTCCATGCAACACAAGCCTTGTAACGCCAGTCAAGCAAATAATTACACAAACAGAGTCTTATTTACTGATGGTAAAAAAGAGCATTTGCTTGAGAGTGCTCACCTGGGAGTTGCTGCTGGCTTCCAATACCTGCAGAAGAGATACTGCCCATCAGCATTGATGATATGGGGCAGGTCCTTGTATGGGATGTTTTGAGGACTCCGCTTTGGCGAACTTTCCTCTGGCATTCTGGAAGAATGACCTGCAAGGCGTTGTAAGAAACAAGACATACTTTAAAACAGGTGAAGGCAAGTTACAGGCTGACAGGCTTGGTAGCCACAGACATTCAAGTCAGTCAGTTAGTAAAGCAAGCACCGCTGATGGGAGTCCCCCTCCAAAACCCCATCCAAACAGTCACCAAAATCTTTGCTTTAAAACAGAAATGTAGTATTTTGTGTTCAGAAAAGGCTCACACTTAGGGGGAGGTCATTGAAGGAGGGGAAGAAGGGCAGATCAATCCACCATCACTACTTCATTATAGCTTTCTCTCCCCCACTTCTCCCATCTGTGTTTATTTTGCATCATTTTGTGAAACGGATCCTAAAAAGAATATTTTAGCTGCAATCAAGTGCAGATTGTGCAGCAACCGCTACAGATATGAAAAGACAGCTGCATAAAAGATTTATCTCTGCCTTAACATCTCCAAAGAACAGTGGAGGGTACGCAGCAGAGGTATCTTCCACCGTGTCATCATTAAGATCTTCCCTGACATCTCCAACAGGAAGGTGGCGGCGGTGGGGAACGAAACATTTCCAGGAGAATTTGCAACAAACCTGTTTTCATCCTGTGCAAGGGTTTGCATTCTAGTGAGGAGCCGGCATCGCAAGTCAAATGCAAGCAGACAAGGCTTTTTGCATCTCGCTGCGGAGATGCATTCACACTCCGCCAACCACGCAGCCCCCACGGTCCCCGGTGGGTGCCCGGTGGGTCCCTCCCGGGCAGCTCCGGTGCGCCGGGCGGGCTGCGCGGGGCTCGCCGCTGCTCCTCTTCCCGGCTCGCTCGCTCTTTGAGGAAAAGTCGCTTGGGTAATTCACCACTTCTTGTTCATCACTTTTTTCCTTTTTTTTTTTTTTTTTTTTTTTTCCTGTCCTCCTCCTCAAACAAATTGCGTGTGTGGGCTGAAGTGGCGGCGGTGGGAGGGGAGGTTGGGAAGGGTGGGGGAGNGAGGAGGAGGAGGAGGAGGGATCCAAGCACCGACGCGATCGCAGGTCGCAATCCCCGCACACGCATCCTCCCGCCGCCGCCAGCCGGGCACCCTCCCCGCTTCCTCCAGCCCCAGCCGGGCGGCTCCACCAACGGGCTGCGCACCGGCTGCTCCCGGCGAACCGACGGGTGGGCGGGCGAGTGGATGCGGTGGCTGCTGCCCCCCCTCCGGGGCTGGGCTGGGCTGTGCTGGGCTCCCACCACCCGAGCAGCGGTGCCCTGCGGGAGGGTGGAGCGGCCG
>VXBJ01000760.1:416692-511656 GCA_013400055.1 Nycticryphes semicollaris | reverse complement strand
GGAGAACACCCCGTCCCCGACCCTCCCCGAGCCGCCTGGATGCGGGGAAGGGAGGAGGGACCGCCGACCCCCTCCCCAGGGCGGTGGCGGTGCGGAGCTGCGGTGAGGGTGCGGGGCTGCGGGTCCTCCCTGGCCGCCCCCCATCCGCCGCCCCGCGGGCAGCCCTGGCCGGCTGTCAGACCCCAAGTACCGGGCGCTGGCCGTAGGAGTGGGCGCTCAGCTGGCTGGGGCGGCCACGAATGACACCCTGGGGGCGTGGACCGCCTTTAAACGCCAAATTTAGAGAGGGGAGACTGTAAAGCCGTGCTGCCTTCTGGTCTTTCCCGGGATGAACTGCTCTTTGTAGTCCAAAACTTCACTGTTTGTATTTAAGATATATTTTTGTATTTAGATATACAGCTCTTCAGGCTTGGAAGCCGCGCCAGAAAGATTGAGTCTTTCAGATACTAGGTCAGAGGAGCACCCGAGCCCTCCGCTTTGCACCCTCGTTCACGGTAAAGGCACTCTATAAATACACTACATCATTTATATACACATAGTCTAGTAGTGCACCTGATCACCATAGATTAATATGCAACACACACATGTTGCAACTGTGCAATTTGAGATCCATTTGATGGTGTACATGATACTGGCTTATAAAAATTGTCACAGCAAGGTTCCACGAAGTTAAAATAGCTTCCCAGCTTCAAGGCATCCAGATACTCAGCTTTGTCATTTAATACTGGTAAGTGCTTAGCATTTATTGAGCACTTTTAAATTGTTTATGTTAAGGGCACAGATTCAGACCTGTCATGTTTCATCAGGATAAAAATATAAACTTTAGTTTTTACTTGCCTACATATACCTAGAGGTCTCAGGCCTTTTTAAGAAGAGGTGGCTATTAACAATATTTTTTAAAGGTAGGCAATGTGCTCACTGAGTCCAAACCTGGGAAAAAAGACTGAGGAAAGGAAAAGAAATGTATGCTAACATTAATAACAGTACATGCAAAACCTCAGAGATGACCCATATAAAAATAAAAAGGAACTCAAAAGCAGATTCTTTCCTCTTTCAGTGTCATTTATATTAAAAGCCCTAGAGGGGTTTTTAGTTACAAATTCAAAAGCAAAATCACATATTCCTGTAACTGCTATTGTTTGGAAAAAAAACCCCAAAAATACCAAACAGCAACATTTACAATTGTTTATAACAATCAAGGTTTAGGTCCCATAGCCCTGGGAGCTGTATGTGGAGGTGTACAATTTGCTAGGCCAGTGACTGTCTAAGCACGAATGGGTGAAACTAAAGAGCTATCACAATCCAGCTCCAGAGCTGAGGGAAGCAAAGGCATATATATTTATTTAAAAGATACAGATCAGATAATAACTGGATTAAGAAGAGAAGAAAGAAGGAAAGAAGCCTCTTCCCCTGCTCACGCTGTTTATCTGCCAGGAACACTTCACTGCTTCCCTACAGTCATCCATGAAACCTGATGCCAGGAACAGGCTCCTCTTCCACTGTGGTGCTGGGAATATCCGAGTTCCCAGGGCCACAGAGAGGTGGAGGAGACAAGGAAAAAAATCTCTTTCTAAAATTCAGGATAAAAATAGCATCTAAAAGAAAATGACCTTGGTTGGGATAAGGGCAAGATCCTGTCTTTGAGAGCTTGCCCTGGCCAGTCCAGATATATGATTCCCCTGATACCCCGTTAACCTCCGTGTAGCTAATATTGGAGGCGGCAGGACTGTGGTCCAAGCTGCGCTCTCTGCCAGGCCCAGATTCTCACCATTGCACAGGAGGGGAGGAGGATCAACTGACCCTGCTTTCCCTTCTCCCCAGCTTCCCTGAGCCCCAAAGAATTTGAGGACATTTCATAGCTAGCACACCCTCCCCCATGTCGTGATAACATCATCTAAATGAATGAAAAGCAACTGCTGACTGAGTTACCTTATTATTTGTGGAGTTGAAGCCGTGAATGAAAAGCCACCTGAGAAAACTGGATTGGGTCTGAAGGATTCACCTAGCTGATAGCCAAACAACATACAGGGCTTCAGCAGAGCAATTATTGCCTGCTAGCTCCCTGGGCGAAATCAAAGGGATGTCTGAGCATGCAGTATTTATGAGACTGTAACATCTCCTCTTGTCTCGGTGGAGTGAAATATGATTTGGAAATACAGTTTAAGCTAAATCAACTTCTTAGTAAGAAATAGAAATACACACGGTGAATCTTTACACAAACTCAGTAATTGCTTAAGCCTTGTAGGGAAAGGTGTTTGGTTTATTGGAGGCTGAGCCCTGCTTGGCTTAAATGTCTCCATTGACACCCAAGGTACCCACAGGAGTATAGAGAAAAGGATTATGCCCTGAAATAAGGCAAATTTTAGGAAAAGAATCAATTTCTGGAATGACAAAGAAAACGTATATAATAAAAACTTGTTACCACAGCAAGGGGAGAGGGAATGAGCTAGAGAGAAGGGAGAGAGGAGGGTGGATGGGAGACAGCGTTGCAGGCTGGTGTGTAATTCTGATGGTGGGGTAGGAGAATGAGTTAGGATTTTCTTTGCCTTTAGACTTTAATTCACAAAATGTTTTTTTTTAAATGGATCATATCCTGTTGGCATGCAAAGGTAAGTAGACTGCATGAGGCTCTCCTGCTCTGGTTCAGGATACCATGGTCTGAAATTGCAAAAGAGTATTTTTGTTTGAGAAGTGGTTTTCATGGGGTGTGGCTTTCTTGGGAATCTTGGGATTCTGCTCACGAGGACCATAAAGAGAACTTCTGCTGATGAGAAGGAGGAAAAATATAATAGAGGAGGATGCAATAATAAAACATCTAAGAAGTATGTGGTTACGGAAGAATCTGCTCCATCTGCTTCCTAAAATGCTGGAAGTTACAGTAATCGGGGAGCAGCTGGAGAGAACAACAGTCAGCACAAGCACGTGGGAAACAATGGGAGATGAAGCATGAAGAGGAAGAATTAAAATCCAGTGAAAAGCAAAGAGGCCGATGCCACTGAAGCTGTCAGTTTGGAGTCATTATTTTAGGTTTGTCCTTATATTTAGCTATTTTTGTTATCTATCCCTAGCCAGAGTCCAGGCATTCAGCTCTACTTATTTGTTTAATCTGCCTTAGCTTTCCTGTTGGTATTCCTGAATATGACATGTACGGGATGAGACGGGAGCAGGGGCTGGGACAAACTGCTGTGGTTTTCCTGTAAAATAACAACTTTAATGCCTTGCAGCCAAAACCTAAACTGGGTGTCAGGCAAACTGGATTGAGCAAGAAAATGTTCGAGGACAATACCTCATTAAACAGGTTAAGCTTAACAATTTCAGGAGAAATTACAACATATAATTGGTCTGCAATTCTGCAGTCTCAGGTACTTCTTCACAAATTAGTGCCAAGTGAAATGGAGAAAGGTTGAAGGGTTAGTGCAGGGATATCTGAGCATCACAGAAATTGTTTGGAGGCTTCTAGCGATTTGTTGCCCATCAGTAATTTCACTTTCCCTGTTCAGTGGGAATAGAATTATTAGATTTAGCTACAAGTGGTTGAATACCCCTAGGTGCAAACTACAGTCAAGTAATAAAGTATTTTTACCCTGTAAATGAAAATAATTAGTGGTAAAAATAGTCCTAATTTTTTTTTTAGGTAATAAAAATGCTGCGAATCATGCTGTTATTAGAAGGCGCTTACAAAGCCGTGACTGCAAACGGTAGTTGTATGAGTGAAGTGATTAGTATCTTGCCTGTGCTCCTTATTTGACAGGACCAAAAATACACACTTAAAAATACACTCTTTGGATATAGGTTTCAGTCCTTTAAACTGATGTGTAGAAGATGACCCATCCTACATAGATGCTAATTTGAGAGCTGGTTGTTTTTAATTACAGAAGCAATATACGTTTTGTTTGGTGGCTCATTTGGGTATTTTTTTTAATTAAAAAACCCGCAAGAATATTAATATCAGATTCTGAGGCATGCTTAGTGTGAAATCTATAAAAGGCATCCTTCAAAGGAAGGAAATTCAAAATGAAAGGTGGAAATTCTGCCCTAAAATTTTATCTGTAGAAGGGAAGTTTATGATAGTTATTCTAGCAACCCTCTCACTTAAGAATAACTCCGCCTTGAAAATAAATATACTTTTTTAAATGTCTGGAACTGTGCAACCTTAGTAGGGCCCCAGCAAGGGACTTGGTGGCCCTGGGTGCTGCAGGAAGAGCTCGCTAGTGGATTTTCTCTGCTGCTGCAGAAGCCCCTGGTCTCTGGAGGCTGCAGCGAGTATTGCGGGTCTCCGGCACTAGAGGGCACAGCCACAGCTTCTCATGTCAGCCCTTCCAAATTCTACCCCCTCCCGTTTTGGTTTTTTTTTTAAATCATAGTCCACTTTATCATCAGAAGGTGTTCTTGAAGCAGTTGTCCCTTTTTTTATCTCTGAGGCCCAGTATTGGTTTCTAAATAAAATTTTCCTGTGATGGTATATAATTAGTCCATTTTTCCCGCTGGATTCACTCACGTCATGAGAATAAACTTTGGTGGTTTATGCTGTGGACAGGCACATTGCTGCAACACTTGAAGGGAAATCCTGTCCTTGTCACTGTGAGGACAGACAGATTAATGAGTCTGTTATGGGATGGTGTTTCCTATTTTACTGCCATATAATCTGACTGCATGTAGCCATATTACTACTGATAAAATGTTGGTCACCTCGACAGAAACAGGGGTTTTATGGCAGACAAAGTAATTAAAAGGCGTCTTAAAGGAAAAGACTCTAAGCTTTGAATTTTAATATACATAAAAATGAGAACAAGGTAACATTATAAATTTTATCCAGATGGAATTATGTTCTTAATTTTGAGAAGTACCTGGCCATTCCTTTTCTCATTTCTGTTACTAAGTATGACTGCATAATCCACTTTACAAACCAAGCTTCATTGTATTGAGACTAAATAATGCAGCCAAAAGATACAGCAATTCTGTGGTGGTTAGAGTGGTGCTTTATTTTGGTAGCCAAACTGGAAGCACTGACTGGAGAAGAGTTATTATTGTGCCGCCTGGTTTTCTTGCTGCTTTGCTATTGACAAAGCATCATTTATCATGCTTTGCATTCCAATTTTTCTTTGCATGTTTTCCAGCTCATCATAACATAATTATGTTTCTGTTTCTTCCAGCCAGGGGCTGATACTTTCTTTTACTAAGACAACAGCTGCACTGCACAACCTTGATGAATCCCCATAAGGGTAAAATGTGTCTGTGGTGCTTGTTTCTGCCTTGGCAACCCAAATGTTCGAGCTCTTTTTAATGACAAAATGCTGTTCTAAAATGCACCCAACCCTGATGCTTTCATAGCATTTCTCAAAATGAGGTTTTATATTGTAATTTAGACTTGAAATATTAAACATCCTGGCTGGTTTGTAATTTTAAAGGCTTCTTTTGTAGCATTTCTTTTTATAGTGTTTATAGGTTCATAAATTCTGAGATGGAATTTTAGAGGGCCATAGTTACTGGTGTTCAATTTATTTTTTGAATGTAATTGATTTTATGTGTGAAAATCAGCCCAATCTGGAGGTCTGCTTTATGCCCCTAAAAAGCATCTAAAGGGAGCTTTTGCGGTACAGGTGAACCATTTCCTTACTTGGCCTCGGTTGGTCCAGCCACACTGCAACGTGAAGGGGATTATACCAACCTCCCCTATGAAGTGCATTAACTGCTAGTGATGGAAAATGCCATAAAAGACATGCAGTGTTTTTACTATTACTTACTGAGACATTTTATTTAACTCTAATTTAACCTGAGATTTCAAGGTACTTTGGAAAGGAAAGATTAAATTTTTATTTTGCAGGGGGGAGATCAGGACAGAGAAAAGCAAGGCTCAATGCTGGAGGCAAGCTGAGGGCAGAATCCTTTCTTAATGCTCCTGATTTTGTTTACTCGATTATACCATTACTAACTCTTGTCTCATCTTGAAATCTATCCATCAGAGCACTGTGAACAACTGAAGCAGTAACTTTTCCACTCAGTAAAGATTACCCAGATTTGCAAGTATGGGGAATATTGTGTCCCAGGCAAAGCCACAGCCTGGGATAACTACATTCTTAAGGCACATTTTCCCTACAATTTTGCTTTTTATCCTGAACTGGATGTTTTTACCGCTGCCACCATTGTTTGAAGATTGGTTGTATTTATATATACAAATTACAATAATTCTTTACACAGAGGCAAGAGTTTTAACTCATATGATCAGTCCTATTTACATCTATGAGTGCCATGATCTAAGGACACTTGGGGATATAAGAGCATGAGGGTGTACGTAGCAATGTTTTAGTTCTGTCCACTGCATTATAAGCTGAAAGACTCTTAGATGTTGATGAAAACTGTACCTGCCCAGCCAGGGCTGGCTTCATCTTTTCTCCATGAATGGTGTGTATAATTCTATAATTCTAAAAAGGTATCAGGCTTGTTGTTTTGGATATACAATTAATGTATTGGTTCTTGCATAGAGCTTGCCTTGTGCTCTTTCTTCCTTATAACCCCAAGGCAAATTCTGGCAGATTCTGTTCAGATATATTTTAGCTTTTTTTTCTCGTTTATCTTTGATTTCTTTACTCAGTCCACTCACACATGTGCAGTGTAAGACGTGCATTTTCTTTTGATTCATGAAAAGTAATTACTTCCTAACATCTGCCTAGCAGATTTTGTAAGAAAAGTAACTCTGCACATATTAAGAAAAAAAAAAAAATTAATGTATGAAATCTTTGAAATCTCTATTACTGAAGTTTGTTATCCACAGCTGACTGGATTCATTCCCAGCCAGGAAGCTGGTTCAGCAAAACAGCTGCATTAGTTATTTAACTGGAGGCCTGATTCTGCTCTTGTTCACACTGATGTAAATCAGGAGTAGTACTAGAGAAAATAACAAATATCCCTAGTGCAAAATGCATGTTGGAGAAGAAGTAAACAATAATGGAATAACAAGAGAATTCTAGGAGATACTTTGCCATCCTGGTATAGGTATTAGGCAGTATCTTCATGTCTTATAGAAACCTTATACCAAATATGCTGCTTGGTCCTGGGAGCACTCTCCTCTCTGTGTACTGTGGTAGCACCAAGTGGCCAACAAAATGAAGGCACAGTTGTTCTCAGAGTTGCACCCTAATACCATGAATTCATATGGGACTTATTCTGTCCTAAGCACTGCATTCATTCCTGTTTGCATCTGGTTTATAATCGTTGTCTCTCAGTTATTTAATTTTTACAGTATCTGCTACAATTTACTTTATACCTCCTAGTGCAGGAAAACACACTCAGTGGTTTTCCTCCTGGGCTGAATTAATGCATGCAATAATTAACCTGTAAGTACACTGAGAAAAGGGATGTCAAACGAGGAGCATTGCAGTGAAAAAGGGGACAAAGCATCCATAGACGAAAGTATTTCCTATACAAGATGACAACGCTTTATTCAGGACAACAAAGGATTGTTACCAGGGCCTCATGTGTTTCAGAGATGGACATCTTGAGTCCTCAAGGCCATTAACACCCTTCATATGTGATCTTATTGTAAGTTAGCAGCATGTGCTGTTAATAACATCAAAAGTTATGATATCTGATAGTTCATCCCCCAACCCTCATCCTGTTGCCTCCAACACAAGACATCTATTATTTCTTGGCTACAGTCATGGATTCCCATGTACCTGTGGCTTTGTTTGTGCTTTGGAGTCACGAGCATCTGCAGTTGCTCTGGGCTGGTCATGTCAGTTCAGATTCCTGTTACAGACTTGTCAGTGGGGCTTCCTTAACTCCTGCACACAGGAACCTTCCAGTTCACAGTACTATGCTTTGATACCAGCATGTGTTGATTAGTTTGATTTGTTGACTTTTCCTAGTTAGTCTTCTCTGGAGTTACAGTAACTTTTAAAATGGAACTCTAAGGTTTGGAAATGCTAGCCTTTCAGGCACAAGAGGAAACATTCCACTCCTGGGTGTAGATATCTGCATGAAATGCCATCATTCCCAGACCCTGGGAAATTTTAAGGAAAAAGACAGCAGAGGGAAGGCTGCAACATTCAGCACTGGAGCCAGAAAGCACAAAGCATCTTTTGCCTCCTGTGCTGTGAAATGTGTATGAGACACACTGAGCAATGCTTGTGTCCTCAGTCCCACCCCGAGACCTGTGCCTGGCACCTCAGCCCCTGCAGGGATGGGACTTCAGCAGCATCTACGCCTTGGTTTACAAAAAGGACAAACTCCAAGCCTTTGATGTTGTGGGGCTTGGTCTGAAACGAGACAGGGGTGAAACCAATCCAGCAATGTCCAAAACCTCCCCCTGCAAACACATACCCCAGAGTGTGCCCCGGCAGTACAGGTCTCTGCCATGGCTCTTCTGCCTCCACCTCTGTCCCCAGTTCCAAATCTCTTCAGCAATTCAACAAACAAGGATTTCTGGGGCAACTTCCGTAAGACCAGAAAGATCTCCTGCTGCTCTGAAACCTGTGAGCGTGAAGAATTTATTCATCACAGCACCCTTTGGCCATTCATACCTACCTGATGATCAAATATATTTTTAATTATCAATCTGAGGTGATTTTTTTTTTCATGAGACAATACCAAACTGTATTGTAAGAGCTGTTGGGAGTGAGCCAGAGAATTTGGCAGAAAGATATGGAACATTTGGGCTTTTGACACTTAGGAACATATGGAAAGAGGTTTGGAAGATTGCCATGTGGAGTGTTACTTGGAAGATGCTACATTTCTTCATCCTTTTTTTTTTTTGTGGACAGACATAGAAGAATTTTTACTTTTTTGAAGGCTCCTAGTTCCTGTTAATTTTCAATGATGTACTGCTGCTCTAGAATAAACCACTGGGCTCAGTTGCAAGGTTTGAGCAAAATCAGACGCATGTTTACAGGCAACTGCAGATGGGTAATTAAAAAGGTGACAGTATTGCAGATCTTTCCAAGTTTTTACCATCTAATTCAGGAGATCCCTCACAGGTGAACTCAAAAAGCTAATGACTGGTGACTCAGATCATGGGGTGAAAGAGGATATCCAGTGCCTGCCATGAGTCAGGCTATGTGCCATTTACTGACCTCTTTGAGGATAAGGCCCTGGTAGGTGGCCCATCCTTGCTTCCTGTGACCACCTATCTCCTCATTACCTTGACACCAAGGGCTGGATAGACAGTTTAGGCTGGCTGGCTGCCTCTGGGACACAGTTTCATCCCGTGGGCTGGAGCTCCAGCACTGCACTACAAATGCCAGCCATGTTTGGGGCAGCAGGGCATGGGAGAGAGGAGTCACGTCCAGCTCAGCGCACAGGACTAGACATCTATGAACCAGCACCGTCTTCATACCACTTCAGGGACAGATGCCTATGCCCATTATGGGGGAAGTTTATGTCTCTTGGAGGTATTGCCTCTGTTTGTCAGAAAAGTGATGCATAGTTTGCTTCATATTTGGTAATTCATTCACCATAAGCACTGTGTAAGAAAGGGCTTTTAAATGCATTTCTGATGGCATAATTGTGCACCAGGTTGGGGGGCTACAGCAAACACAGAATTTATTGGAATACACAAACCTGGACATCTTTCTTAATTTGCACAATTGGCACATGGGCTCTGCAACTTAGTGAATACTAATTAATCTCTCTGACTGGTAGAAAAGCATCATCGTCCTGGTTTAGCAATGAGGGACAAAGGCAAGACCAAAGAGAGTTCAGCGGCTTGTACTGAGTGACAGATAAACTCACAGCAGCCAGAACTGCGGTTATCTTTGGTGTCCTGAATAGTAAATCACCCAGTTTCCCAGGACTTCTTCTGAACAACAGGATGGAGGCATTTTGGGCTTTTTCCCCCTCAATCCCTGTCCCTGATAGCTCAGTCCAGGGCAGGCTGCAGCTCACATCCCACCCGAGCGCTCAGGTTTCCCTTCCTTGAGGAGTAGGAGTGGTGGGGAGGAGGTATTCATCAGCGCTGCCTTCACCAGGGAGCTGGAAACCAGCCTGGGTGTGTGTTCACTTTGGGAATTGGAAAGCACTCTCAGACCCTGTGTTCTGGTTAGAGTCTGAGTGTTTCTTGCCCACAAATTCACCGTGGTGTTTTCACTTGCAGTTCCTGTCACAATTGGTTTCAACACATGCAGCCAAATAATGACTAGACAGGGCAAGTTCCCATTATTTCTTGCTAACAGCATGCTTGGGGTCACTACAGTATTTCTAGATTATGAAAGGGCTAAGTGAAGACTGAGAAGGTGACATCCAGAAATAGGAATTGAGCATGGGGGTATTGGTGATCAGAGCAGAGGAAAGAGCATCTCCTCCAACACAATTCAAAGACCTCTGGCAATAGCTCCTGAGAACTCACCATGTAGGTCAGGAGAGCAAAAAAAAGATAGGCAAATGCCAAATAATTTGAATGGTATTTATTTTAGAATGAAACCTCTGCCTTTCTGAATAAAACCTGGGTGCGTCTGGAGCAATTTTTAGCCTTATATCCTGTGCCTGCAGCATTTCTGAGCCAGCTAAAATCTGATTTAGAAGTTTTTAATATTTTGCTTCCTCTCATAGCCTGAGAAACATTTTAGTTATTTCTAATTCCTGTGACCATAACGGCCCCAAGTTCTGCTATTCTGAGTATGCATTTCCTTCCCTGAGTTTCAGTTTTGGTATCCATTTAGAAATCTTCTTGACCCTAACACAGTCATAACCATAATTCTCTTAGAGAGATTAAAAAGCAGTAAAACTGATGTACAAAACAGCATTTCTACAACCCCCATCCAGTTACATGCTTCTTTGCATCTCCATTCCCATCTCTACTGATCCAAAGGGAGAAAAAATGTTCTCCTATCAGCCCATTCCTTCTGTCTGATTAACTGGCAGCTATCACAGGTCTTCCTTCACACTATTACAGTTTCATTTCCAGAGAAAAAAAAAAAGGGATGGATGTCAAGCTCCTGGGTTGTAGTNAAAAAAAAAAAAATAATCAGGTTTCTGCTTATACTAAAGGGCCAGCAGTACCTCCTTAATCAGGCTGTCTGTTCATTAGCAATCAGCAGATATTTTGCCTAAAAGCATCCGACAATGCAGTATAACTCAGTAATAACTGCTTCTCAGGGGATCGGGAGGAAACCCTAGAAAACAGACTGTAGGCACAGTTAGAAACACCAGTGAGTAGTTGACTTTGGTGGCTTTCTTTTGCATTTCTTTTTTTTTAAGATTGCCTGAATTTGATGGAGGCCCTTTCATTTAAAAGACAGAAAGACCTACAAATTAAGCAACATCTAGCTCCTAATGTGTGAAACTGCAATTTGCATACATCATGGCAGCTGCTGAGTTGGTCCTTATTACCTCTGCTGGAGTGTTAATTTAGCCACAACTTTCTCATTTATTTAAATGAAAAAGCAGCGGGTGGCTGGCATGCCACATTATCTGTCAGGCAACCTGGGAATCAGGGTGACAGACCCAGAAAGAGATTTCAATTCAGAGGGACTGCAGGGGTGCTGCCCCCCCGGACCGGTGGTCACAGGCGAGCTCAAGATTGCCCTTGGTCTGCTCTAAAGGTCAGCACTTACCCTAAGAAAGAGAAAATAAAAGAATCAATGCTATATTTGGACTGACATAAGATAATATATAATAGGATTAAATTGCAAATATCTCTATTTTTTCTCTATGTATCCAAATGGGCACTGTGTATATGGATATGATGACAAAAATATCATTACTGGCTCTAACATAATACAAATAGAATAACCACCATGCGTTGAGCACTGTACTAGTGTACTGTGGTCCAAACCCACTGCCAGGGCCTGAAGTAGAGAATGCCAAGGCTTCCCAGGAGGGATGCGTCAGAAGGAGGGAGATGCTGTGGCAGCGAGCAGTGCCGGTTACCCTCACGGCTGTGGCCAGCCCCGAAGTGCTTCCACACAGGGCTAACGCCCAGTGGATGAACAGACATCACCGAATTGCTCAGGGGTGGGAGGTAAAGCAGATGTGAGTCCCCAAACCAGAGGGTGCCCCCACTGTCTGGGAAAAGGCTGAGGAGCCCCAAGGAATTGCTGAGCTGGGAGGAGCGAAGAGCAGTTGCCCATGCTGGGGAGTCACCCGTGGGTACGGGGAGGAGTGTGAGGCTCTCCTCTTCTGAGCTACAACCTCATGCCACCGTTTAATGATGCCCCTGTATAGAACTATGTATTTGTCAGCGGAGAATGCAGCAAAGCAAAACTGCAGAACCACAGCAAGAGGAGGTGGGTTTAGTTCAGCATGTTGGCTGCAACGTTTCAGTGGTAGCAAAGAAAAACCACATCCTGAGAGCCACCACATACCACTCAGAGCTTAACTGACCCAGTGGAGGTCTCTTCTCAAGTTCAGCTACATATATAGGACTGCGGCTTGGGGGTCTGCTGATTGCAAGCTCTGCCGTATCTTCACTTGTGGACAATTTGCTTGGAGGTGTTCTGCTTTCGGATGAACTGTAAATGTTATGTAGCTGTTCACAAGTCTGTACTCTTGGAAACTAGTCCAACTTTTCCCTAAAAAGGGCATGTTTTTCCGATAGGTGAATCACCAGCAGTTGGGATTTAGAAGGGAATTTCTTCGTTCACGCAACGCTAAGAAGGGACTGCCTGACCAGTGCCATGCAAAAATTGTTCTGAAACATTAAACTCAACACGTCTTTCGTAAACACTGAAATATTCACATCAAATGTGGCTCTTCTGTCTCTGACACCTACTTCTTATCATTGTTTTAAAATACACTGTGTTAAAAGATCAGGCGTTTGTTGTGTTACCACAGATATTTTCTCCTTTGTCATTAACTTAGAGAAGTTCAGCACAAACTTTTGCCTTCGCCCACTTCTCAACCATTCATTTTTATAATTAAAATCACCATGACAACAGATAATGATATCAGAACGAAAGGATTATGACTTAATTACATGAAGAAGGTGAAAACAGGCTTGGCTTACAGCAGAGAAAGCTTTTAATTCTAACAAAAATGTTGGGGACTGATTCACCGCAGTGTTACTGCATTTGTGTAATTACAAAGTGCTGCTGAGAGGTGCCCAGCAGTCGCCCCACTGCCAGACAGAGCATCCTGGTAAATTTGGTGAAGTGCTAGAGAAATATGCAGAATTTTGTGCATGAAGAAATGGAATTTGTCTTAAAAGCATTAGTTAGTGTTTTTGTGAATCAGGCTCATTATAGAAATTAGCTGAAGAAAGGCACCCATAAAGGAAGCTGGTAGTTATTATGGTAGCGGAGTGGTTTCATATAAATAAAATTCATTACATAAATACTCCATGTTAACCACCATGAGACTGTAAATTTTTCCACATAACAGGAGAGCTAGGCAATTTAGGAGTATAGTCCATTTGTATCACGGCTGTGGCGTTTCATCAGGTCACCGTTCCATCTTGGCTTCTGTGAAAACTGTAGTATTAGATTGGATATTTTTATTTCTAAGCTACAGCTGAACTTTTAATAAGGACAAATTGGGAGTTTAGACAGTATATTTCTTTGTAATCTGATCTAATGGATTTTCTGACAGGAGTAAACTTTAATCACTTTGATTTTTTTTCCTAGTTTTGTTCACAAATATATGAAATATACTTTTTAAAATTACATACATCTTAATTTTTCCCCTAAAACCAACAAATTGCTGTTAACAGTTGAACATTCCTGAACACTCCCTCTGTGGCTTTTGGAAAAACTCTGTAATAAAACCATCAGACTAAAAATCTAGATAAGGAAATGCATTTCATTTTCAATTTTCTTAGAAGCTATTGTGATCAATCAACCAATTAGTACGGTGAACAAATAAATTAATGCCATTTAAAAAAGAACATTCCAAAAACCCCTTAATGTCTTTCTCATCTAAAAGTATAGGCTTGACATTAATCATTTTTATAACCCTAATTTTTGCTTAATCTTTTTTCCATCTTTGCTTAAACATATGGAGATATAAATAGTGTATTATGGCCCTTTCTATTCTCCTTTAATTTGCAGAGTACAAGATCTGCAGCTGATGTAAATCAGTGCGGCCCCACTATTCCGAACCAATTTAGTGGATCTGTTTCTGATTTACATCAACACAAACAAGAAGATAGTCCTCATAGCTGATTGATAAAAAATATGCAGATAACACTTAGAATTGGTCAGGAATCCTTAATTTGTGCACAGCTTCAGCTCTTAGTGATCTGGCACGGGCAGAAGAAACTGCTTGGGGCAATTCCTCTCAGCTGTAGAGGCAGTGGCCTTGATTTTGAGAGTGACTCAGATAAGGTCAAGGAGCAACAGCCTTTCCTCTAGTGTGGTGGTAGGTGGGAGTCAGTCTGGTTATCACCTATGCTGGAACTCCTCCAACCACCCAGAAACAACAGTGAGATGTACCTGGGCCAAGGTTTGGAGAAGGAGGAGGTATGACTCTTTAGGTGGGCCACCAACGCAAGTGGTGACTGTGCTGTCCCACAGAGGAGCACACTGGCTTTTAGCACTGTCTGGCCAGGCAGCATGCGGGCAGGGGGGAAGGAGAACAGGACCGCTGCTGGTCGGCTGAGTCCTAATGTACCCCTGAGCATGACATTAAAGCAGCTCCTCGTCCTAGCCAGGAGCCCAGCATGTGTTATTTATAGTGTTGGCACCTCACTGCTCACCAGAAGCTCTGTGCTGCTGGAGGAGATCTCTGTTTCCCTCTCCCATGTGCTCTCGCAGACTCCCGGCATTGGAAAGGTACATTTAAATCTTTTCCCAATCAGAGCAGGAAAGAGAAGGGAGTTGCAAGGCTGCTGAGGGGGAAGGAAAATGTGGGAATGCTAGGCTGCTCTGGGCTGCTGGGTGCAGGGAATATTTGTGGGTAGGGGTGCTTGGATGTGTGTCCTGGAGAACCTGTAAAGGTGCTGGAGAGGTGCCTATATGTGGCGATGTGGGGTCAATGCAAGGCAGCCACTTGGCAGGGAGACTGTAGGAGCCATTGTTGGTGTGAAAATTGAAGCTCTCTCAGTTCCTGCCTGCCTACTGTCCAGTTCATAAAGCAAATGTAAGAGACTAATTACGAGCTGAGGATAGGAACCTCAGAACAGTATTGGACTTGGGGTCTGTTTGCAGCTATCCGGGGTCTGCCAGTAGTGTGGATATAGGATCAGCCTGCAGATGCAGAAATTTCTGTGTCTGGCGTCTGTGTATGGGAGTGCTGTGCATATTCTGCAAGCATCCAGGCTTGCTTCCAGCAAGGAAGCTCAGAGAAACTCTTGCTTCACCCACCAAGGTATCTTTATGTGTCTCGGACGGACCTTTGCCATCAAGAGGCTGAACATTTCTAATGTGTGGGTTCAGCAGGGACTGCAGGTGTAATAGGCATGGAATATGTGTGTTAGTGCAGGGGCCATTTTGGAGGCGGTACTGTGTTCTTGCCATGGGTTTGCTATGAATTTTTCTTTCCACGAGTACAGACATACCCAGATATTTGCTTGGCAGTGACTGAATTTGCAACTAGAGAAAACTACATGGAAGGCTGGATTTGAACAGTAACTAATGGAATGCTGATATAAAGTTATTAGGGTTTACAACTGGCAATTTCTTTTCATTTCACTGCTGACGGGGATATTAAAGCTTTTACATGTTAGCATTTGCTCACCAAATGGTTACATACTTCAGAGTTTTATTTAAATATTAGCAATTAGAGTTCACAAACTTTTCTGTTGTAAAAATGCAAACAGATCCTAGTTTGTACCAAGTTATTAAACTGTGTTTCTTTTAATTGTGACATAATCCAGTTTACACAGTATGATATAATCGTTCCAGAAAGGCCTTTCCGGTACTCACCAGTATGTTTAGATAAATGCAAAAAGAGACACGTCTAAGACCTTTGCCACACTGCTTAAAGAACTACTGAAATAGGCTTTAGAAATATATTTTCCTCCTGCTGGCATCTGTCAATGGATAGGTAAAAAAACTTGTGCATCCTCCTTCTGTGAATGAGCACTTTGCCATTTCAATTAGTTTTGATATGTAAGAAAATGATCTGCACATGCAAACTGTAAAAGAAATAGGCTCTTGTATGTATATATTTAGCTTCAATTCTTCTCATGCAATTAATGCCCATAATTGGCTCAGACTGGGATTTGTTTATAGGCACTTGTTTGTGAACAGACCCACATCCATTTTCTACTTAAACTGTGGGTCTCTTTTGACTGACTTCACCGAGCTTTGAATCAGAGTAAGATTAAGGTCAGGTGAAGGTGTATTTGAAAAGATGGCCCACAGGGTCTCTTTCTTTCAGCTTCTTTGATTTTTTTTTTTTTTTTGTTATTTTTTTTTTTCATGAATCTATAACAGTTTAAAGAAGAAAATATGCCTGGTATTTGCTGAGATAGGATCAATATTAATCCAATCCCACATCTAGGCCTCTGTCTTGGCAGTAAACGGAGCTCAAACTGTCAAATCTTTCCAGAATCATACACTACCCAAAGGCTTTGAAAACTGATCAAAGCCTCTTCAGGTCTCCAATGGTCAAACGTGCTCCCAAACGTGGTTTCTGAAGCTTTGCAGGCTGCTTAAAATCCCTCTGTGTCAGGCTTCTCCTAGCCCAAAGAGCCTTGTTAAGGCTCATTTTGTTTTAAATTAAGAACAAGAAAATGAGAAGGAAAACAAATAAGCTCCTGAAGAAGGGCCAGGCTGTGTCTGTAGCAGTCTGAGTGAAGGTGACTCTGCTGGCAGTGGGATGCTTACAGTGGTGGGGGTGCAGTGATGCAGGTGGGGGAATGCAAAGCTGACATGACCCTCTACATCTACAGCAGCACCCTGTGGGTCGGCAGTCTGTCTTTCTGCCCCCAAGAGTTTCTTTCTACACCTCTTGCAGACTATAACCTGCTGAGGAAGCTCCCATGAGCGTGCATCCCAGCAGGAGACATCAGACTACCTTGACCCGAAGCTCCTCAATATCAGATGGCATGTAAAAATAAACAAGGTGCCAGAGGGGCTGAGAGAGAAAAGCAGTTAAAATCCCTCTCAGAAGGACTGTCATACTTTATCTTATGTTGTTAAATGACATAATTGGATTTGTAGTGTTCACAGTTTCAAAAGTTTACAATTCCTTCTTCCATTTCAGCAATAAATCAGTTCAGATCACCTGAAATGTACCTGCTGCAGGGCTGATCCTGGGAGATTGATAGGGCTGAGCATGTACTTTAATGGGAAGGAGATCATGCCATCTGGCAAACCTTTTAAAACTGCCTAGGCAATCTAAGGCTGAAATTTTACCTTTGGAAGTGATGCAGACACTTCAGCGCAGTGAGCTTAAGTAGGGCTTGGACTTTTAACTTAATTAGATGCCTTTGAAAACTTGAAAATCCTAAATCTCCTAACTAACAACTGACAGAACATGGGAAAACTTCAGAAAAGGTATCCTGGCTGCTGGTAGCTATGATGATACTTGAGGCGTATCCAAATGCTAAATGTCTAATTGTCACAGAGAATAGTGTATTACAGACGCTTACCTGCATGCCCTCTCAAACCATATCAAAGTAAATTTCCTAAAAAGACTTGGATGTTCTCCCACTTAAATGCTCTGCCGCAAGTTTGCATATATTATCTGGATAGAATGGATGACATTCTTTTAAGAAATATTATCTAAGTCAAAGCAAGACAGTAAGTGTTCCCTGAAACTGTGAGTGACCTTTTCAGCACAGATCTCTCAGCACAAACTAGAAATGCTTCCCAGTCTGACCACTGATAACCGTTCTTTGAATGTGTTTGGTTTTGATTTTTTTTTCAGCCAGTTGGGCATCTAACTTATGTTGATTTAGTCAGTTGATTTCATCCCAATTTGTTTCTAATGTTGTCATGTGGGACCATATCAGTAACTTCACTCAAGATAAAGTATCTAATTTATCCCCTATTATCCCTGAAAAAGAAAAAGAAAATCAGATTGGATTGACACAATTTGTTCTTGATAAGTAAGTGCTACAGCTGTTTTTATCACCTTATTGCCCTCTAAATTCTTATAATTCAGTTGTGTAATAATTTATTCTGGCATATTTCCAGGTATCAGAATTAGGATAATAGTTCCTATTGTCCTATAGATATAGAAACATCTATAATTCCCTCGAAGCTTCCTTTCTGTATCTTATTCTTATTATACCTTTCTCCTATATCAAGATTAGCATTGTTATTTGCCCTTCTGGAGCACTGCAGGATCTCTTCCATGGTTTAAAATCTTGATCTTAAATGCCAGCACAGCCTTCATAATTAAACCCTGAGATTATAACATTAATATCATCTGGGTACTGATTTCTGCCTTGCTGTGGCTGTCAGCCAAATGTCATAATGCATACAATTAACAGATTTGCTTCTCAGCTTACTGATAACAAAGGAAGCCCAAATAATTCATGGGCAGCAGCACTGGTTCTTTGATGTGGCTGAACTCTGATCCTTTCAGCACCTGAAGGGAGGCAGACTGAAGACAGGGCAGCCTCATTAAGGCAGAGAAGGGGGGTGGGGGAAAAGGGAAGGATGCAGGAGATGCCCCCCACGCGGCAGCCCCCTGCCCCATGCTGGGTGCTGTGACCTCTCCTGGGCCAGGTCCTGCAGCTCCCACCCTCCCACCACGGCGCAGGAAGGAACAAATTCCTTGGGACAGAGCAGGGGAAAGACAAGAAAAAAAATCTATGTCCCAGACAAAAACACAGACAAAATAATGTCTCTGATTACAAGGTAGCTTCCACCACCACCACCCCCCCAGAGGTTAAGGGAAATTCCTGATGAGATTCTTCCATCTGGTTTACAGTCTCTTTGTGCTGGGCCAGTTCAAAGAGGCTGCAGTGTAACTGAGAATTGAGGACAGCATTTATTTATAGTTTGATAACCTCATAAAAGCTGTAGAGCTGAGCTCACAGCAGTGCGCTTATTTATGTTTTAAACTGCTCATGCAGCACCCCACGGCCTTGCAAAACGTATACTGTAGCTCCTGCATAAAATTATATATGACTCTTCATGAAGTTCATGACACAAAGGTAAAAAAAAAAGTGAAATTAGACTAACAAAACAGCTGAGATAAAAAGAAAAGTAGCAGCTAAAACTGGAGGAAAATTAACAGCATGGCTCTGAAATAAAGTAACATCAAATGAAGATTTGCACCTGAATCCATATTTCACCACAGAAGAAAAAATATTCCAAAACTCTGAATAAGGCAATAGCTCTGACTTCAGCTCCTGGTGGCATTACAATGGATTTGAGCCTCACACTGGAGGTTTTATAATGACAACCCAGCCTCTGGCACAATCTCAGTGTAGTGTCTCACTGCAAATTATATTTGTATCACATTTATCTGTTCTTTTAATATCAATGTACCATCTTTTTCCTCCGTAACCCAGAGGGGAAAGCAAAGCAGCACCGTTTCATTATTACCATTTAATAGTCTTTCCAGTGATACAAAGGAGAATATTAATATCCTTCCAATGACCTCACCTAAACACTGCTAAAAGCCAGAAAGGGAATGACAAGTTTGTAGCTAATGCACAGGGATGAATTTCTGAAGTTAATGAAAGGATTTCACCCCTGGGCTTTAATCCTGGTTCTTTTTAACCTTTTAGCGTCATTTTCATCAGCAGTAGGATGGAGAAAGTAGACTTGCATACAAGTTAGCAGCATGATATTTATTGGGTACAGTTCAGTCAGGAGCTTGGTGATGAAGGAGATGAAGAAGGTGCATTCTTATGAGGAAAGGCAAATACTGTCTTCCTGGAAGCGAAAGGTAATTGGAGCCCTGCTGTAGCTCTGACTGGGGAAGCACTGTCGCTCTGCAGAGCTCCATGATGGGGATAAACAGAAGGTTGGAGGGTTGCAGGTGTTCCTGACTGCAAGATGGGGACTCTTGCACAATTCAGTCCAAGGATGAGGAGATGGTTGGGTATGGACCAGCTCCAGGAGTGGGGAGGCCATCCCATCTGCCACTCATGGGCTGTACGTAGCTCTGCTGCTGCTCCTGGGGAGGATGCCCAGAGATGCTCCACCAGATTTTTGGGTGGTAGAGGAGACAACCCCATGCTGGATGCAGATGGGCACTGCCCTTCATCATCTGGGTAGTAGGTGCAGGACTCAACTGTCAGATAATTTGTGCCTAAAGTAGTACATGAATGGCATGAGCTACACTCTGCTTTAGGATTCCTATTGCTAATGCCTTAATGATGAAAGAGAGGAGAAAACGGCTGTGAGAATGTTGTGCCAGATATCCGAATCGCTGTTAAATGAGCACATAAAATTCACAAATCTGCTGAACGATGTAATCAAAGACACAGTGTTTCTCGCGAGAAAGTAGAATTAGCAGTGAAAGAAAGCTTAAAGGTGACCAGGAAAGGAAGTGAAATCATAACTGAGTTCTACACACTGTTTTTCCTGAGCTGTACAGAATTCTGGAAAAGATGATGACTATTAATCATCTCACTTGTTCTTCACATTAAAAATGCACATTTTGCCCATTGTGGAAAAGCTGGAGGATGTGTGAAGCTCTAACATCACAAAAGAGAAAGATGTTGATCAACAGGCTGAGGGAGTTGGCGTTGTTCAGTCTGGAGAAGAGAAGGCTCTGGGGACACCTTATAAGCAGCCTTCCAGTTCCTGAAGGGGGCCTACAGGAGAGATGAGAAGCAACTTTTTATCAGGGAATGTAGTTATAGAATGAAGGGTAGTGGTTTTAAATTTAAAGAGGGGATATTTAGATTAGATGCTAGGAAGAAATTCTTTACTGTGAGGGTGGTGATACACTGGAACAGGTTGCCCGAAGAGGTTGTGGAAGTGCCATCCCTAGAAGCGTTCAAGGCCAGGCTGGATGGGGCTTTGAGCAACCTGGTCTGGTATGAGGTGTCCCTGCCCATGGCAGAGGGGTTGGAACTTGGTGACTTTTATGGTCCCTTCCAACTCTAGCCATTCTACGATTTTGGGGGAAAAACTGTGATTAGTCGGATTGCTAAACAGGATTAGGGTCTTGGTGGTAGTTACTAATACTTTTAACCAGTTGGAGAGTGAACAACCTGTTTAAAGACACTGCAGTTCATCTGCTGCGTTTATAATAAATAATCTTTGAGATACAGTGCGATTGCTTTATCAAAATGCAGTGAAGATCAAATATTATAAGGTAATAAAATAGCACAAGAGGAAAACAATAACCTGCCCATCTAATTATCGTGCAGGATTAAAAAAAAAAAAGGTGGCAACATAAACCCAAAACATTTTCTACCTTCTATAAGGCTTCTATCGACTGCAAAGACTGATCCAGAGGCAGCAGAATTAAGACCTACATTTTCTCAAATACAGTATTTCATGTCAAAGTAGTCAGGGGGAAAAAAAGTTCTAGATTCTGGAAATACCATTACTTTATTTATTTTTTTGTACTAAACTTACTGCCTTTGATTTTTAAAAAGTACCATATGAAGAGCTTAGAGCTTGGCCCACATCCAGACTATGAAGTTAATGTTTTGTCTTCCAAATAGATTTTTAAAATATGGTATTAACTCAGATTAATTTCTCAGATGTGTTGCTTCTAGTTTCATATTTGGAATATAGAAAGAATTGAGAAAATCAAGGAAATGCTAGTCTTCAAGCATGCCTAGCTTTTAATTTAGCATTCAAATTGAGGATTCTATGTAATTTACTAAAACAAAATGATGAGTACTTCCAAAAACAACTGAACAGCTAAAAGAGTAGGTCAGAGATTGATGATATTGCTGTAGATTTCTTCTTCAACTGGGACATAATATTTTTTTTAAAAATCCATATATCTAGATCTGTAGAGAAATGTGGACTGTCTGTGAAAATACCTCTAGGTGGATTTCAAAGAATTTTGTATACTCATTTTTTATGTTGGTACATATTTCTTTAATGAAATTAAGACTACTTTTTGTGCTTTTAGGCTTTGAGAAAACCAGTTCAATCTGCTGTACAAGACCCTGATCCTGCAAGTATTTAAGCTGTTGAGGAATGTTATTCATTTGAATAATCCCACTAAGCAATTAGTAGCATGTTTACAAGGTGTTTCAAACATGGTCATACCCTGACTTCAGGACTTGTTTGTCTATGGGTGATTCATGACACCAGTCCCTAATGCATTTCCACAACAGAACTCTCTCAGTACCATGTTATAGACAAAAACTGTGTTAGGGGCTGGTATCCCTCAAGCGATGGGTAGATGTCATTCTCCTATTGACAGCTCTACCACTGTAGCTTGCATTCTGCTTCTTGCTGATCTGAAAGCCTGAGAGGTTCAGTAAAGGGCACCCCCCTAAAAACCCCAGAAATGGGACCATGAAGTTCCTTCTACTTTCCCCAGTAAACAAAACCAGAGGGGAGTATGTGAATAACTACAATTGAATTAAAAATCTCATTTGAGGTTACAGTAAGTAGAACAGAAACTCTGAGAATCTGCAGTGCTTAAACATCCTGGTAAAAAGCAGGAGGGCAACTCAAAGGCTGGCCCCTACTTACAAATCCCTTATTTATCCTAAAGCAAACTGGTAGCAACTCTGTAGAAATAGAAACTAGTGACCTATACTTTGGTGTGAAAGAGTAAAGAATCTGGCCAAGTGGACTGAGTCGCTTCTTACCAGTTCTGCACACCACACTTCAGGGGTGGAAGCTCTCTGCTCACAACATTGTCCCTACTCTCAGCTCGAAGCCTGGGGACAGAGCTACAGGTACAGCGGGGCAGAGACAAACCCATTGGTAGAGTTATGAGGTGCCAGATTCCTAGCTGCTTTGCCAGGGGGTGAGCACAGATCTTTTGAATCACAACTGTTCTGCAAATGAGTAGACAGGTCTGGTGGTAAGGCAGAGCAGTAAACATCCTCACGTCCACATATGGCCTCTGTAAAATGCCGGTGCTGGGTTGTTACCAGTGGGTTTATTTCCCACCAGCTTTGCAGAGGTGACGATCACTGTCAAAACTAATGAGAGAAGGAAGTCCAATGTTTTCTCTTTTTTTTTAATTTATTTTTTTTAGTCCTGTAAACCCCTTTTTTGAAGTCTCCACTTAGGCATATCTCCTAGTTTGAGAGAAGCTGTGAGCATTGAAAAGACATGGCTCTGTTGTAGCTGTCTAACCTAAGGGGCTGTTGAAAATATAAGGTATTTTCAGCATCTAAGCAAGGGCTGATGTCCTTCAAATGTATGTGAGAGACAAAACTTGAATAGCCAAGAGACTAAGGGCCTGACCTAGAGTTTGTTAAAGTCAGTAGAAATCTTTCCTTCAACTTCAATAGGAATAGGATCAGGGAAAAGAGGGAGAAGGCAGCTAGAAAAGACTCTTTTGAAGGAAAGTCTGTAATTTTCTTTAAATAATCACAAAAATTGTGGGGAGGTTGATGATCATTGGAAGTGTTGATTTCTATTTTATTTTGTCTTGGAGATCTTGATCTCACCATAATTTTACATACTTCTTATGTATTAATGATTTATATTACCCTATAGAATGACTATCTTTAGCTGCTAACAGAAATACTCATTTGCCCAATACTTTGTCCTTATTGGACAATGTTATGTTTCTGCCTTTAGAAATGTTCCTGATGGAGACCTTGAATTCTGAGGACATTTGAAAACAGGAAGTTTGGAGGTCAACCATGGATCATAAGGCTGAAGAGAAAAGAAAGCAGCGCCATAGCTGGACTTTATTGGAACAAGTAAAGAGAATGAAAGAATCAACAGAGATAGTCGATGTTGTCCTAGTTGCAGAAGGTGAGAAATTCCCCTGCCATAAGGTGGTGCTGGCTGCCTTCAGTCCCTATTTCAAAGCCATGTTTACCTGTGGCTTGGTTGAATGCACGCAAAGAGAAGTGGTGCTGTACGACATCTCTGCAGAGAGTGTGTCTGTAATACTCAATTACATGTACAGTGCAGACTTGCACCTCACTAATCAGAACGTGCAGACTGTTGCGATTGCTGCCTATTTCATGCAGATGGAAGATGTTTGCAGTATGTGTCAGAAGTACATGATGGACCATATGGATCCTTCCAACTGTGTAGGCATCTACTACTTTGCAAACCACATTGGGGCAGAAGATTTATCTGAACAAGCGAGGAAATACTTATATCAGCATTTTGCTGAGGTGAGCTTACAGGAAGAAATATTAGAGATTGAATTCCAGCAGCTATTGACTCTCATAAAATCAGATGATCTGAATATTTCCAGGGAGGAGAGCATTCTGGACCTCGTCATTAGATGGGTCAAGCACAGCAGAAAGTCACGTGCAGAGCACCTTATTGAGCTCCTGAAGCAAGTGAGGCTGGTACTTGTCAGCCCTTCCTTTCTCCTGGAAGCCCGGAAAAGGAATACGATGATCCTGTGCAATGCAGAGTGTAACGATATGTTTGAGGAAGCACTGAAAACCATCAAGCTATCCAGCCACCCTTCTTTCAGCCTGCGATACGGCATGGAGACTACTGATCTCTTGCTCTGCATCGGCAACAATTCTTTTGGCATTAGGTCAAGACACGGTAGCTATGCAGATGCCAGTTTTTGTTATGCTCCTGCGACACGGAAGACTTACTTCATTTCCTCTCCAAAGTATGGGGAGGGGTTAGGATGTGTTTGCACTGGTGTTGTCACTGAGAATAATGATATTATTGTGGCAGGAGAGGCGAGCGCTGCCAAAATGTCTAGACAAAAGACCAGGAACATCGAAATTTATAGGTGTGTACCCTCTGTCAGAAAATCCCTAATTATTTAAAAATTTGAAATCCAAATGATCTTTCTGGGGAAAAAAGAAGACCCTTAGACAAAGCATTCTTTATTTGAAACTTTCCCTGGAGATTTCAATTACTGTAATCATCACAATTTGTCCTCATAGCGCTGAATTATATACATACAATCAAATCTGCATGCCTTTTCTCCTGAAAGAAGGAAGGAGGATTTACTCTAGTGGCATCTCCATGTAAATAAGCTCGATTAGATCTTGCATCAATGTATGTGGATTTTATATTCTCCTTGCTCAAATCTCAACGTTTTCCTAGGATACTCTTTTCTAGATCATTAACAGGGGGAAATGAGTCAAGTGAATGATCCAAGGAGTCCAGTAAAACAGAGAAAACACACTGCTGATGTTGACAATAGTCCTTCAGAGATTAAAAGATAATGACTGATAGCTTTAAATGCTCATTCTGCTTTTACTCATGTCTTTTTCAGGTGCACTCATTTTGAAGAAAAAACAGTCATTTTCTGGATTAAAGATAAAATTAAAAATGGTGACAGCATTTACAAATACAGATGCCTAAATTTAAGGAAGTAAATCCATACTGAGGCAGGTGAAGTGAACTTATTTTCAAGAGTGCTGAGCTCTCACTTTCCACTAACTTTGTGTGAAACTGTGACTGAGCAGCACATGTGGAAATAAGGGACTTTGAAAGGAGGCCTAGGATTCCTCACAGTGAAAATGCCTGATCTTGCAAACATTGGGCTCAACTTTTATAATTTCTCTGTGAAGGAGAAAGCTCCTCCTGTCGTTGTGCCATTGTCTGCATAAACACTTACAATGGAGGGGGTAATGTTTCAAAACAAGCCAATGGGATCCCAGTGAGCCAGGGCATTTACAACTTTGGATTTTCCTGCAGGTACCACCAGCGAGGAAACCAGTTTTGGCACAGCCTGTGCAGCACTCAGCTCCGGGAACTCTATGCATTGGGCACCATCCATAACGATCTCTATGTAATTGGAGGGCAAATGAAAGTGAAAAACCAGTATCTGGTCACAAACTGTGTGGAGAAGTATTCCATGGAGCAGGGCAGCTGGAGAAGCACGGCACCTCTTCCAGTACCATTAGCCTGCCATGCAGCAGTGACAGTGAAGAATAAGCTCTACGTGCTGGGTGGCTGGACCCCACAGGTTAAGAAAATGTGCCAGTTGTTTTGTTTTGCTTATCTACCAACAAGCAGAGCTACGCTTGGTTTATATGGCGTGTAATTCTGTAGTGCTTCTTGCATAAGAAAAGTACATCAGTGGTAACAGAAGAATAAATTGCTCAACTTCCTCTGATTTAAATACCTTTTTAATAGGAAAACCAAATGGGGTGAAGAGGAAAACTATCCATTTTATGCCATCTTCATTGTAAATACCAACTTCAGGAAGGGCAGCTATTTCATAGAGATGCGCACAGTAAGCAAGAGTTTAAATGACATTTCCAGTGTCAACACAGGTTCCATTTTAAATAGGTACTGGGTTAAACACCTGATTTTTGGAAGAAAAAAAAAAAAACCACAAATACCAAACCACTTCAAATAACTAGGATGATATTTAATACTTATTTGGTGCTTTTTTTCCTATGACAGGCTGTGAAAAATGGATTAACTTCAGCCTTTCCTTATATACCATCTTTATGTTTCTAGGTATCAATTAACAATGGTATTTACATCATACAGGGACCCTTAGCTGAGTCCCATCTTTAAAAAGTATGCACACAGGTAAATTCCAGGCAGATTTATAGGTGAAACTTAAACTTCACCTCAATTTCTCAGGAAACTTTCTTGGTTAACTAAAGTTCATTTATTTAGTTTTCATTATATTATATCGTATTTTAAATGAGAATTCAAAGCATTCTCTGGAAACCAGATTCTTTTAATCAATCCTTTTATCTGATTCCATTGCATTGCTTGGCCATGTAAATTTTCATGGGAATTTTCAGCAGGGCCACAGATACCATACTCAGCAGTACAGAGCATGTACAGAACTGTGCTAGAAGGAAGATGGATGTCAGGAACAGTGCTCACTCTCTCCAGTTGTTCCCAGTGTGAAAGATCTTTTTAAAGAGCATAGCACATTTTATTTACTGCTCGGTGCAGTTTAAATTTGAACATCCCCAATAAAGCCCCACATTCAGTTGACAATGAAGTAGAGCATCCACAATCCTTATTGCTGACAGCAATACGTTCGTACTGTCATCACATCTCATTGCTTTGTGTTCTCTTGAAATAAATTAATGTTTAAAGTACTTAAAAGTGCGATGCATTCAGCAAATAAGATTTCCACCTCTTTGGATGTTCTGAGTGCAGGAGAGTCCCCAAAGGAGACAAGGAAGGATCAGAGAGTATTTCTGTTACTGAAACAACTGAGCAAGGATACCTCGCTGTTTAAAGAATTAAAATATATAGCCAGTGAATGTAGAAACAATCTGCCTGTTAAAAAGCTTGAACTGGAAGATACAGTATGTCACAAAGATAGATGCTGAAGTCAATCAACCAGCTATGTCTTTCTTAATAGTTCTCCAGAACAGACTGGGGGAAAGTGGCTTAGAAGCACAAGTCAGGAATATTGAGCCAAGAATGGTTTGAAAAATAATAATAATACAGGCACCTGTAAAACACTCAAAGTGGATACCTGCTGACCAGTACTATTAATAACTATACATGGGAGTCTGAGGTTATATATATATAAATAGGCTCGAGATTAGATGATTAACTATAATTTATTAAAAACCATAGCTGCTTAAGATTAGGGCATGCCCAAACAGATCAAAACCAATTAGCTAAAGCTCTTGAAAAAGTGCTTTTAAGGCCAGCGCTGCAGAGTGCTGGGTTCTTCTGGTGCCATCTATCTCCCACACTCGCCTGTCAGCTGTAGTGACTGTATACGTGGGGCTACCACAGCCACACTATGAAACCAAATTAGTTTGTCAAGCCAGGAATTGTCCCTATGCCCAACCAGCACTGAATGTTCTGTCACTCCTGAACAAGTACTAACGATGCAGCATTGATAGAGTGAGTTAAATGCATGTGTCCATTACAGGACAGAGATAAATGCATGTTCCCTTCCCACTCAGGCTTTGCAATTGAAAGAAGACAAGACAAAGTCAAGCCAGGACATAAAATGCCAGCTTAGGAAGGCAAGGGCTCAACTCACAGCAGCATTGCCAGCAAATAGTTTAAAACCAAGTTTAAAACTCCAGTCTTCTCTTAACTTGGGGGCTCTTGAAATGGAAGAAGGCATTTATGAAATTGAGAGGAAGATTTCAGACCCTCCAGGCAGAGAGAAGGGTTGCTGGATGTTATGTTTTCTGTACATAAAGAGCACAGGGTGTGCTGTGAGATGAATGTTACCAGAAAAATGAGGTAGGTTGTGAATTTACAGCATGTCAAATGGGGACTAATCCTAAGTACGTATTTACTTTGCATTGAAAATACACAGTTTACCCTTCTTTCATTGAATAAATTAGTGTTTCACGCTTACCATGGAGAAAGAGCGTGCCCCTGGGCACTTACAGGGAATAATCAAGGGGCTATATATTTACTTTCTCATTTGTGTCCTACTATCTTGTCCCTGACATTAGTGTTGGAAAGGTCTTTTGGGGAAGAAAAATAACAAGCAAAGCAAGAACACATACAACACCATCACAAGTAAACAAAGTAGTTCTCTCCTCACTCTCCCTAATTGAAGCCTTTCATCCCAAAATATTTCAGGATCCTGCCCCCACAGCCTACTACTTACATTCAGGGGTTTGTACCCAGAAAACATAATATAAGTTCCCTGCATTATAAGAGACAGGCAGAGAAAGAGGAAGAAGATTAGAGAGAACAAGGGGAGTAGGTGTAAGTATAAAAAGAGTATTATGGCAGCAAAGGTACAGCAGGGGGTTAGGAGCTTATTATGAAAACTATTGAAGGAGAAGCTACAGCAGTTGAACAGTATTACCCGGGCGAGGCTGACTAAATAAACATGCAAATGACTTGAGAATGTTATGCGTATATATGGGCCTGAGAAAAGCAAGCAAAATACCTCACTGAGACTCATGTTACAGTCTGACCAACAGTGGGAATAGACTTCAGCTTTTAGCAGGAAGAAAAAATGACAGGTAGACTGTTTTTCCCTCTGTTATGGCTAGGACTTCACAACAGCCTTGTGAAAGAGGTACATTCTGCTAGAGCTGGGTCCGTGAATGTATTGTTGCTACCCAAATCCTCAGCTTTATCGCTGCAGGATACGGATGCTCCCTTATTCGTGTGCCTTCTACAGCGCACTCCCAGCCACAAGTCATGGGTGCTGTTAAACCCCAGTGAGTACGAATCACTTTGCAGCTATAATTGATGTGTTTATGTTATTTATCTGCTCAGCTGTCTGCTGTGATTAATTGCATGCAGGCGTGTGCAGAGGGCTCCAAATGTTGTATTATTATATGGCTGTCATATTTCATGCAGATGGATCTGCCTGACGATGAGCCGGATCGATTAAGTAACAGAACGTTTTGGTACGACCCGGGCCAAGACAAATGGACAGAAGGCACGCCAATGAAGTACTCCAAATACCGCTTCAGCACAGCTGTAGTCAACAGCGAGATTTATGTCTTGGGTAAGAGGAAACAGATTTTTAACAGATAGTACCATGGCTTTTTCTTCTTTCCAGCAATTTGCCTCTGCAAAGTGAAATATAACACCCTTTGCTAGGTACCACAGGACAAAGTATGTTGGACTAAATGGATAATATTTTTCTAGAGCCGCTTTTCCATGCATAATTTCCTCCTTCCTATAAATTAAATTAATTGAATGTTTCGTGTTTTGGATTAATGTAACAAAGATACTTTGCTTCTTAAACTACTTTTCTTCAGAGTATTGGTGTGTGCTGTAAAGAATAATGAATTTTAAAAGCTGGGCAGAGAAGCCTTGTTAGAACCATTTCACAGGTGAGCAGCGAAAAGCTAAGGAACAGACCCAGTGTCATGAAGGAACGGCATAAGGAAAAAGAGAATTTGGATCTCCAAGTCAAAACCAACATCAGTTCTGGATTCTGATAAAATTCATTGAATCATTCTCTTCCACCCACCTCAACACAGCGCATTTTTCAGAATATCTAAATCTTTAATTTTGTAATTTTTTTAATTGAATTTTTGTGTGTGTGTGTCAAAACAGTATTCTGCCCAAAAGTTCTAAGACTTGTGTGAAAGAGTTCAATAATCTCTTATCCCAAAATCTTTTGTTCCAAAATTATCCCCATCTATATCCCAACTTGTATATGTCATCCATAACACGACTTTTCCCAAAGACCATCTGTCATGGCCCCATCCCTCTGCCCAAGCCAACAGAAAGAACACCACCTGTTTTTGAACACTAGAAAACACCTCAGAGGGTAGCAAGCAAGGGATTTTTCTGAAGAGAAAATGTTGATGTAAGGCACGGAAAGCCAAGTGGAAAAGAAAGCCACTGGGGAATTACATGGGCAAAAAGTTGAAGGGGAATCATAGAAGCAGAATAGGAGCCAGAAAGGTGATCAAACCAAGTACAGAAGGATTAGAGATAGGTTTATAACTGAAAAGTACTTGAAGAAGTGGTGAAAAAATTTCATATAGTCAATTAATCCACAGGTGGCCTGTGGGTTATTCCCAGGGTTCCATGGGCAGCATTACACATGAAGAAGGTAACAATCACATCAGCACCTCAAGACCTTTCAATCCCTTCTGCTTCAAATTACAGCTGCTTAAAAGCTTATCAAAGTGAACACAGTAAATACGGTCTTATCAACTTAATACACCTCCTGTATAAGGGGTGTTCTGGTTTTGTCTGGGTTGTTGCATACCATGGATAAAGGAGTGTTTGTTCCTGGCACGTAATACAGAAAGCATTTTGCAGGGGGTGTATCTAAGAAAAGGTATCTTTGAAGTAGAAGAGGAAAATGGCTTTAACACTGCATTTGTCTTCTTTTAGAGAAACTTCTTTCTCTTAAGTGGCTTGAAACAGGCCCATGGTCACAACCAGGAGAAAGGGTGAAAGAATCCTGTATGGACAAGGAACTTTTGTAAATACAAAATAATTTCATTATTGTCAAAGATTGGTGATAGAGAACGTCAGTATGCTGTTAAATAACGAGAGTGTTGGCTGCTCAGGTTCAAAGGTGCTTCGAAAATGTGGAAACTCCATCCTTCATAAAAGGTTAAATATACAATTATTTATACTGACACTGATGCTGTGTCAGTATAAATATGGGCAGCAGAAGGAGCCATAATAGTTGGGAAGAGAAAGGCTGCATTCATGCATTTCAGTGAGAAGTGCTCTGAGATCAAGACCACAAATGCTGTGATGACACAAGAGAGTCAGGCAGAAAAAAAAGGAGCTGCCTTGGGATGCATGTGATAAAACAAATTGACAGTCTTCTTCACAGCAAGCCTGACAATGAGACAAGGAAAAGGAGTGGCTAATAAGGAAAAGCACATCCATTTTCTCCCCTCAAAATCTCACAAACCAAGAAGCATGTCTGAGTGATTACAGTAATGAAATGTACAGATTGAACACAAAGCACAGTATTAAATCTGAAAAATGCCTGTTTAAATGGCATTGAGCAAAGTTCATGGTCTCACAGGCCTTCACAAGCATTTTGCTAATGTAAAAAAAAAAACAAAACAGTGTCTTACTACATATAACTGCCAGTGCTACAGTATTCAGGGAGCTGATCATTGACTTGAATTCTTTCTTACATACTAGGAAGTACCAATCTTTTTTTTTTTTTTTTTGTGAGAAAATCTTTGTTAACAATTGAATTGGCACATGGGCCAGAACAGGCTTTTTTTTTGTCTCCATCACTTTGTTGGTTCACACGCCTTCCCATGAGCAGTCCTTATTTGAGCAGTCCTAAGGGAACCAACTTACTTAATCCTGAGATTAACCATTTGCTGCACTGGACCCTTCACTCTTGTCACTAAATGTTACTAAATACACATAAAGGCAGTATTGGCTCTCAGTTTTGACAAGGTAAATCTGGGGTCATTTCAGTGCAATGAACAAACTTGCACGTGATTTATACCAAATGTAACTAAGCTCACGCACTGCACCAGGGGGCAGATTTCTGAGAAAGACTGTGCTGTTTTTACCATTGTTTTTCTGAGCCTGCCTCTGTTCTGCTGCTCCATCCACTTAAGCAGTAACTGCAGCAAGTGTGGACACAAATGAGTTCCCATCGGGTAGCATGAATATCGATTGCAGGGAAGACATTTTGACCTAGGTCTGGGTTGTTCTCACAAACTCCTGATTGCCTGTTTTCACAAACCTTGTGAGGACTTTAATTTACATAAATATGACAAATTTGGTTCAAACTGGCCAACAGCCGCAAAAGCTCTGAGTGGCAAACAAAATAATGTAAGCACAGATACAGAACCCACATGTAGTGAAGGTAATTGCATAAGTCTTGTTTCCTTAGGAAATCAAATAATATTAGAAGTAATTTTTAAATTGAAAGACAAATCTGACACTGAGCCAAAAATGGTTTCTCAACAAATTTTGGCTTTGAATATGCTGGTTTAAATCCACCCTTAACAGTATGGGAGGAAATGAAAGTTTATGCGTTAAAATTGAGAAGACTGTGGTTGGTAAATGTTAACCATCGTGATCTGAAAACTCTGTGGAAGAGATTAATGCATTTTGCAAACCCTCTCAAAATGATGAAGCAATTTCCAAACAAATTCTGTTTGGAAACAGTGATACAGTCACTGATATTGGCATCTTATTCTGCTAATATCACACATGGCCTCATCTCCAGCTGTAAACTCACACTCGCCAACTGTAATTAAAACCTCACACAGAAAAGCTACATTCCACGGCTTATTTGTGGTGACAAGTTCTTGTTACCTAGTGAGTTCTCAGGCTGTTGGGCTGCAAGATGGGCACAGCTTTCCTTTGGAAATAATTGCAATGGTAACCTTGGCTGGGTGAACAGGAAAATCATGGCATTGAAAGAAAGGTGGTGAAAGTGTTCTTGAACACTTGTGGTCCTTGAACATGCAGTTGACATTTAGGAGAGAATGGGAATGGAAGGAATGGAGGTAGATGCTGACAGACCAAAGAATAGCAATTGTCATGAGGATGGCAAAACCATCACAGGCGGTTCAAAGCTGTGGATCCCTCGGACAACACTCTACTTCATAAGGAATGTCAGGCATGGTGGGAGTCTAGAAAGATGCTGTCAAGGGCTATTTGTGCAAAAAGACACATTCTGAAGAGGATCACAGCTCACAGGTTTTCCTCACGTTGTGACTTCAGAGACATCTATGCTCAGGCACAATGACTAAGCTTTTGTGCTACAGATGAGAGAGAGACTTCTGTGGGGTCTTTACCATTGCCATTTATACCCCTCCTCATTCCAAATGAGGGTTCCCCATGGTGAAGTGTGTATGCACAGAACCTGAACATCTAACAGGTTCCCATGTAGCCCCAGTCACGGGATACGCAGTGAAGAAGCAATAAGGAAGCTGCTCAATGGCATTACTTGGATTCCCACAAGCATCACCTACTTTCTCGATCATATTTGTTCCTTTTGTGGTGCACTGTCTCCATGGGCTTCCTGCAGTCTGCACCCATCTAAGGAGATCCACTAGGGCAGAAGAAGGAGAAGGAGGGAGGCAAGGTGGAAGCAAGTAAATGCAAGATATCTTCTATATTCCATATGCCATGAGGATCAAGCCCCACTTCCCAGAAATAAAAGCATGAGATCCAGAAATATATGGCTCTAGCTGGACACATTAAGTGGTGTTGCAGAGAGATGAGACTTCTTCCAAGCAACTCTTGAAAACTCTTGAAAAAGTCCTTGCACAAAGTAAGGTTGTCAGCTTTTTTTGCCTTCCTATACAGTTCATACAGGTGTCAGTACAGTCAGGATTAAGTGGGACTCCAGAGCATAAATGAAAAATCACTGTGCTAAAAGTTGATCCTCTCTAATATCTCTGGTGTATGAATGCAATTTCTAATGTAAATATGAAGCAAAAAGCATAGATGGGGCACTAGCTTTTGAAAAGATGCAGGCTCTGATATACAAGCCTAATGTTTGCTCTCATCCCTACAGGTATAAATCCATAGTAAGTAGCCTCCTGATCTGAGTTGTGCTGTGTCAGGCTCACTTTTTTTCTAACCAAGCTCAGAATCTGATGCTTACTTAGCCTTTGAAGTGTTAATTTTTGAAAAGTCCTATTGGCACAGAACAGAGAGTACACAGTCACTGTCCAAAAACCCAGCCTAATTGCCAGCTCCAGTGTGTAAAACCCTAATGACTTAAATGGAATTATTCTAGAGACACGCTGATGGAAGGAAAATGAGAAATAGATTAGAGTTTTTAGTCTGAGTAACAGCATTGTTCAGGAACCTGTTCCATGTCTCTTAATCAGCAGTCCAGCAATATAATTGTCTGTTGTGTAATATTCCTAGAGAATCTTATGCTATTTATACAGTGTACATAATCCTCATAAGTAAATGAACAGCATTTCCTGAGGCTCAAAATCCTTTCTCCTATTCATCCCATTTGACTGGTCTTAGCTCTTTCTCTCCATATTTTCCCAGGAACATAACTATATTCGTTGGAAAGCCCAAGAAAGAGCAGTATTGTATTCTTAATGACAGAGGCAATTGAGACACTTTTGGAAGAAAACCAGATGGGAAGGCTCTATTTAAGGTCATGCATTTTAATCTCCTGCTTGAAAAAATATCCTTTCCAGCTAAGTCTCTGAAAACTCATTACAGCCAACAGACAAATTGGGAAAATTTATCCAAATGTATTCATTAGCTTATGTTAAGACACATTCAGTAGAACTACTGTCTCTGAAATACAGGTCACTGGTAGAATATGTTGTATCACCATGACAGCTTTAACCATGTGTTGCTTTTGTGTTATATAACTCCTGCTTTATAAATAAGAACGTACAGAAAATCTTAAACAAAAATCCTATTAGGGAAGATTTAGGATTCAAAGAATTTTTGTTTATCCTCCTTTGCCTGGCATCCAACCTCTTACAACTTGGATTTTTTTTTTTTTCCCTGAGTTCTTGCTGAGAGCTTCTTTTAAAAGTTTTAAGCAGTTAAATGAGGTCCAATTAAATAATGAATGTCTCAACCATAAAAATACTTATTTGAATAAATACTTTGGGGTCCCTCTGTAAAGGAAAGTGTGTGTAGGAGGGGCTGGAAGGAGGCATTTTAGCTTTCA
Organism: Nycticryphes semicollaris; assembly: GCA_013400055.1. NCBI lineage: Eukaryota > Metazoa > Chordata > Aves > Charadriiformes > Rostratulidae > Nycticryphes > Nycticryphes semicollaris. The sequence goes on along the minus strand of VXBJ01000760.1, from coordinate 476,763 downwards.
CGCTTGAGAATTAACTGTGTATTTGAATAACACCTTCTTCTAAAATACACCCATCTATTTATAAATATGCTTTGGACTTCTGACAAGTAGCAGCTTACGGGCCTGATTCTGTGCTGTTATACCTGTGCAACAGCCTCTGGAGTGCCTGTGTGCAGGGAGGAACAGAAAAGGCAAACATTAGGTCTGATAGATGGGATCAGAAATGCTTTCTACTCACTTAAGGATTATCAAAGGAAATGAGAACTAGGCATTACAGGTGAAAAGAAGGAGCTGGAACCAAAGTGTTGACCGTGTTTAGGAAGACAGTCATCTGTTTTTTGAGCCCTGCTTCTAATCAATCTTTTGCTCCAATGTCTTCGACAAGCTGCATTACCTCATCTGCTTTGCTCTGTGTTAGTAAAGAATGACAGTGCTTCTTGGTTTCGTCTTTGGAAGTGACTGCCAGGGCTAGCTTTATTGCTCCCTTATTTCCCCAAGAAACTAGTTATGCAGCCGTGCTTTGCTGAGAGTGAGAGAGCAACGTAAGTGCTGAGACTCTCAGCTTGAGTGTTGTTAGAGAGTAATGAAGGGAAATGTTACATAAGAGATTAGTGCTATTAAATCCATTGTGCATTCCAGAGATCAATTTAATAGTGAAATATTTTACGGGAGGCAAAACTTTAGATTTCACTTGCTTGTTGGAGAATTACTTATCTTTTTTTCACCTATTTCCTAGGTTCCTTTGATAAAAATTCAAAGAGAAACTAAGAATACATGTTGCTTGGTATTGTGATCAGAGAACTTAATTATATGATAAAGAATTACAGTGTCAGTGCCCTGAGGTCATTAATATGTCTTGATCATCCTGACCAGCATCACCTGGGGCCCTCCACCCACACCCTCTGCCCACAGGTCCAGGAGCATCACTTAAACACAGCCCTGGGGGCTTGCCCTTTTCTTATCACCTTCCCTTTGCCTGATAGTTGCTGGTAGGATCTTCTGCAATTGCCTGCCTCTGGATCTGCAGCGCTGTGCCTTGATGGTGAGCTTCAGTCACCTTCCTTTTGGAATCAGCTCTGCTCTTGTTGCTCCCTGATATTCTGCCCTGGCTGAGAGACTGTAGTTAGTGTCTAATTTCAGGTGCCTGTTAGTGGGGGAACCAAATTAAATGGTATGAAGTGTGATGTTCAGAGGTCCTCATCACCCTGCCCCTCTTGATGGAGTACATAAATTCTTTTCAGTTCTATCTGGACCACCAGCCACCTTGTAGGTGTCATTTTGGTCATCCATTCTGTCTGTGCAAATTGGGGCAAATTCTGTCTGTTTTCATGGGGCAAAAAACCCCATATTGTCCACGTTGGACTCAGGTGCCTGGCAGATTTAGCTGCGTAAGAGTTTGGTGTGGATGAAACTTGGAAGTGCAATTGCTCTGCACCAGTGCCTGCTTTTACCGGTGTCAGTGATGTGGGTGAAGTCACGGGTACATGTAGGTAGGAATGTTCCCTATCTCTTGAAACTCAACTATGTGTCAGTCTCATCCTTATAAGTATCTATGTATATATGTAAGGCACTTACTTCCTTTGCACCTGCTGATCTGATTATTACTTGTGACTCTTGACCACTTTGCTGCTGTTACAGATGTTCCCCCTTGTGTGCTGGAAGGGTGTTCTGTTATTAGAACTGATGTGAGTCAAATTGCATTCAGTCCCCTCAGATGAGCATAGGGGAAGGGGAAGCAGCTGACCTCAGCCGAAGCAATATGCTTTGCCTTGGGCCTGCCACAAGCAGTGTATGGGTATAGGAAGGCACAGAACCCTACCTCACCTCATTGAAATTCTGAGGACGTGCTAATCGCATCACCTACCCTGCTTTGCCTTCTTGCATCAGAGGCTTGTCTTCTCTATCCTGATTTCTTAGCAAAGATCATGTATTTTATTTATATATTTATTTTACTAATGGAGCTTCATGTTAAATTTAAAGTCCATTAGAACCACTGCTTACAGAGAGTCCTTGAAAGTATGTTTGATTGCAGAATCATTCAAGCGTGATATGGAAAGCTCTCAAGCATTAATGGGTTTGGGAACACATAGGTGGTTTCACTGGCTTTTTTTAGTCCTTCAGTGGCATCTGAAATATCTCCTAGGGAAAGCACATAGTGTAAAAAGCCTAACGTGTTGAAAGGGTGTATTTGTAAGGGGATGCGGGAAGACTGAGTTCTGGGATTAAATCCTCATGTGTGATGAATGTGAAAATGACAGAAATGTTCAAAACTCCCAGTGAGGAATCAGTCTCCCCTGCACAAAGGACATATAATGGTCTTTATGCAGAGAACTAAGCCAAGGTGTGTTGAATTTGCCAGCTCTGTTTGAGATGAGATAGCTGAGTGTGGCTTAATGAAGGACTCTCCCCAGCATCCATTCCAGCCGAGGCACGGAACGAGCAATGGCTGCCCTTGGCATGCCTGGCGGGACTCCCCAGAAGCTATGACTGCAGCATGTGTGTTTTAATGACTCCTTCTATAGTTCTGGGTGGTTTAAGGTACAATCACAAGTTCAGATTCATGTGTTGCTGGCGAGCCACTTGGCACAAGAGTCTCCCTCAAGTGGCCTGCAACTCTTTACTGCACTCTGCCTTAGCCTCTTCAAGGTTATCCCCATCTTAAGGAGAGGCTCCTGTAAGAGCAGAGCATGGACTCAGTTGTTCAGCTGCTCTACCCAGAGAACGTAAAATAAAGACAATCTTCATGGTCTTAACTGTAATTCCATATGTCTCCAGTTGGACTCCTAATGGTTTCATAAATCTGAATGAAGAAGGCAGTGGGACAGGATGATGGGAAGTCATGAGTGGCAGAGCACAAAGCAGCCTGAATTGTCTGACACAGCAAGCTTCCTTTTTTTTTTTCCTGCCAATTTAAAGTCTTGCACGGTATATACTTTGTAGATAATGGATAGTCTGGGGAGATGCCTCCACTCAGTTGCAGATGTGAATTGATTTACATTTCAGAATTACATTTTTTTTTCTGCTGATTTGTGTATTCAGTTCTTTGGGAAGAGGCCTGAGACATTAGTCTCCATACAGGGGGAAAAAAAAAAAAGTATTGTCTCACATGAGTATATCTGAACTACTGCATCTGGGAACACAGCAAAGCACTGTTGGTAGAGTCTAATATCATCAGATTCCTTTGTTAGCAATATTTCAGTGTTAGCATTGCTTTAGAAGAGGAGATTGAAATTCTAGATTTCTTGTTTTTCTGAATACTATTTTCCTAAGCTTGAAAATTAAACTTTACTCCCCTCTGATTTTTCCTTCTTACTTGCTGTTTGATTAGAACTTGGCTTTGCCCTTGTTGTAAATTGAACATGAACTTGGGTTTATCTGAACTTGTTATGGAGAGCGTAAATAAAATGGAGATATTTTGTACCTTCAGGACTGCCTCTGATAATGACAGGATTAAAGGACATTAAACAATTCTGTGATTCTGTAAATTTAAGTTGCTTTAACTCTCCCGTGAAGGTTTCATAAATGTTTGAAAATATGTGGTAGTTCCTAAAGTTTTGAAAAGATGCTCCAATAGGTCATGAAAAATTACTTTTCTAATAACCATACAGGAAAAATGATTGCTGGCAGATCCCTGGCAGCTGGTAATGGCTGTGAATTTTTGCAAAAATTTTTGCAAATCAGTTTTGTATGTGATTATTTCTGTTCTTTCTGAAGTTATCATGACCCACAGTTACTCAATTTAGAAAATGACAATAAAAATGCATTAAGAAATAAACAGCAGCTACATTTCTAGAAGAGTTCTGGGGCATTTTGTCCATTGCCCTCCCTTGAAACATTAAGCAATGAGCAAACTTATTTTTGTTTGAGTCTGACAAGCCACATGCATTCCCTAACTGGTACCACTCATTCTTCTGATTGAACAAGATGCTGTTTCATTCTTCTTATGAAATTAGTGCATATTCTTCAGTGATGTACAGTAACACCAGGGCTAATTTTAAGAAAGCTGGCTTGATAACCAGGAGCAGTCTGTCTTTGGCACCACAAAGCTGTCTTTTGAACAGATAAAATTAGTCTGCAGGGACCTTTAATATTATTAGTTCCCAGTTAAAACCGCCTTGATATCTCTTTCTGCACTTTGTAGACTGTACGTACCCTGGTAGCAAATTGTCCTGAGTGCTGGGCTCTGTGATTCTACTAAAGGATGCTATAGAATAAGATAGACTAGGTGATCAGCAATCAGCCTCATCAGTTAAAATATTAATCCTTAAAACATTTCTTGATAAATTTAGGGGAATAGTCTCCTGTACTTAAAGTGGTACCTCTCAAAATCCATTAAGGAGTAGTGGAGAATACTGCATAGAAGAAGATAAAGAACAATACAATAAGTATATGTTTGAATTCTGAAACTTACTCTTTTGTGTAAATAGTCCTAGGGAATAGCTCTTGAGACTTAATCATGAGAAAAGTCCAGCATGGTGATGCATACAACTCCATTTTTGGCATGGAAATGATTAGCAAAATTCTGTGACCCCAAATAATCCCTACCTCAGCTCTCTCAAGTGAGTCAAGCCTCAGAGGAGGAGCACATCAGAGCAAATGCTGCTTAGTTGGGGGTGTTAAGCTAGTCTTTTTTAAGTGTGCATGGAGGGGAACCTAATACAAACTGGTAGGACCTTCCTCATAGGTCTTAGAGCAAGTGAAGATTTGCTAGGCATGGAAAAGGAGCTGAAAACCAAACCTAGGGAAGGGGTTCAAATAACGAACTGAATCAAATGTGGCTAAGTTCAGCTGGAGAAAACCTTTGTGCTGATGATAACAAACACTGAATTTGGTTCTAATTTTGATGCTCTGATGCAGGGATAACTGATCTTATCTTTACCTGACTCTAAAATACACATCAGGAATGCAGTGGTAGCAAATTTGGACCATTGTTGTTCCCATTTACATGTAGTTGCCTGTTGGCAAATAGCTCTGGATAATACATAAACGTTGGAAAAAACCCCACCACTGTCCATGTTAAAAGGTAGATGAAAAACCATATGCAGGTAAAACTTTGAGCACTAGGGGCTCATTGCTCTGACAGACCAGGGGCAATATATTTTAAAAGCAGCAGCACCAACCTTGCACGAGTTATACTTGCAGTCCTTTCCCTCTGCATATGCAAGGACATGATTACATACCATACAACACATTAGGGATTTGCACAATTGAGCAGTCCTACACGTGTATCTGGAAAGCTAGCCTTCATGTGGAAATTGCTTGCATATTGCAGTCATTTTATATTTAAAAGTGGCCACATACACATGCGTGCACAAAAGAACTGCTTCAGCATGCCATCAGCGCTCATTACAGGGTATTGTGTCCATTGGCACAGATGGAAAACCTGCCAGGGTACGTCAGCATATTAATTCTCGAAAACTGAAGGCTGTGAATTCAAAATCTGGATTTGATCACTGGAAAGGACTTGGAAAGGCAGTGTTTGCTCTGTGATTACAGTGTACAGTGTTTGCAGTGTGCACTGAGATCTCAGGTATGTTTGCATCCAGTTGCACTATGTCCCAGCAAATGAAAACCGGGATCTGTTTCAGTCCTGCTCATTGATTTCAGGCATCTGAATTAACCCTTCAGCAGTAGCGCTTGTCACAGGTCACTCCATTGGCACTCCTGCATATTGGATGGGTTTATTTCTGGAAGCTGATTTCCCTTAGGGTGTAATCTTTTTCTGTTATTGAAGACAACTAACCAACAAATCTAAATGACTGTTGGTTAGCAAGTGTGAGGGTCAAATACACTAACAGTAACTGGAGAATAACTTTTGATCCATTAGAATGTAATGATAAAGCAATTTTTCCAGCACACAGGACAAGTAATTAAGACCACTTCTACTATATAGGCTGAAAACAAGACAAAATACCTTTGCATTTTGAAGACATGGTGCTTGTCCTTCTTTTGATACACGACTTCAGAAAGGATCTTGCTTCGGTGTCTATAGATAATGTGGAGTAGCCTCTGCTTTGAGTTTACTTTCTAACAAATTTCTGGAGCTGCAAAAGGGAAAAGAAAGAGAAGGACATGAGGACACGTAAACAAAAAAATGCTGCAGCCAGCAATGCATTGTTCAGCAGAATTGGGGACTGCTACACTTGACCTACGTGTCTTTTGCAGGAGGAATTGGGTGCCTTGGTCGAGACAGGGGACAGACACGGAAATGTCTTGATGCAGTGGAGATTTATAACCCTGATGGAGACTTCTGGAGGGATGGACCTCCTATGCCTTCTCCCCTCCTCTCCTTACGAACCAACTCTACCAGCGCAGGCTCCGTGGAAGGGAAGCTGTACCTCTGTGGAGGATTTCATGGAGCAGGTACTAAAATGAGTCTGACTTTCCCTACGTAGTTGAAATCAGTTTCACTGTACACAGACTGACCTGATGACTGAGCAACCCTATCAGGTGGCACTGGCATGCCCTGGAACCACAGAGCCGATTCAGCCCTTTGGACTGTCGGCTCCTAATGTCAATATGAATATTGTGTTCTGTTTGCCCTTTGCTTTTTTCCTTAACAAAACATGAAAAATTAAAGATGTTTCCAATCTACGCTAAACCTGTCTAAATCTATAACCCCAGTAGAACTCCTCTGGATTTACATCCAGAGCTAATGAGATCAGGAGCTTAGTGTGTTATGGACATGAAAGAATTTGGGTATGTTTGTTGAAGATTAAGGCACTATCCAGCTTTCCTTAGCCAAACTATCTGGCTCTGCCTATTTACTTACATGCTTTCCAAATCGGTGTTGAAAAAGCTTGTGTATTTAGGATACTCAGGGTAGGAACCTGAGAAACGAAGAGACAAATTCCAGATCTGGTGATTTTAAATAATCCTAGCCCCATGGCCACCTTTCTTCTTTTAAATCATCTTCCTTCCAACCATGCTTAGCTCTATCTACGTCTTCAGTACTGCTAATCATTATTTTCATTATAAATGCAAAGAATCTCAAAACATGCATACTAAACTCTTCTGATACCTACAGCTGCTACCCTAATTTCCTTTCTAGGAGAAAGCAGTAACAAAGATGCATTATCCACTGCTAATTAATGTCATGTCAGGCCTCCCTGTTGCCCAGGAATGGCCACGTGGTACCACTGGATGATGTGTCCTTCACATAACACTGACTCCAGCTGCATCAACTTTTACATGTATAACAAACTCTTAACTTAAAGCTGCTGTTACTTTAGAATGATGATTTTCATCAGCTAGTTCCCAACTCACCTTCCCCTCCCTTCATTTGCTACTGGTAGAGGAAGCTGCTTCCTGAAAACAATTTCATGGCAGGCATGTTTTCATGTCATCTCTGACAGAAGTTCTGTGACCTCAGAGCAATTATGGTTCTGATACATCACTGGGTTTCCATAGCAAACATTGTGCCATCATATTTGTATCTTTCTCAGCAGTATTAGGAAAAAGCCTAAAGTTAGTGAGTACAAATTTAAAAGGCTGATCATTTGCACTGGCAAATGAAGCAATTTCAGTCAAGATGACTAACAGATTAGTATGAGGTTTTCTGAATAAAGTAGCTTCACAGCCATAAAAACACTCTCTGTACAATGCCACCGCATTCTGTCACTGAGTCATGTATAAAGAGTGGTAGTACTGGGAGAGGCTGAAAGTTCCCCTGTGGATTTCAAGATGGCCATCTTTTGAACATTTGTATAATGCCAGCTCAACGGGGTCCTGACTCCTGACTGTACTATTGCAATCTATATCATTATGTACAGAACTCCCCTGCACTAAAAGTGTTATTTAGATTGGAAAACAAGAAGTCAGAGTTAGAAAATGCCAGTTTTGCAGTTACCTGTGCACCTCAATTCTGACCCCCTACATGTGCATTTTGTATACCAGCAAAGAAATAGCATGTGATTGTGTTGTTAGACATTGTAATGATGTCTATTAACAAGGGAGCCAAAATAAGATTCTCACTGTCAGCTGTAAATCAGATGTATAGGAACGTTTGAGGAGTTGAGAGGAAGCTTAAAGCTTTTAAGCTCTTAAAGCCTTAAAGTCAGGCATCTTAATGTGACTTTCAAGTTATTAACAGAAAAGGACTTTCTAAATCTTCATAATAATAACAACTTCTAGTTACCATCATCAAGAAAAAGACGGATGGGGTCCATATGCTGAACCTGAAGACATTACCTAGCTGGCATCTCTCTCTGGCCCTGTCTTCTCTGTGTGCTGGAAAGAGATCCTGCCTGATCTTCTCTTCAGGGGTGAAGGGTGGAGAGAGTTATTACTGTCATATGGAAACTTGGAGAGGGTGGTTTGATTCTGCTCTCTCAGAATTACAGCTGCTCAGCAGCTTCAAGATTTTCAGGGAACAGCATGTGCTGCTGCTGCTTTAGTAGCAGATAGGGTTATTTTAGAATGTGCTTGTTTGGTTTTAGTCTTTTGGGTTTCTTGGCATGTCACTTTGTCTTTTTGTGAAGGATGCAACAAGAGAGGATATTCCAATTTTACAAAACATTGTAATTTAGTTTCAACCGAGTGGAGATTTTGGAACATGCTGGAGGCGCAGCTGTAGTCTCTGGGTTTTCTGCCTGCTGAGTGCTAAAGGGCTGCTGTGAACATTCAAGAATGAGTNAAAGGGAAAATAAGCCAAAAGCACTGCTGCAATGGAAAGTCTTAATGAATGTATGCAAGGGGCTGAAACCAACTCCCTATATACTACAGATCTGTCCCTAACTCCCCCTGCTCAACCTGCCTCTGCATTTGCCTAAACACACTCTTGATCCAGCAGTGTGAAAGTTGACCTACTAAGGGCATTGTTGCTTCTTAATTTTACTCGTATGTGCCATGCTCTGTATGTCTTTCTGTGTGAGTGTTGACTTAAATGGATAATTAGAGACCAGAGATGCTGTACACAAATGCAAAGCTGAAAAGCAGCTGTCAACTGCTCAAAGGGCCTTCAATTTGGATGCAAAGGCAAGTACTGTTCAGCTACCATCTCTTCAGAGTCCCATGTGACACTGTGATGGCAGAATTCCCGTCCCATATATATACTGCCTCTCACAAATCTTTGTCTGCTTGAAGGAGGACAAGTGATGCAGCACTGACAGCATCCCAAGGAGCAGAGGAGGAGAAATTGCAGCTACTTAAGAGTCTGCAGAGGAAAGCCAGCTTGGCCAGCTGAGTAGCAATACAGAGTACAGTCTCTCTAAAGGATGAGTGGACTCCCAAATGTGTCCAAGCTTCATCAAGAGAAGGCTTCTTCTGAACTGCAAGGAATGCTGTTCAATGTCAAGCGGTGCTGGTAAACACAGCTTGTAAGACTTCCCCTGCTGAGGCTTGCTCAATGCCTGGCTGTGAAATGGGTAAGGGGATTAATTCAGCTGAAGTTCAGACACTTATGTGCAGTGCCCACACTAAGACCTTACTGACCCCAGGCTCCCTGCAGCATATGGAGAAGCACAGACAGTTCCAGGGGCAGATTCAGGTCCTTTGTGCTTTACATCTGCTCTGAAAGACCAGAAGGCAGTTCAGAACCCTGAGGACCTCTCTTGTCTCTTAATACTCTGTGTTTTGATCAGGATACAAGGGACTCTAACCTGGCTTACCTAAGGCAAACACATCAGGAGCTTGCTGTCTATGGGTAGATGGTACAAACAGCTCTGAGACCTCTGTGTTGTATCACCTGCTGACAAATGTTGATTGTTCTTAGGACAATAAGTACCCCCAAAAAACCCTTCTGCTTGTTTTGAATGTTTCCTCCTCCTTAGCAAGACTTGCAAAATTTCATCTGTTAGTAGTTTATATAAATTACCTCATTTTCTGCTAAAACTATTATGGCAAATAGGATCCATTAATCTGCTTGTCTGTGACACTTGGCTCCAGCTCATGTAGCTTCATGTCGTGAGTGTTGGCTGCTATTTGTCAGCAATATTATAGCATTCATCAAGATATTCAGAAATGTTTTAAATGGTTGGTTTTGTCCATTAGTTTATAGTTCTGCACAGAGTGGAAACATTAGCCGTAGTATGAATACTCAGAAGGAGTCAATGTGCAGTAGCCAGCCAGCTCTCTAATCGTTCAAATATGTTGCTGCATTCACTGCTGTAACTAGGCACTTTAAATCAGCCTTTGCAGCCTGAGCGTGTAATGTTCTTGTTGACATGTTTTATTTTCTTCGAATTTACGTGGAGCTAAAACCTGCCACCTGCGCAGGCTGACAGCGATTAGCAGTAGCCCGTGCACGGCAGAAGCAGCCTCATTAGTGTCTCTCACCGAAGGAGCTGGTAAGAAGCTCTTCAGGTATGCAGCATTACATGCTTGTAAAATGCCTGCCAGATTGGATTCCCTTCCTTTTTGACTGCTTCTGAGTATTTTAAATATTTTTTTTCCTGGTGAAAATAATGAAGGCAAGGGTGCGTGCCTCTTCACTGGGGCTGTGTCATCTGCTGTCACCGCCAGCTTGAGGAGGCACATGTTTGTTGACTTTGCCTTGTTGCTGCACAAATACAGGTCTGGTAGCCTGGTTCTGAGAGCTGGGGGTTGTAGCTTTAGTTTCAGACCAGAGATGTTGGTCCAACTGTCTGTCTCACAATTTTGAATTAATAAATTCAAATCCAGAGTTGATTTTTTTTAAAACTCAATGATTTTAACTAGCAAGCCATCTTTACTGTCCATCCATGTAATGTCAGCTGATGTGAAAGTAAAGAGACAACCACTTCAATGCAAGTAACAAAAGGTTTAACAGGTCTGCTATTATCAGCACATCTCACTTAACAGATCTTATGATTTCATCACTTAGTGGCACTTGCTGTGGAAACATCTTTCTCTGAACTGGCAGTTTTGCCATCTCCCTCCAATGTAGTTCACGGCAGAGAGGATAAATGCACTGCCTCCCTAATATACATGCTGAAGAATTCTGTAATGTGTTTAGCATCACGTGTGGGACCAGAGCTGCTCAACCCAGTTCTGCTAATTACTTACTGATAGCAAGTAGAAATTAATTTTTCACTTAAGTGGTGTTACAGTCAGAGGAAGGGGAAAAGGAAGAAATATCTATGAAGTTGCACTGCAAGAATCTCTATTTTGCATTTGCAACTGCTAGCCAAGATAGGTGGTAGGGACACTGAGTCCTACTACCTGCGTAATTCTGAGTCTACTAAAAACCTACCCATATATTTACCCCAGATTAATTTTCTGGCCTCTTCTTCCTCATTTACATAAATGGCAATCCATACATCGGATAGAAGCAGCACTGCTTGGGGCACTGCAGAATCATGTAGTAATTACTGTATTCCAGCTGAGCTAACGAGTTTGTATCTCCACGTCGTCCCCTCCTGACAGTGGACTAGCTTAATAGTTATTTATTTTGACTAATCTCCCATAAAGGCTGTTCCCTCTTGTCTCCTCCATTATGTGATTTAGATGGGGAATCATTCTAGTGCTTGTTTTTTATTATAGTGGTTATGGAACATTACTGGAATCAAATTAAATTTAGACATATTAAGAAGTCTGGCACAGTGAATACTGCACTTGTGAAATTTGGGGGTTGAAGGATTGGAACAAAACCTGTTTCTCCAGCACCTTCCCATGTTCCCAGCTAAATAAAGCAGAGGGGCAAACCCTGGGCTGCCTATCTGCAGCACTGTTTGCTTCCCTCAGTTAGAATTTACCGGGCAGCAATGAATAATTGAAGTCCTCCTGCCCACAGTTGTTACCATTTGAATACATATTCCCACCGACGGAGGGGATTGAGGCTCCCTGTGTTTCGCTCAGCATAGCACGTGGCCGCCTGTCCTGCCGCAGGTACTGACACCTCGCTGCAGCCTCCATGCTGAGTTCACCCCAAAAAACACTGCTCGATCGTTTGCCTCATTCTCCCCCCCCTGCACCAGTTGGTGCCAGGAGAGACCTCCCTCCCTCTGGCTCACTGCCTTCCCAGGGAAGGCTGCCCATGTCCCCCCAGCTCGTTAGCTAGAACTCACTGCCATAAATAAGGCCAGTTCAGGTCAAGGGAATTGCTGGGGAGCAGCACCTGCTCACTTCAGATCTAAATGAGACCCAGTATCTGACAGCACGGTGTCAGTAATTCAGTCCTGCTTCTTACTAAGGCTCACTGATAGTTCATAAAGGGTTAATGAATGATTAATAGATATTTTAATGTATTTTAATTAATTGCTGAAGAGGTCAATAGGTTGTTTAGAAACATGGCTTGAAGCCATGTATGACATCTTCTATCGTGTTCATAACTGCCTGCTATGCATACAGTCTAAACATGCTTTATATCCTCTATTAATAATGCATTAACCCATTGTAAGGCATTTAGAAACAGTATCTCAGGATGGTCTGAGACCAGTAATTCTTATTCTGATCTTGCAGTTTTTACTCTCATGAATGGTGTGTTGACTTCAAGAGCACTGATCCTGCTGCCCCTGCAATCTGTGATCCTGCTGTCACCTGCAGCGCAAGCAGGACCAGTGCCTGTAAGATTGTGTCTGTAGAGACTTTGCCTACAAACAACAGGCAGAATCTGGAAAGATTTTAAAAGCTGAAGCAGCTGGATCAATGCCAAGAAAAACACTTTAAGTAACTGAATTAAAAGGTCTTTCCTGTAGACCATCCCAATTTTTATATATTATATTATTATTATTATTTTAATATACATTGATTTGTGAGTGAATGGGTAGATCATGAAACTATTATCCTGAAAAATTACACAGCAGGCAGAGCAAGAGGACAGAGGTCCACTCTATGACAGCAAATATCTTACCTTACTCCACGCAGGTGCTCTGAAAACAGTATGCTGCCACAGTCGTAAATTCAAGCCCCAACCTGCCTCCCAGCTTTTGCTGTGTCTGGTGGGATACACTGCCTTGATACTTAACATCACGAAGGCTGGCCAGCATGTTAAACAGCCAAGCCAAGCTCCCTCTCCTGTGTATTTTCTGCCCACAGGCATAGATGATGGATGTACTTGACCCCACCAGGGGTATTTGTTGTGTTATGCCAGTGAGGCCAGTAGAGTTAGGGGCAGCTCACATACGCAAATGGGATTGAAGGCCACAGACTTGATGAACTTATTCTTTTATCTACTGCAAATGAGGAGCCAGGACATCTGGTGGTAATGATCTAAATGCACTTTTATCCCATTGCAACAAAAACGTGAATTCCCAAGTCACCTAAATCCACATCGTGTAATTATGAAAGCAGCTATTAGTGGCGAGGAAGATAAGTAGCAGAGGCTAGTCCCATATGCTTAAAATCATTCTGTAGTACAGATAATGGCATGCAAAACTGGGTACAAACAAGCAGTGGAGGCTAAACTGCTTCAAGGCAGCTCTGGGGTGGCTGCCAGGTGACAAGAACTGGGGAAGCCAGTGAAAGGAACACCTGAGTAAATATTCTGGGGACTGTTGGGGAACGGGCAAGCACATTGTGATGTTCCAAGTGCGTTTTCCCGTGGAAAAAGCAGAGCAAACGGTTAACAGTTCAACCACTACAGCTTTGGTGTCTTTTTTTTATATATATATATATATATAAAAACTAATTTATGTTGAGAGAAGATACAGTACATTAGGAAACTTCAGACTGGAGAGGAAAAGGTACTGTGACAACCTGAGAACCAACATCAGCAGGAGCTCAGGCAAGCTGCCTGTGTGAGGATGTCCCAGGGCACAGAGCTTGTGGGCAAGGACAGATGTGACAGATAAGACTATCCTCTACCACACAACACGGTTCTGTGCTGGGGAACTTGGCCCTGCTCTGGATAAACTTGCGTAGGTACTGCTGGTCATATAACAGTATATAAGTATGTATGTATATATGCTGCAAAAAGTAAGCAGGTGAACTTGTCCAAAATTTTGGGTATTTCTGCCTGGCACTGATGCAGAGACATTACGGCTCAGGACTTGGCACATGTTCTTACTATCTCCCTAACTCTTTTTTCTTCACGCATAAGATGCAGGCAAACATACCAGCTGATGCCAATGGGCTTCTGTAAGAAATAATGAAATATTGACCACATCCCAGCAAACTTGCCATAGGTTTAACTTCAGTGAACTAAAACCCAGCATGAATTTTTTAGTTCAATGTGCTGGACACTGAACAGGCTGTATAGTTGAGTGGATTTATTTGTATTGGCTTGCAAACATAATAGCTGCATGGTTAATAGTCCTGGATGACCTATAGATTTTCTATCTGTTAAGTGTGTTGCTTCTTCATCTGCCTCACTTTAACCCTCTGAACCCAAAAGCTAAGAATGTTTAGTTCCAAAAAGGAAAGAGAAAACAAGGTCAAAAAAGACCAAAAGTGGTAATAAATACTACAGTCACATGAAAAGCTGCTCCTTCCCCCAACCTCCATATCACAAATGGAATGCAGTTTAAAAAAATTTAAAAAAAAAAGAAGAAAAATCAGATCAAATATTTATGTTGCCTGCAGTAATATTGGGGGTCTTTCCAAGAATGGTTCATCTTGATTTATGGTCCTTCACGATTCAAATGACATGAGAAAACTTACAAAATGAAACGAATATTTGGGGAGTGAATCATATTTGAAAATAAACATTTAAAAGAGAAAACATCATGGTGTATATGGAGTGCAGGCAATTACGGCAAGATAATATTTTGGTTGTGTTTTTTACCCATTTAAAGAGTCACTTAATAAGAAAAATGGTGGGAAGGCGTTGTGTTTACAGACCAGAATATAACAGAGAATTTAAAGATTGGACTCATTTTATTTTCACACTGCTATACTTGCATATATATGAAATATGATTTTAGGATTTATAAATTAAACATTTTCAGGTATAACTCGGGTTTTTTCACTGGGAAAAGGTGGGTTTGTAGGCTTAGTGTTAGCCTTCAGTTCAAAATTGTATGTCAAAAAGGCATATATATACCAAAAGAGCCCTGACTTTCTTTTAACATACCACAATTTCTCATGGGGATAAATTTATGTTGGAATTAATGCTCCCTATCCTGGCATAGCCTTTTCCTTTCCTGAATAAGAATAAACCACAGTGCTAGAAACACTGTTTTACTGCTTGATAAGGATCTGCTTTAGGCCTAGGTTGATACTACCTGAATAGTTCTGATATGAAGTGGTTTAACTCCTATGCAGAAAAACATAGCACAAAGAAAGTTTCTTAAAGCTTCTCATGGTTAAACAAGAATATACAGAAAAATACTGTCTCATTTTGCAGAAAAAAAAATGAAAGCTTTTGGAAGGGAGTTAAATCCTTTCATTAGGTAAGGTGCTTGTCTGGTAAGCGATACTGAATAATGCCATGTATGACAGGGAGTTCTGTGGGGTGGCTTTTTAAGCAGGTAATCTGTGTAATGCAGCCAGTTTCTTTTTGTAGATGTCACACGTAAGCAAAATTGGCAGCTAAGATATTGCCTTTAAAGAAAAATTGCAATTAAATAAGGTGAACCAATGAGGCAGAATTTGGAATTATTTGCATCTTCAGGCTTAAAGCTGTTTATTGGGATTAAAGATCCAATCCAACATTACAGCCTGGAATCAAAGGTGCTATTCTCTTTGAAAAACATTACCTTTTCTACTGTCCTAACCAAGAAAAAAAAAAAAAGCTCAAAAATGGAGCTCTTTTATCTCATTTCTCTTTTAAAAGGGTGATGTATATTTTTTTATCCCGAAGTATGACTGTATTTTGAGCAGTGCTTTTCCTCACATGAACTTTCCAATCCAAAGAGTACTGCTTCCTTTCATAATAAACAAGACAAGACCAGAGAAATGATGGCTTCCCTTATTCCAACAACATACTCTTTTTATCTCCCAAGGGTTAAGAGTTAACTAACACTCTGTGTGCTGGAAAGCAGAATTTGTAGAGTGGAACAAAACCAGTTACAACATCCCACAAAAAAGGGAAACACGGGACATGAAAGGTTGTGAGTCACCAGGGTCAGGAAAAAACACAGCAAGGCTTGTGAGGAAAGGTTGCTGAACCTGCCTTTGATGTTTTAATTATGATTTTTTTTTTCTGAAGTGTTGCAATCACCCACAGAATGTCTCAGTTCCAGTGTTTGATTTTTTTTTTTCCTCCGATTGTCTCATTTTTGTCATCATCCATGCCAAAGAAAATCCAGGCATAAAAATTTATTGCATAAAGGAGATGATCTAATAATAAATACAGGGACTGGAGCCTCCCATGTCACAGCTTAGGTCTGTTTGTGTCTCTGTATTTGCCTCTCAGGAAAAACCTATTCACTCTTGCAGGGTCGTACAGAAATGAGCTCTTTGCTGGTCCTGGGATGTGTTATTTGTTTGCAGTTTGTCAGTCACGCTTTTTCTTGTCACATGTAACTGGGGTTTTTAGCAGTTTGCTGTCTTCTTTCTTGGTTGGTTGCAGCTTTCCCACATATTATTATTATTTTCCTTTAACACCCAGGTTCAATGAGCAAACCATCATGACTATTGTTTTACCTTCTGTGAATGGCAGAAGGGAATGGAACAAGGATTATTCAGATAGGCTAAATCCTGAAATCTTGCCCAGATTTTACTCAAGCAAGCTCCTAGAGATCTATGAACAGCTCAGTGGTCTGGGTTTGGACCAACAAAAATTATGCTAAAATTAATTGTGACACAACTGAGGGAAAAAATGAGTCCAAGCTGTGGACTGGAGGGTAGAAACACCCTGCTGCACTCCTTTACCAGGTGAGAAAGGGGGCAGAGATGGTGAATGGCTGCTGAGTGGTCTCCTTAGATAAACATGACAAAAATGTGAAGAAATTTCCATAGAGCTGAGACATCCACAGCTCCTGGATGAGCAGGACCTGCAGTAAAACTGAACTGCCCGAAATCTGCTCAGACAGGAAACCGATCCTGGGAGGGGAAGAAGTCGTGTTTCCACCTGACCATCCCACACCCTGAAGCTACTTGCAGAGGAGCCTGAGGGGTATTTTAAATCCCCTGGCACTATGTCATCATAACATCAACACCGATTTTGCATGGAACCTAAACCAGGACAGCGCTATCTTGGATGTACTAAACCCGCAGGATTGCTGTCCTCTGGAGGAATGGGTGACCTGTTTCCAACATAAGAACCAACATAGGCCTCTAGATGCTCTTCTCTGTATCACTCTTTCTCCCTTCTTCAGTCCTTTGCTGTTGGTTCCACAGAAGGGCAGTATCCAAACAATGACACGCACTTGATAGATGGGAAGGATAGGGTCATTTGTTTGTGGCTGGTTTGGGTGTTGTTTTGATTGCTTTTGTTTGTTTGTTTGTTTTTTTAAAAAAACTTTTAAGAAGGGTTAGCTGAATGAGAGCCTCAGCCTGGACCTTGTAAAATTTAGTGTTTCAACAGTCTTTTAAGAGTCAATAACAATGTTGAGTATTCGATGTTTCTTGCTATGATGGTACCTGTGAAGTGTCTGTTCTTGGAAATCTCTGAGACCTGGCTTGTAATACATCGAGCCAGTAATTCATCAGAAGGAAGCTGACAGCAAAGCACGTGCATGTCCTCAGCTCAAAGTAAGAAAAGTTTAGACTAAGGTTACTTGCTGTGAGAAAGGAACTTTAAGATGAAAAGAAAAAGGGAGCAGAAATGAAAGACACTTTTTATTTTTGGGAGAGAACTTGGCTTTGAGTAACAATTGCTGGAGAGTTCAGGACTTTTGTGTTCTTTTAAAAATTCTAATGCAGCACTGCTGGTTGACAACTGTGAACTGTGGTTCTCTGCTGCATGGTGACTCTTACATTACTTTTTGTTAGTCTCAGTAAAAAGCTTCCTGTCTTGAGATTGGCTGTGATTTAATAGCATTCTTCTAACCTGACTTTTCATGACAAATTCCTCAGCACTTCAGAACAGCTAAAGTACATTTAAAGCCTTGGAGGTTTCTTTCTGTCTTTATTTTACCCCAAATCACAGGATGTCCAGACTTCATACCCAAGAAAAGCCACAGTTTTGGAGTGCCTCTGAGAGCCTGAGAGCTGCATTTTAGTGGGGGCAAAGAAAAGACAACATACTGCACGTAGACATACTCATTAAAAACAGGCAATACTCTGTCTCCAAAAGATGGGCGTTTGACAATTGACTGCACAATGAAATGCCACCTGCATACTTGTACCAAGATGGAGCACTTCATGCTTTTGTCCCTGCAGCTGCACCTGGAGCTCAGAGCACGAGGGCTGAATACTCTGCAGTTCGCCATTTGCACTATTGCCATTTGCTGTATGTTGACAACTCGCTGGCTCTTCCAACAGCATAGCTGTTAGTACCACAAAAATGACCTTTTCACTGTCACCTTACAGAAGAGTTATAATAATAACTGCACAAACCTCTTTGATCCTGTTTAACTTGACTCCTGATGCCTGCTGTTGTTGCTTCTGTTTTTCAGCTCGTCACGAAGTTATCACCAAAGAGATCCTCGAGCTGGATACATGGGAGAACCAGTGGAACGTGGTGGCCATCAACGTCCTCATGCATGACAGCTACGATGTTTGCCTTGTTGCTAGGCTGAACCCACGGGATCTTATCCCTCCTCCCCCGGATTTAGTGGACCAATAGAAGTTCAGTGATTCTCAGTGCTTCCAGATTCTGCAGAAACTGAAGAACTTGGAGCGACAAATGCTGCATTTGCTCTGGATGACAGCTGAGTCCCACAGAGAGGAGCCAGCAAAAAATGCTTAAGGACAGAACTGCCTTTAAGCTGTGATTCTCAGATGATGCTTAATTTGCTAGTACTGGTACTCTGGATTTCTGTGACTGAAGGTCGAGGTTGCCCGGACTCTGTGCATGGTTCTTCATCTTCCATCTGGCTGTGTAAGCTCCAGTGTTGGGTGCAGTCCCGGGCTTGTGGGACTGATCTCACAGGCACAGTGGCAGCCCAGGGGCTTGTTTCACAGCACAGCATGGCATATGAAGGAAAGCTCTAGCCAGGGAAATCCCTCTTACTATGCTACCAAGGAGGCTAAGAAATATATTAAGTCAGCTGATGAAAACCAGTCCAGCTGTACCAAAGGGCCAGACTGTACTTGACGGATGCAAGAGCAGAGGGAAAACAGAGAAGAGCCTTTGTTTGTTTTAAACAAAAATACATTAGCCACGGTTCATTAGCCAAGCACACTAGCTACTGTAAACATTATCTAACCCACAGGACAGTTAAGAGATCCTGTCTTTGCCAACAGAGTTGAGCCTGTGCTAGTAGAAAGCTGGTGTTCTGGCAATAAGTCACAGGTGAGTCTTTCAGCAGGGTTAGTAGCAGCCTGTACCAAAGACAAGAGGAATCCTAAATTTTCACATAGATCCTACCTGTTACTGCTGTTGTCTGCTGTGACCAGAACCTTAAAGCTCAACTAGAAAAGTCTCTTCCTTTGAAATATGGAAAAGGGGATGTAAATTAAAAAGTAATAAATGAGACCAGTATTATCTGCATATCAGCTCCGCAGCTACAGGAAAAGGATAGATGTGCTAAACAGTAAATGTTTAAATAACAGTAGCTGGGTTTATAGGTTTAACGAAGTACCATAGAGTAAATTCTCTACCATCAGAATTGGCTATAATCACAGAGAAGAGGAATGATTCAAACAGTGCTTCTTAAGGCAGCGTTAGCTTTGATTGGGCTTGAAGACAATAGGTTAAAGAGAAAATCGTTATCAATACTGCTATCCCATTTGAATTAACAATAACTAGGGCAATTCAGTTGGTAATTGAACTTCATCAGTTCTCTGGTGCCTCTCTTATAGTGTATCTATCTGACACTGCCTGGGCAGTATGGACAAGAGAACTGGAAATCTCAGTTGTGCTCTTGGACCAAAAATGCAAAGGATAGCATGCTAAAAGGCAGAGTAAATATCAGGGACAAACATGAAAAGTAAACTATGATATACTACAAGAATATCACTGTCAGCAAGAAGTTGCTTTTGAAAGAAACAACAAAACTGGAATGAAATAATTGGCAAAGAAATGAGGGATGCCATCAGGTAGTTCATCCACAGTCACTTGCAGGATTTGCACTTCAGAGCATCTCCATTTTCTTTTTCAGTTGCGTTTTAGACTGCGAAAATGCCAGTTTGTTTGTTTGGGTTTTTTTCCCCTGCAATGCTTATGGCAGAGAGAGATGGAGAGGATGACCCCAAAAGCCCTTTCCCAGTTCTGACTTTTCTGATTCATCAATTGTTCTCTAAAGGATCCAGTGTGAATATTAAGCTGTCATATAAAAACAATTAGCAGGAAGGTCACTAAAGTTTACCTGATAACTACAGTAGGACACCGAGGCCTGGTCAGACAATAAGGGCATTGGTGGAGGGGAAACTAAGGAAAACATGTTAAAAAGGAGTAAATCTGTGAGCCTTACAGCTAATCTTGTCTCCCTTTATGTTTCCCAGCAGAATGAGAGTCACAGCGTAAACACATACTTTTGTGTTTGTATCATTTCTGTATCACACAGTCATTCTTTTTTCTCTCCATTGTTCATATGTAGGTCATCATCTGTCTAGAAGAGAGTTGTGACAAGCATGGACTTCAGTGGTACAAGTCAGTGATCAGTTCCTAGTCTTAACCACTCCAGTCAGTAAATGTAGTTGCAGATATAAGATCAAGGAGGCCAACTCAGCTTTAATATGTCTTTAAACAACATCAGTAGAAAGTTTTTCCAATTAACCATCCAATATTGGAAACTCTTTTTTTAACTTTAGTCGTTTCTGCAAAGTAAAGGGAATCTTGTTCTAATTTCTCTATAGGGCTCTCAAGGCCGCTGAAAGCAATGCTCTTCAACATCAGTTAAGTGTTTCCTTGTGAAGCTCCAAATTCTGCACCTCTATCTACTGATTTTGCTTCTTTTGCCTTTTTTGTTTTAAGGAAGAATGTTTTCAAGGATATTTTTTTTTTCTTCAGTCTCTGCTCTCTGTGGTCTATTCCTGATGATTCAAATCCTCCTGAGGTTTAAAGCCTGAGTTAATCTACTGGATTTCACTCTCTGAAAGTCTACTTGGGATGTTTCAAGGGGAGAAGGGAGACTTTTGGAGGCTTTCATTAGTCACATTTGAACATGTATGTGGAACACAGCTGCGACTCCTCTATTAAACTTTTATTCCAGTAGTGAGCTGGCCTTTTCTTCCCACTTCGCATGTTTTGCTTTATAGGCTGATATTTAATGAGGAAGGAAAGTATGTACTCTGAAAAGGTCTGTCTGACAACCGAGGAGTGTAATTGTGTGTGTATGTTTTATATACTGGCTTTGCAATCAACCAGCTCGGGCTGTTCTGGGCAGTTAACAGGTTTTTCTTCATGCTCCACTGGCAAGTGACCTGCCCTCACAGGCAATGAGCATCATCTTCTCCGCTGCCCACAGGGTCTGACTGCCAGCAGGGACTGGTGTGTGTCTGTCTCTGATTCTGACCAAGTCTGAATGTCTAGCACTACATATCAAGCCGAGAATTGTTTTTGTCTGGATTAAATACCTAGAATGGGGACACTAACCTCTTAATTTTCTGTGGGCCCCATGTAGTTCATGGTTTGCCCTTGGGGCAACGACAATTTCTAAAGCAATACTTGCAAATAAAAGCTTGATTGAGGAAGGAAGGAAGGAAGAAGGGGAAAGCATGCTTATTGAGAACTATAGATCTCGGCCAAAATCCTTCTGAGAGTATATGAATAGTGCATGTCTGGTATGTCTGTGGGTAGTCTCACACTGCTGGGAAAGTCCTTAAGAGTCTTAATTTCTTCTATTACAAATCCTGNAAACCCCAACCAAACCAAAACAAAAATTTTCAAAAGACTTCAGAATATGCGTTCTCCAAGCTTGGGAGTTTCACTGAAATAATAGTTTACTTCAGCCACTTTCCATCTGAGCAGTAGTTAGCTGAGCGTTTAATCAAGGCTGTCTTAACATCATCCATAATTCCAAAATGCAAACAAAGCAGCGCTGGCAAACTACCGACTATTTAAATGAATGGGGGATTATAAGGCAAAGGCATACATTTCAGTTTCACTTCAATTGCTGAAGTACATCACTAGTTGCCAAATATGAAGAAAAATGTTGGAGAGGTAGCTGGTCATGTGGCACACAGGGAGTAAAGCAAAAAATTAAATGCTATAAAAAGCTAATTGAAGCCCTCCATTTTTATCCCTGGCTAATGTTTTATTTTGACATTGTCCATGTATAACTGATTTCATAAGGATCCCTCTAGATCCCTCTTCCCTGTTTTCATACATGTGGTCCCAGGAACTGCCCACCTATGTAAATCATCACATATCTGACTACCCACCCTCACATACTGGGGCTGTGATTGCTGGTGGCTCAGTCTCTGCCCATGCCAGGCAGACACACACATACATTTTGCATGTGTGCAATGTTAAAATTCATGGGGCAGTTTCTGTATCGTGTTCCAGCTGCATTGTGCCACACAGGAAGCCTTGATTTGCCAACAGAAGATTGCCTTGGTGCACACACAGCTGTCAGCTCCTCTACCAGCGCTCCCAAATATGCTCCAGGTAAGTAGCTGAGGGAGCATCAAAACCACAAGGCTGGCGCCAGAGCTGCTCCCAGAATGTTACAACAAGCAGCAGAGCCAAGTGGCTCCAGCGGAACACTCCTCCCCATCTTTTCCTAGGGAGAGTTCATATCTTAAAGGATTTGGCCCTGAATCTTCATCTAATATTTTTCCTTCCACTTCAAGTGTGTAATGAGATCCTTGATCACTGGAAAGCAATGAAAACAAATGCTAGAGTAATATATGATTCATTTTTCCTTCTTAAAATATATTACTGAGGATCTGTATTGTTTTTCTGCTGATCTAGAAGGCAATAACATTCTTTTAATAAGCTGTTTACCTAGTGATTTCTATCTTAGCTATAGTGATGGTCTCGTTCATCGGCTGCTCTCCTAATGGATTATATAGCTCCTCTGAAAACTTATTTCATGAATCACAATGCTTTGAATCACCAGGTCAGAATTTCAGTTACTTTTTTGCAAATTTCTGTGGCTCTACCTACAGCTTTTCAAGTGGACGCTAGCTTCAGCTTCAAAGAAAAGCTATTTCACCTCCAGTTGTGCTCAGCTGGAACTAGTACATTTGCAATTTACTATCATTTGACATATAGAGGTTGAAAGCAAAGCAAATATTGGCAAATGGCTAAAATATACCTAGAATATAGGCAGAAGTACACTTTCCTCCTTTTCTTGGTGAATGTCTCCTGTGTTCACTGCCTTGCCTGGGCGTCTGATGGAATAATTTACTAATAACCTCTGATTGCAGCTACACTGAAGACCACGCTGGGACTATGCGTTTGTGCTGCCAGAGCAGAGAGAGCCAGCGTGGTGCAGAGCTGTGGCTCTTGACGGCCTGGCCGGCTTCAAAACAATAAAATACCTTCAAACTAAAACGCTTGTAAGTGTCCCAGGATGTATACTCCTATATGTTTTATGTACATATGTATAACATTATTTTTAGAAGTAGTTCTTTACTGACAGCAGTAGGATCCTTTTCTTAACATATACCTGGCAACTCTGTCTTCTGCATAGCTCATCAAAATACATTAAAAAAATTGCTGGTCTTTAAATATATGGAACTGTTCCAGGCTTCAAGTCAAAAAGAATCTTAAATTCCTTGGTGAGCTAAGGAACAACTTGGGAAATCTTTCAGTCCTTGCCTATGTCTCCTTCCTTCTCCAATTTTTTGCTGGCTGTAGCACTCCCCTCAGAAGCTCAGAGTCCTCTTGAAAGCTTTGTGAATGTCTGTCTCTCTTCCCCTAACCCCCAGCCCACTTGCCTGAACAGCCCTCAAACTCCTTATTTTCCCCTTCAGTTACCCAGAAGATGGGAAAAGCTACTCAGAGTGTTCACCAGGCTCCAGGCTTCTCAGAACCCTTTTGTTCCAGCAACAGATCAGTTTTGAAGGACGGAAGAAAGGCCATACCAGCTCCCTGGATTTGAGGACACTCATCCTTGAGCAGGTTCTAGCCCCAACCCAAAATCTGTGATTCAGTCTCATCACAAATAAAACCTGCCTGCTCTGCAGTGTTGTTGGTCTTCTGGCGACAACCAGGATTGGAAGGCAGGTGACCTGAATTCTATTTAGTCTTAACGCCCTCTCGCCACGTGATGCTGGTAAGTTTGACATTAAATGCCTTGCATACTGTGCTTGCCATAGCTGTAATGATTGCAGGCACAAGCCATTATCATTATCTCTGATTCCTGAACACTGGTTGCTACAAAAACTGCCTGACGCACAGAGGGAGGCATCTTCGTTACTGCCTTATATCTCGCGTCTTAAAGCCAGATTTTCTCCTGCAGTTTCAGTCAGGCCAGGTTTCACTAAAGAACCTCATCTCTAATTTGTCAGGGTTTAGTATTGCTATTTTTTCTCCACTTTGCCCTTTTCTAGTTATTCTTACAAGAATACAAGTGACTTCACCAGCTTTTCTACGAAATGCATTATCCAAACTGGTCTCCCGAGGCTGCCAGCTTTTCATTATCAGGGTTGAAGTACAGCCACTGAAGTGCCAGTCAGCTGCACTACTTTATTTTCTCATTCAACAACTTCATAGTAGCGGAAATGTATTTCATCCATACATACAGTAATGTGAGAGGAAACCACTTCCCACATACACAAACTCCTGACTCACTCCTTTTAAACGTGGCTGAAACAACTGCTGAATCCTAACATAAAAAGCTGCCATACCCATTCAATTGGCTTTTCCAGGATTTCCAGTATGAGGAGGAGGATCACAGGGAGATGTCTTGTAACTAGAGCCCACACCAGAAACTTGAACCTCTGGGGTTTGTTTCCAATTGAATTACTCTGTTTACTAGTCTTGGGCATCTGGTCTCTGCTTCTAGGTTCACCCATGTAAAATATAGTAATACATCTCTACTGGTTTTGTGGGTCTGCCTTGATGTAGTTTTAGAGGAGGTGGCTCTCAGCTGTCTGTGATGGTATGTTAAGATCTGCAGATCAAAATGTTATACTATGGTAGATAATAGCATTATTGCACTGCTGTCAGCTCCCTAATTTTCGGTAACACAGTTGTCCATAGCATTCAGAAACTGAGACTTCCTGGGAAAGCGGAGACTGGGTGTTTGCAGCTGACAAGGGTATTTTATTTACTCTGTCACAGAAAAGCAACAGGAGATACCTAATTATGTAATACATTAAGCAAAAGAAGAAATGTAAGGCTTATTGCGTGTGCCTTCATAGCTAGTCATGCTTCTAAACAGGCAGCACTAATCTCAGCAAATTGAGAGGTCACTAATTGAGGCTAAATTTGAACAGTAGTAATTAGAAGAATGAGGGAGCTGTATTTTTCTCAAAGCAGATTCGATTTAATAAATTATGCTGCTTACATAGCCACATTCGGTACAAAGTAAAAAAGAGAAGGTGTTGCTTTACAGAAGTGTAGTAGATTTACAGGTCACTGAAACCTGAATTTAGATGGCCTACCACAGCTTTGGTAGGAAAGGTTAATGTCTCTGGGGATTCCCATAATGAATATGTTATGTATTTAACTAGCCATTAAAAGACACTGCTGCATCCCAGGAATCACCTACAGAATATGTATAAGAGGGTTTTAGGATATTGCTAGTATTTAGGATATGCTGTGTTCTGAATTGCTACTAGGGGTTGTGTTGCCTTCCCCACCAGTGCATATGGGTAAATAATCTTAGTTGAACTGACAAGTAATTTATAATACTTACTGACACATTACTGAAAATACAGGCCTGAGCTTCCAAAAGTCTTTTAGGATACAACAAGTTTTTCAGGGTAGAGAATGTTTGTTACTAAGCAGATAGTGAGATATACTGGCATTTCCCTGCAGTTAAAACCCGCCTCCAACAAAACACCAAACTAAATAGATACAGTTATTTGCAGGGTGACACTGATCAGAAAGCTGCCTAATTGCTTTGTTTCCTTTTAATGTGTTAGACTGAAAGCCTGTGCGCAACAGCTAGTTGGCAACCTTTAAAAAAAGCAGTTCAAAGAGATACACNTAGTGTAAGTCAAGTATAACTATTTTTTAAGTCAGTGATGAAACAAAGATGTGAGAAGATGCTCAAACCTAAGACCTACCTCCATTCAGGGGGAGGCTCGTGGTGTTAGGATTTCACCCTTCTGGTGAGGATGAAGAGGCAATGAAGAGAAAGATGAGATGTGAGAGATTGGTAACGGAGTCCTACACTTTTCTTTCTAGCCATAAGGTCAGATAAAGTGCAGGTCAAGAGCTGCTGAAAGTTACTCCCTGTAGCTGGTTTCTCTACTGACCACTGCTAAGCCTGTTACTATCTGACAATCCCATATCTAGTGGACAGAGAAAAAAAATGCTAAAGAAACCCCATCAACCACACAAACAAAAAACCCCATTATCATGGCCAGCCTCCTTGCTGGGACCCTGAATAGCAAGGTCAAGGTCTAAATAACCCATAATATTCATGTTCCTGTCTCCAGATGATTCCTGTTAGCAGTGTTAAAGATACCTGACAAGGGAATTTTGAACTAGTTTTGTCTACAACCATAAGAGGGAGAGATGGCACACAGATTTAAGGGAAGTCAAGCCAAGCCATGGCAGTGGCGAAGCGAAGGGGAAGAATTTCCAAACCAGCCTTGTCTTTAAAACCATTTCAGATGTGTCTGTTCTAGTTGTTCTTCATTCTGCCCCTGCTCTCAGTTCACCACATCAATACCTCATTAAAAACCGAGGGAGCTGTTCTTTATTTAAGATCAGTTCAAATCCTACAGGAAGAAAGCCCATATTTAATCTAGGTCCCAAATGTCACATCAGACATTTCAGTGTCTATCGTGTATATTTTTCTACATGCCACCAGAATGACAGGCCAGGTGCTCACCCCGCTATCTCCGTAAGCTCTGAGATAGAAGTGTTTGAATTCTACTCTTGATTAGAATGACAATCACCCAGCATAGAACAATATCTACCTAACCATGTTCCCTCCAAAACCAGATTGTACTCTGTAACAGCTGGAGGCATGAGCTCTGACTTCCTTTTTGCCTTTAAGAAAGATCAGAGCAAAGGAGTCTACGTGGATCATGTCCCACAGAACTGTACTAAGCCATGTGCTATTTGTAGGACAGGTCATTTCAGATTGCAGCAAAGTCTTAAATTCTAGCTTATATTCAGAGGATACAAAGGTTAAAGCATTTTTAATATGCTTACTCTTTGCAGCATCCATCAATAATGATGCCTTTTAGGGTTGCGTTGCCTACTCAACTATTTAAACAGTTAACAACACCACACAGTGCACAGGGAAAGGTAAGATTTTAAAAAGTAAGAAGAAAAGTGGCCTTCAAAGGTGCCTGATAGATTCCAGCTCCTCTCTTTTGTCAGCTGGGACACAAGCAGGCGTATTCACTTAGGTGTATGTTGATAGTAAAGCTATAGCCATGTTGTAGTTGTGATTTTACGCTGAATAGATGTCCTCAAGTCAGATCTAATGATTAGCAATGAAGATTCAATGGTCCAGGTGTCAGCTGCCCTAGCAACTCAGTGTGATCTCTAGCTGGCTTGGACAGCCCATGCCGAAGCCCAAGCTGTTACACACACACCGCTCCCATTAATTAAGAGTCACAGCCAAAGCTAACTAAGGTATTCACTCACGTTGCAGTGAGAACTCCTAAACGAATATTAAAAAAAGACTATATCTGTAGTTCAGCTGCAAGTCTTTAAAAAGTCTTCTTCAGCCAGATCATTTCGTAGGTCATGTTGCCACGAAGCTACAAAATTGGCTACGCTGGCACAGCACAAAGAGGCACAGAGACAAAACACGTGCGGTATGGCAGCTGCTCATGCCAGCACTGAAAATTCACTCATCAAACTGGGCCTTAATGCACCAGCATTCACCTCAGCTCTGAATCTGGCCCACTGTAAAGCCTCCTATTTGGAGTGCTCGAAGGGGACAAATAGTCAAAGACTATACAAAGATTGATAATTGCTGCAAAGCCTTGTCATGACTCATGCATTAATAGCTTACTGCTTGATGGCTGCTCATGCTCTTGTACAAAGATGCCAAATAGCACATGAACAAGACCATGAGATAGGAAGTTCACCCTCTTTCCAGTATTCACAGTTGATAAAACCTTCCAAAAGGTTTTCGTTAAGTACTTTTAAAAATGGATTAAGAAGCCACCCCTGCTCAGCGCTGCAGCGTGGAGCAGTCATCTGAGGCACAAAATAACAATTATCTTGCCAGGAAATTTGCTGCACTAATGCTGCTGTCCTAAGCAGCTCAATCTTTAATCTGATTTCTTTGTTTCTTATTTCAGGCAATCCACTGTAACAGGAATGTTCAGTAAAGACTGCTAAGCCACTTGGCATGTCTGTAAAACTCAGGCGTGTTAACTATTCTCTTGCTCTTTCCAGTTGGCCAGGGTCCTGCTCGCTTGCATTTAAGGAAGACTTTAATATGCTATGATATTGCACAGATTAACTTGTAGTTACTGTTTTATTTTCCTAGCTGAGCTAGGTAAATCTTGATAAACACTTATATGGGTTACTTTTATGAAGAAAGTAAATCTTTATAAGCACAAATTCAAAGTGGAGATTTGGCTCGCTCTTTTTGGAACCATCTGTGCATTGTGTGTTTAATCATATTTCTGTTGTTATTGGATTTACTGGATACATTTTATAAAGTGCATTAGGAGATCCATAGGGATGTGATCCACTCAGAGGATGTGACCCGGCGGGATTTTTGGCCAATGATTGTAATAGGAGCCAGGATCAAACCAAGCCCATCATCCTGTTAGCATTTACAAAGACTTCTCTAAGATCAAGAGATAAGTAGTCATCAAAAGTTGATTAAAAAGAAGTGGTACGGTGTGAGTAATTTTTATCTATTTTGGGTTTAAGCTGCAATTTTTAGAAGAAAAGGAAGTTATCAAGAAAACACTTTGTACACCCAACCTGAATATAAGCCTGAAATTATCCAGCTGCTGAAAGTCACTGTTGTTCCACTGAAAAACATGGGTGGATCAATTCTAGAGAGGGAACCAACTACTGGGAGTAACAGTATAGAAATTGTAACATAAATCCCACTGCTGAAATAGCCAAAAGACCATCTCCTCTATTTAAATCATAGTAGGTTTTTGAGGGTCATTTGTTAAAAAATCCACACCAATTTTCATGTCAATAAAACCACTGAGACAAACTGGAGTAAAAGAAGAGAGGGGCAATAGAACTGCCGGGGGACTGCCCACAGCCAGCCTACAGAAGCACTGGTCACTGGGTTAAGGACACAGTGAACCCCCCTTGTAGTACGAGAAAAGAAAATCCATTAGAAAAACCTACAGAGACATCTAGCTCTATTACCTAACATCTGCAGTTGTCTGCCATACAGTGGTACATTATGAAGATAAGCAAGCATGATATAAATGTTATAACCACCTTTAAAAATGGGGGACTGGAAATACAATGCTGTTTTTACTTGCAAAGCGCTTCTCATGCAAGTGTCCCTGGGAGATGTTTTATAATAAAGTTTGAATGAAATACAATAAAAATCAAATCAAAGCTCATTCACTGTATTCCAAACAGAACAGCTCAGGTTTCAGCTTCGGCTTTAAAGCCAGGAAGAGACTTTACTTGATGAATTGCTGCTGCTGCTCAGAATTCCAAAAAAGAAAAAGACAACAGCACAAAAGGTAATTTAGAAATAGTTTGGATTTAAAAGCTGATGTTGTCAAGAGATCGAAAGTGAAAGGCTCAAAGAATTATTCAGAAAGCTGCAAATATCCATAAAATAAACAGAATTCAGTTCTATTCCTTCCAGGCTCAAAAGCATAATTTTACATGTACAGCATTTTCTTTTCAAGTACTCATATGATAATTACTGCATGCAACAATATTAATGTACTACATGATTCATTTGCATGAAAAAGTTATGCAATTGCAAGCAAAGCTCAGCCCCTACGTTGTGTGCACCACAGCAGCAGACATTCATGTACAAACGAAGAGAGTAACTCTATGTCATCGTGTGCGTGAGGTTATTTATTCAAATTCAATATCCAAACATTGATTTGAAAAACAACAGCCTGAGCCGATGTAGAAGTCCATTGTCCATGTGGTTTGGGGTTTTTTTGACTACTGTCAGAACGTTCCAGCTGGGCTGAAGGGATCCATCCACATTGTGATGACTTGAAAACCAGACAGCCCCCTCGTATTGGTACTTTTCCATTCCCAAATATAGGTCCAATGTTTTTTAGCAAGAAAGGTATTTCTGCTAATGCCTTATAAAAATCTGGATTAAATTAATGCTCTGTGCCAAAAGCTGTCTCCTTGAGGTGTAAAGGCTCTCTCAGAAGGTTAATAGCAACAATTTCTAGCCCTGGCCAACTCCAAGCTGGCAGTGATTTTTATGTAAATGAATCCATTATCAGAACTATAGGTATCTGGTTACTGACAATAGGCACAGAGGGGAAACTGGCCTCAATATTTCCAAGAAATGTGCTTTTTTTCCTTAATGTTCCAAACACTGTTGTTTGGTTGGGTTTTTTCCTCTAAACAATGGCTCCAGGTGAGTAGTTTGATGATTAAGAAGCAGATCATATAAGAGAAGGCTAATTCTTAATCCCTAGAAATATGAATGTGTTTGGGTTGGTTAGCTCTATTATAATTTTTTACAGAATCCAGTTATATAAGCCTCAGTAAAACAAGTAGAGTGTGAAAAATAACCATCCTGTGGAGTGGGTTTTTTTTTTACAAAAAAGATATTTTGGAGACCTCAAAAGTCTTAAAAAATACAGGAAGAGAGCACGTGGGAAGCATTTAGATGATAGAAACAGATTTTAAGCTTGTATTAGCTATGGGCCTTTTGGTCTCGCTGAAATGTTCACCTGTTGGTTCCACCATGCACTGGTGTAACGTGTGGGCTGTCAGCAGAGAACCAGCTGTTGCCAAGCTCGCCTGGAGTTCTGTGGCCAGCAGTAGCCAACATTGCATCCCTCAGGGAAGGATGTAAAACCTCGTCGTTCTTCTTGCATACATTTCAACCGCCCATCTTGCTTATAGTGACAGTGGCAAGTTATCTGCCTGACCTTGTTTGCTGATCTGCATAATTTTACCATAATTTGTCCCCCTTGGGGCACATTTTAGCAAAGGCAAGGTAGCTTCCACAGAGCTTTTTCTGAATCAACAGCACTTGCTACCACTGCAAAACTACGCGTTACATTTTGTTTCTACTGGAAATATTAAGGCTTCCCTTGATGCTACAGGATGAAATGTTGGTCCTATTGAAGTGGTGGTGCTGTTCTTTGACAAGATCAGGGTTTAGCCACCAGCTCTTTGTGTTACACAAGTGCATGTTACATAGAAGTTCTGTCTTATCAGGGCCAGAAATCAGGATCCGAGTTATGGAGAAAGCACTGCTGTAATACTGACAGCGAAGAGCATGGCAGATTAAAGTTACAGTATTATAAAGTACTTTAGATGCCTTATTAAGTATTGCCATAAATGCATGGAATAAAGCAATGTTCTAGGAGCGCCTGGGTGAACAAATTGGAGAAATAGGGGTGTGAGTCATAACAG
Source organism: Nycticryphes semicollaris (assembly GCA_013400055.1). Lineage (NCBI taxonomy): Eukaryota > Metazoa > Chordata > Aves > Charadriiformes > Rostratulidae > Nycticryphes > Nycticryphes semicollaris. The sequence goes on along the minus strand of VXBJ01000760.1, from coordinate 445,295 downwards.
GAGTTCAGGATTCAAAACATTTCATGCAAAGCAGTACAAAGACATTCAGTTAACCTCTCATGTCCTGATAATGATATTGGAAATTCTTCTGTGCATCGCAATACTGGACTTATGCCTGGTGGGGAAACTAAGCTTACTTCTTTTGATGTAGCTAGGGCAGTTCTATTTAATCAGTGGTTTGGGTATCTCATTTTAGATATCTATATTGGAATTTTTTTGAAAATACCCACAGGTATGAAACACCATGTGATCTTCAGGAAAGGATAAAATTTTGCATTTCTTACTCATCTGGACTTAGGAGAGATGAATTTTATGCCTTTTAGAAATTGCAGGTTTTATCTTTTAGAATGCATTCATTCAACTGGAAATCCGCAAGCCTAGAACAAACATATTTTTTAAAGCCCTTTCTATCAGAGGGCTTGATTAGCTGGGAAAAAAATAATTCACTCTTCTGTTTGTTTCAGTTAGATAGAAGGACCTTTTCACACAACATCTCTCATTGCCCTGTCCCTCTCATTGCTCTGTAATAAAGTAAAGTTCAAATCTATGTTAGAAAATGTTATTCCATGATTCTTCAACTAGAAATGTGGCTCTCAGCTTCTCCCCACTACAGAGGATTCCTGTCTGCCTTTTGGCACGCAGCTTCATGTTTCTCAGGCAAGCTAGGAGATTATCTCCTGAGCACAGACTACAGAGAAAATTCTCTCTAGCTGTGTTGAAATCAATGAGTTTGGCTGTTGGCCTTAAAGGAGCTGGCAGTTAAGTCTCTTTTAGGCTAGCAGCACCGAAAACAATTTGTTTCAGAAATGATGTCTACTCAGGATTCCCTGAAGGTCATTCTTATGTCCACGCTTACCTGCCATTCAGACCATGGGCTTCCACTTGTGACCTGAATTCTTTCATGCATCCTGCTGCCTCTCATGCTGCCTTTATCTGCCTGGGTAGATAAATCAGTAAGGACATCTGACAAGCAACTGTCAAACAGCCTGAGAGACAGCATGGGGGTGGCAGGCAGAGGGGAGGTAAAGCATGTCACAGTTGTGGTTGCTCCCTGGCAGGCTCTGTCAGAGCATTGGAGATCCAGCTGCTACATCTGAGCACGATTGCATGGGGGTCCCCTTACACCAACCTCTTTGGGGAGCCTCACTGAAATGAAGGGATCTCTGAGAGTACAGCAGAGTATATACAGTATATACTGTGCAGAGAAAGAGAGGACAGTGAGCTCCTGAAATGTCAGGAGATACTGAGTGCTGTGTGGGGCACTGGGATCTATCTGCAGGCAGCTCCTGGCAGGACTGAGGACTTTATCTGTAATAGACTTAGCACAAGGACTTCTGGTCCAGAATGGGACCCTTGGGCATTGATGCATGATAACGATTAAATAATGATGGTAATAAAAATTGCCTATGCAGTTGTGTACATTTTGTGCAAGCTGAGATGGCATCATAAGTAAAGCAGTTCTTCCACCTTGTGGTTAGACAGACTTCTACTGGCAGGACTTGTATGTCAAAAATCACAGACCACGTACAAATGCTGCCATTAAACAGGCCCAGCGCGCTAAGGGCTACTGCTATCATAGGACCCCTCTTGGAGACCAATGCTACAAATACTAACTAGGCCTATTTTGTAAGGGCAAGGTTGCTGTGCGTGTGTATTCTTACACACGTGTGCACAAACGAACAGATTTGTAATGCCCTCTAGCGATGCCAGCCCACAGGTGCTATGAGACCTGGTCTGGCAACAGCTGGAGCGTCTCCTGTATCCTCCTGGGTGAAAAAAGGCCTTTAAGGCAGTGCAACACACAAGCTTGGACACACCGACAAAATATACTGTTGTGGGAAGAGAGTGTGAGCGTTTCACAGATGTGGAAAATAGAGATTGTAGCTGGTTTCTGCGAGCAACACCACTAGAACTAAAAGGAACCATTCAGAGGCAGTGAAAAGTCTATCTATGCTTCTCTCCCTGTTTCTGCTCTCTGCCCCTATTTTCTGCTTTTTGCCTCCGGCTACTGAAGCAATCACATGGTCTTTGTTGTTTGCATTGGGGTACGATTCAGCACAATGGGGTCCAGCATCTGTAGTCAGCCACCACAGAGCGAATCCCAATTTCAAATGCACTAATTAAATGTCAACTTTGTACTAATGCAATAGAGGTATACTGAGATATGTAATTTTGCAGTAAGTGCTGAAGATTTGCACTGTGTCAACCAGTAGAACACATCGGCTAACAAACTTTAGCGCCAGTAAGTTAATATTAATGTTTTTAATGATCCTAAATGACACCGTTTCCAAAGCAGGATTAGCTGGTTATGTAAGAGGGACTGATTTGGTTGAAGGAAGAACAGCAAAACATGAAAAGAAGAAGTCACTTAAAATCTATGTCTGCTTCTCAGATGTTGCTGCTCTCTAAAGCACAGTTTTAATTACATGCTATCCTCCTCCTCCTCATCATCATTCCAGTTGTACTGGCTGGCACCACTCCGCACTGAGACCTCATGCAGTGGTAGGTACTTCTCAGACACTGTAAAAATCAGCCCTAGTGTATCAAATTCCATTTTTTTCGTCACTCAGTCTGCAATTGGCTGCCAAAATAGTTCCCCAAGATAAACTGCCAAAGTTGGGGAGTCACATCAGGCCAAAATTTGACCCAGTGTCTCACATGGCTTTACCATAATGATTCCCCAGTAACTGTTTCTTCTTTGCTTTTGCTCCTCAGTTCTGCAGAGCGACAGCTGGTTATAGAAGGAGCTGAACTTGGCTTCTCTAGATATTTTTTTTTTACTTCAGTTGGCAACCACCAGGTGGGTTTTTTTCACGGTGAGATCCTAAGAAAGCAGCTTCTATCAACTGTTTCTTCTACCTAGAATTGAACTTCAGTGGCAAATACGCTCATCACCACAGACGTGAAATTTTTCAGCCCTAGAATGGAAAAAAAAAAAAAAAAAAGATGTAGGCAAATACTAATGAGTTTTCAGCTTCCATGCCTAAGTAAACAATTCTATGCAATTATAAGGTTCATTTTTTTACAGTAGTAAAACAAATTATCTTATTGTCTAAAATTATTTTTAAAAACATCAGGAACCCAAGAAGTCTGCAAAGAACAGGCCATGCAAAGAGTATCAGTCTATTAAATATTGTTACCTATTCTTATGGCACAGATAAATTTTACTAGCACAAAAAGCCTGTGTGACTGTCTCCCCCAAAGCCATTTTTTAAGGACAGACTTATCACTGTGCAGGGGAAATGGACTGAGACCCTAGAAGATAGACATTATCTATTTGTCAAAAGAGCAATTACAATAGGAGCAGTAGATTGACAAGCTTCACCTCAGACTCTCAAAAATGATCGAGCTTGATTCAGAGATAAAACCTTTCAGAAGACACTTTTAGTCTTCAGAGGTGGAATTCACCTCTTCTAACACCAGATGTCTAAAACATAGGTATCTAGTCTGCAGTGCTCATCTCAGATCCATCACTAAATACCTCTGGAGGATAATTCATCTAATATGAAAACAGGTGTGTAAGATAGGTAGAGTGAGTATTTCTCCAGAGGTGTCAACTTGTATCTCCATTGACCACAGCGAGTCTAGACAACTACCCAGACAGCTGACTTCTAAGGGGCTAAAAGCAGATGAGCTTCTTAAGTAAGGATAAAGCCATGTTACCCTTTTTAACATAGGAGTGATCTGGCATATTGATGTTAACACCTCTAATTATTAATAGTTTGCCTTAATTCAATAAATTCAGCAAATTCAGGCATTGATCCCCGGGATCACTGATGTTGCTTCCTTGCCCAGAATTCCACAAATCTGCTGCTAGTTCTTCCTTCTTTGCCACCAGTGCCCATGTCAGCAAGTCAAAATCAACTCTGCAAGACAGCATGTCTGTTGGGAAGCAGTTGATTTATCTCTAATTGGAAATGGGTGGGATAAAACCTGTTATGATAAACTGGATGTTTTGAAATAAGCTGCTCTGGACAAGAACTGACTAAAACATTTTCAGGCCCATTGGTAGATGTCTTCAACAAGTCCTAGAGGAGATGCATGGTCTTGGAAGCCTGGTGAAGGGCAAATATACTATCTACCAATTCGGGGGGAAAAAAAAAAAAGAAAAAAAAAAAGAGGGAGAGAAGAAAAAAACAGGATGTGGGAATTAGTGCTAATCTTTTAAAGTTAATCTCAGAAAAGAAGGAATCAAATAATCAAAGAAAGGATACCTTAGGGATCAAATAATCAAAGAAGGCATACCTAAGTACCTAGAAAATAACAGGGAGATTTGTGGAAGCCATTATGGGTTTCATAGAGCCTACACACTGACTCTAATTGCTTTGTAGTAACACCTCTATTTGCTTTTCTTTTTCCTCTGTTTACCTTTCATTTTCAGACCAGTGATAACTCCCTCTACAAAGGCTTGGAAAGCACAGAGGACATGATGTGGCTCTCAGGAACACCTTTAGCAGTACATCAGTGTGAGCACATTTCACCCGTTGAATCAGAGAAGCATGGAGTCATAGACCACCGGGTTGGAAGGGACCTCAAGGATCACCAGGTCCAACCTTTCAAAGGTCAACCATCTCCCCTTGTTGGCAGTACCATGTTATGTCGATGTACCATGACTTCTTTAACATGCAGCACAGTGTTTCACAGTCACCAATGTTTCATATTTTATTAGAAGCCCAGCTTGATCTGAGCGTATTAAACCCAGCCTCAGGTGGGCAGTGACAGCACCAGCTCCTATTTTGTGTGTGGGGTGCGGGGATTCTCTTACTGCAGAGAAAGGCCTAAAACATTCCACTATAAAAACAAAAAAGCATCAAATGAATTTTCAGTGTTTATTTCTGTATTTATCTGCCGAAATCTCATAAGCCAACATGACGATTTCAGGTAACTAAAACACGCCTTCCCCCAAACAACCGATTACCCCAGCACCTCCCCATAGACTTCCCCACATGCCAGCCCTACGCCCCATTAAGATGGCGGCCGGAGGGGGCATTAAGACTACAACTCCCAGCAAGCTGCTCACTGTCGCATCATCATTGGTTGCATGGGTCCGCAGGGAGCTCATAAGTATCGGGAGCCCTCCGCCCTGCCTGGAGGGTGTGGGTCCCTCCGGCAGCAGTGCATGACGGGAGTTGTAGGCGCTTTGCTGTGGGTGTTTGGGAGGTCGTTGTGGGCGACGGCGCCTGCGCAGTGGCGCTCGGCGCGTGGCAGGAAGCGGAAGGGGGCGGCCGGGATCAACCCCTGACGTGTCTCTCCGAGACCGCCGCCGCTGCAGCTCGCTCTCTGCTCCCGTCCGGCGGCCGCCATGGGCAGTGAGTACCGGGGCGCTTCGGCCGGGTGGCGGCAAGGGAAGGGAAAGGAAGGGAGCGGGGGATTCCGCGGGGTGCGTGGCGGCAGAGCGCCGCGGCTCGGCCACCTGCTCCCCTCTCACAGGCACCCTGGGACGAGCCCGTCCCACGGGAGCCCCTCTGAGGGACTATCCTGCCCGCCTGGGCCTGCGGCCTCTCTCCGTGGCCTGCGCCCATTTCCCTTCCGCTGGTTTGGAAGCCCCTTCTGGATTATTTTTTTCCTTCCTCTCACGGTGAAAGACCATTTCCTGGTTATGGCAGCTCGTCCTAGAGAAGGGAGCTTGCTCTGTGGTGCCCGATGGCCGGCCCGCCCCGTCGGGAGGGTATATTCCATCCCCGTACTGCGGAGGGGAGAGACGGGCTGTCACGTTGGTCATAACGCTTTCAGCCAAAAAAATATGAAAAAATCAGTGGCGCTGTCAGAGCGAACTCTTAAATGGTGATCTTACAGTCCCGAATGAACCCGAGTGAATGAAAGTATTTAGTGTCTGTGTCTGCTGCCTCGAGGAAAAGCTGCTTGAAAAGCATCTTAGTCAATTTGCAGATTTTGTAGATGTACGAGAGAATCACGGTTTGGTCCAAGTTTAAAACCCCAATCCACTGTAACTTTTCAAGCATTTAATAGTTTGAAATTAAGTAAATAACTTTTATGGACAAAATTGACACTGAAGTGGCTGCCTTCAGCAAAGCAGTGGAAAGCCACCAGTGGTTTCAGTTCTTCACTGTCTTCCTACACATCTTTATTCAAATCTGTCCAGAATACGTGTGCTGTCTTACATTTGTCTAAGAAAATTTAGAATTAACTGTTAAAATCAGGAGATATTTGTGACTTAGCAGATACTCTTTTCTTTTGTATGCCTTTTCTAGGGCTGAGGCAAATTTTCTGAGTTAAGGATATGTCTGCCCTTTTGACTAGAAGCAGTTGCTTGTGTGAGCTGTTCTGTAAAGTAGCTTGAATTGTTGCTTGTGAACAGTGTGTAGGAATTCTTAAGCTGTATGGCCCAGAAGTAAACCCTGACTTAGAATTCTCTTGGGTGTTATTTCTCAAATATCAGACTAGAGGAGGTGCTATTATGAAATAACTTTATCAATACCCTTGAACTTTTATGCAAAATAATTGCAACTTTTTTTGGGGCTGTCCACCTACTCAGTAAAAGGAGAAAACTCCTGACACTTTGGGATTTTTTCCTGTTTCCCGTCCGTGTTGCGCTTACACAGCGGGTCAGCTAGTAAACTGTGTTTAGAACAGGTAGTTCAATTAAAAAAACCCAAAAAACTTAATGAACCTTTGTTCACCTGTAACTGGGACTTATAACATACAGAGTTTGTGTCCAAGTTCAATTGTACTTGAGCTTTTCCCAGTATTCTCTGTTGCTGTGTGTTCACTTCGTCTTTTAACTAATTTCCTTACAGTAAAATTTCTTGAAGTAATCAAGCCCTTCTGCGTTATCTTGCCTGAAATCCAAAAGCCAGAACGGAAAGTAAGTTAATATATTTATTTTTTTTTTTCATATGTCTGTATTGGTGTACTGTAAAACGTTTAGAGCTTAGTTTACATGTGTGGGATTTGGACTTTTTTTCCTGTTTGGAGAATGGCAGTTCTAGGCACAATTGTTTTCAGTGAAGTGCTTGTCTGGCACATCACGTGCTGGGGATATGGCTGGACAAGAATATATTTGCTGGTAAATGTAGTTGTGCAGATGTGGTTATCCCATAGCCCTAGCAGTGAGACCGTGAAAGCAGTATGTATTGGAGTGTAAATTGGAGTAGTTTAAAATAGCGACTTGAAAATCTTTGCTGCTTAAGTTCTAAGATTACTTACTAAGCTAAGCTGCTCTGTATTTTCATTTATTTCTGTGGAAGTACTAGAATTACTTTCCATTGGTGTAAGCTTGTTTATTTGGATTTAAGTTTCAGTAAAGCTTTATTGTTTTCCTTTCTGTTATATATTAGAAAAGGGATGAGGAGTGAGATATTTTCTTTAGGATCATAGAATTGTCAGTGTTGGAAGGGACCTCTAGAAATCATCTAGTCCAAGGATGTCCTGTACTCTGTCCCTTCACAAGAAAATCAAATGCACTTTAGCTACTGTGAAAGTTTGCCTGATTGCCTAGGTCTTGTCACCCTGACAGCTTTATCCTTTTTGGTGTTTGTTTGGTGTATTGGTATTTCTTTTAATTTTCCCTTTTAGATTCAGTTTAAAGAAAAGGTACTATGGACAGCTATCACACTCTTCATCTTCTTAGTATGCTGCCAGGTATGTTTCTTTCCTGTGCTTTTAAGGAAGAGCTGAAATGGTTAAAGGATGTTGTGAAGTCTCTAATTTAATCCTGTTTTTCTCTGTTGGCTGGAAATTCAGATTCCCTTGTTTGGTATCATGTCATCAGACTCAGCAGATCCTTTCTACTGGATGAGAGTGATTCTGGCATCAAATAGAGGTACGGTCAGTCTCTTAGGAGCAAATGTTTTAACCTGGATGAAAATGTTTTTTGTACTTGTTCTTATGTTGCACTCTATTTTAATGTTTTATATAAAGCAAAGCTGTTCCTGAGAGCAAAATTATTTTTTCAGGAACATAGCTCTTAAGCTACTGAGAAGTACTGCATTAATTATCAGACTGACTTTTAACAAGCTTCTCTTATAATTGAAACCATTTACATCTATGGAGTTTGGAGTTTTTTATCTTCCCCATCATGATGCAAAAGGTGGAAAAACTTAACTTTGAACTTCAAAGGTCCCTGGGTATGGTACACCCCGTTATTTTCTTTCATTGTGTTTCCTGTGTCGGTCAGGTACGTTGATGGAGCTGGGCATTTCACCTATTGTCACTTCTGGGCTCATCATGCAGCTCTTGGCAGGTGCCAAAATAATTGAAGTTGGTGACACCCCCAAGGACAGAGCTCTCTTCAATGGAGCCCAAAAATGTAAGTAACAGCTGATATTAATGACTGATGTTTTATAGTATCTAACCCTATGAAAAGAAGGTGTAGACTGACCACGTGATGAATGTTAGAGTCAGATATATGGGTCGTGCTGTGTCTTCATATTGTACTACAGTTTTCTGTACTTCATCAGTCTTTCGCTGACTGCTCTCTTCCCTGTTAACTGTTAAAAATCAGATAGGTTTGTAACGGAGAAGTATCAGCAGTTGGCAGTGCTGCTGAAATCTCTTCGGATAAACAAAGCAATATATAGTCTGTTGGGACCCAGCCTTTAAACTGTGTTGGTCAATGTTAACCTAAAAAGGATAATATTCAGATGTTTGTTGTAGTTTTTACCTTGCAATTTCAAGTATGGTTCTTTCTCAGCAATAGGTGATCTCTGTGTTCACTTGATAAACGGCTTTAGTAAAAATCGAATGTTCATTAACTATTTTGAGCTATACTGTGCTGTTTACTGATCTTGTTACTGGGAAAAAAAAATAAATCATAAATTACTGAGGTAACACCCTGAGAGTTTTCAATACCTTAATCAATTTTCAGTAACCAAAACCACTGGCTTCTAACTCTGTATGTTTCTGAAGTGTCTGTGTGTGTTTAGTATTTTCACTGCCAGATTTCAGACAACAAATTTTGACTTGCCCTGGAATTTAAACATCCTGTGACTTACAGATTTTTTTTCCCAGATTTCTCTACAAAGAAGTGATTTATATTGCCCTTACTTGCCCACTGACATAAATCTCCAGAACAAATATATACCTTTTTTCTTCTTTTCTATTCTGCAGTGTTTGGAATGATCATTACCATCGGACAGTCTATTGTTTATGTGATGACTGGAATGTATGGAGACCCATCTGAGATGGGTGCTGGTATCTGCTTGCTTATCACAATTCAGGTAATTTCTAGTCCTTTCTACTTATTCTTCCTCTGAAATAATCAAAAAGTCAACCTTACAACTGCCTGTCCCACATGCAGAGAAAAAAGATCCAAGTGTGCCAGCTTTCTCATATATATAGTCTCTCCTTATCTTGTAATACAAGTTGGTTGGTGGTTGTTTTGGTTGGTTGGTTATTTAACAAAAATCCAAAAGGGATGGGACTAATGCTTTATTTCTTATTTTTACTCTAGCTTTTCGTTGCTGGATTGATAGTTCTGCTGTTGGATGAGCTCTTGCAAAAAGGATACGGTCTTGGTTCTGGCATCTCTCTCTTCATTGCTACCAATATCTGTGAGACTATCGTGTGGAAAGCGTTCAGTCCCACCACAGTGAACACAGGGCGAGGTGATAAGGCACAGACCATTTTCTTTATTTGTATTAGGACTGAACTATTTTATCAACTGAAACATAATAAACCAAGCGCCTTTCCACATATTTGTTGTAAAATTCCAAGTCTTTCTGTTTTTAGAGAATAGAACAATGATAATTTAAAATATAAAAATATCAGTTTTAGAAAAGTCTTAATTTTGTACATAAAGGATGCAATCTTTCTTTTTTGCAGTATATTAAATGGCAAATGTTGTTACTGGCATCTGAGGTACGCAGTGGATCTTGTTAATGCAGCAAGTGCTCCTACGCAAGGTCCAAGTGCAAAGTCACTTCTTTTGAATTTTGTAGTATCTCACAAGATATTTCCTCAACTTGAATTTTTACTTTGCCTCCATTAAACCTCGATAACGGTAGGCTGCTGTTGTATCACAGTTGCTGCCCAGCTTACTGGCAAATAGCATCTGTGTCTTTCTGCTCCTTGCACATCTTGCTCTTTGCCCCAAAGACCTCATTCTCCAAAACTGACAGGAGGTGATCTTGTTTGGTGCTGTGTAGTAGGTTGGCACATTTGCTGTAATACAAACACTAACTAATGTCTCACTGTGAATGACATCACAAAGAATGCTGCCTCCCTCTTTTTTTGTGTTTTTTTTTTTTTTTCCTGGAGGAGGAAAGAGGGAAAGAACTTGGTCGATGTCAACGTTTCTAGAAAACAATAGAATTATCCCATTTGATTGTTGGGTTTTTATTTAGTTTCTAGGTCACTACAGGGGGATTTGAAAAAAAAAAAATGTTATAAGTGCTGTAGCTGATGTGTGAAAGATGGCAGTAGTAAAATTCTGAGAGTATGCTCAAGGTGAAAAAGACTTGGAGAAATCTTACTCTGAATCCTGTAGTTCAGAAGCACGCCTAATGAGATGAAGCATTGAAGTTTGGAGATAATCACAGCACGCCTAATTTGGTTTTTCTTTTGCTTTCCAAGGCATGGAATTTGAGGGAGCCATCATTGCTCTGTTCCATCTTCTGGCCACTCGTACAGACAAAGTCAGAGCTCTTCGTGAGGCCTTCTACCGTCAGAATCTCCCCAACCTTATGAATCTGATTGCCACCATCTTTGTCTTTGCTATTGTAATTTATTTCCAGGTCAGTTAGATTATAGAGGACTGTGAAACTGTTTGTATGCAGATAGATCTGTAATCTGTTTCCATCTGCAGGAGGTCATATTTTTACTTTCTAGCGCCTTCAGAAGGCTTGGTTTTGTACCTGCAATGTCTGTGTGTTCATTTAGCATTAGCTTTTCTTAATCAGTTTCTGTGCTTACTGTAGCCACACAAAAGACTTGACCTACATTGGGCTTTAGAAAAAAACCCCAACAAATAGATGAATGTGTACATGTAATATTGCCTAACCCAAATGCCGTTGCTTTTTGCTGAAAAATCCTTTGAAGTCTCTTACTGTTTGTTGCAGCAAACTCCAGAAGAACATAGAAAGTCAATGTTTCTTTTGCTGGACACTATGTTCAGTTTTCTTGAAATGTCAGGTTTCTTCTCATCTCTGTGTCTTTCATACCTTCTTGTATGTGCCTCTCAGGCAGCCCTGCAGGCTTCCAGGCCCTTTGCAGAGTGTTTGCATGGATAGCCCTCTGGGTTTTTCTGTTGCTGTCAGAAATTTGTGACCTACAGTAGAGGTTTGTACCAAGGTATAATGGGGGACTTTCTTTTGAAAACTTTCCAGGGCTTCAGAGTGGATCTTCCTATCAAATCTGCTCGCTACCGTGGCCAGTACAACACCTACCCTATCAAGTTGTTCTATACTTCCAACATTCCCATTATTCTGCAGTCTGCCCTGGTGTCAAACTTGTACGTCATCTCCCAGATGCTTTCTGCTCGCTTCAGTGGCAACTTACTGGTCAGCCTGCTGGGCACGTGGTCTGTGAGTATTCCTTTTAGTCTTGCATACAGCTCTGTAAGAGCACCATTAAGTGCATGGTTGAAGAGGTGGTCTCTATTAAGGCACAATCTTACAGGCAGTTGTGTACACTGAACCTCCTAAATTAGAATTGTAGAGTATGATACCTGCTGTGATGAGTGTAGATAGGAGGTCTCCATTTACCTTTTGCCCTGGACTGCTCTCTGCTCTCCTGGGTATTCTTGCTGTTCCTTATTGTATTCTGTTCCCACTTCTGAAACAACTCATGGTAGTAAAGATCAATCTTTGTATGATGCTACAGCAGTAACGATACAGTGACATGGAGGTGATACAAACCCAGGCTTAACTTCATGGCTCAGAAACAGTGAGAAAGTTGGTGATCGCTTGTTTCCTTCTTCTAGGACACATCCTCTGGAGGCCCTGCTCGTGCTTATCCAGTTGGTGGACTTTGTTATTATCTGTCACCTCCAGAATCCTTCTCTTCCGTGTTAGAAGACCCTGTCCACGCAGTTGTTTATATTGTATTTATGTTGGGCTCCTGTGCTTTCTTCTCCAAGACATGGATTGAAGTCTCTGGTTCCTCTGCCAAAGATGTAAGTTTAAAATGATAAATTATGTAAGCTTACATGATAAAAACAGATGGGCTGTTGTTTTCTTCTTAAATAGGTATTATGCTGGTGATCTTGTTGGTACCATTTATCATTTGTATAAGCAGTGACGTTGGTTCTGGATCAGAAGCAGCATTAAAAAATAGGAATTTTTGTCTTTTTTTGTAAGAGGGGAGGATACAGGCAGAAGGGGAGTAATTTTTACTCTTGTTTTCTTCATTGCTTTAAAAAAAAAAACCAACAACAAAACCCAAATAATTGCTTTCATTTGTATTAGGTAACTTTGAACATTGCTCTGTAACATCTGATCAGTGTGAGGGCAGGCAAGGTAACAGGAAAAGTAGAACCTTCCAGTGCAAAATGATGAAGACTTACACTGTGTACAGATGTCCTGGTTTGAAGTAAAACAGAACAAGTTTTCTGTTCAGTAATTCTACTTTCCAGCTAAGCATCCTCTAGTTGAGAGGTTGGGGAGAGCATGTGTCGTTTGTTTCATTGGCCAGTCCAGCCCAAACCATGAGAGATAGGCGGGTGCCACCTAAGACCTTGCAGGTAAAACTTGAATACCCACGTCTGGCATAGAGAGTTCTTCATTTCTCTTTGGGGAAGATTAACCAGATACTGCTATTTTTAACTTGAGAGTGCTGATAGTGCAGTGCGTTAATGTACCTGAGCCTAGCTTCTCAAAATTTCCATTTGCTACAGGATATTTGATATCCAGCATCTATATCATTCTGAAATGGGAATTGGAAAACAAGATGGAAAATAGTAGTCATTGTGGTATGTTTGTATTGTGTGAGTTTTGGGTAGGAAATCAAGTTTGGCAGCCACATGGAATGCTTTAATCTTTTCTTCAACAATGTAATAGTTGCACAGTTAGTGTAACAGCGTGAGCGCTCTCGTGTTTTGGACTTGCACCAGGCTGCTTGTTGGCAGGCAGGCAGGGGGGCACTCCAGCCATGTGGAGCTAGATTTTTATTTCATTATAAACCAACATACAGCTTTTAACACTTTTATGTACTTTCCTGATACTGAAGAAGATCATTTGAAGTTCATGTAAACAAGGTCAAAAATGCAAATGGCTAAATCATTACTGAACTGCTCACAATATAGTGGAAAACTGGTAACTGAGTCATCGGAAAGTGTGTTTTCTCAGTATGTTAGATTGAGTGACAGGCAGGTTTAAAAGGTCCCTGGTAGAGTTTCAGTTCCCTTTGGTTGTCAGTGAAATGTTTGCAGGGCTCTGTTGTAACCCTGTACAATTGTAGAAATCCAGTTTCATGTTCCAAGAAGGGATTCTTTTTTAAGTTATATCATTTCTAATATGGCCTCACAGAATAATTAGCTCAGCTGAGTGCGAGAAACTGAACTGTAGGAGCAGACACTTCATAGGATGGCTTTGCCAGCATCTACTAAACCCTAACCTGGTAGGGTAGGTGGCAAAACAGGAGTGGAGTTATGTGTGTGAGAGCTTACCAATTCTCAGGGTTTCGCTTTCTTAATAGGACTAGAATTATCCAAAAAACTTTGTTTAATTGACCTTGTGGAAAAGAGCTTGTGACTACAACCTATCTGAAGTTAAAATACTGGCTATTTTAAACTCAGATGAGTAATACAAAAACCAACCAAACCCTCTTCAAAAAAAAAAAACCAAAAAACAAAAAACAAAAACCCAAGCCACCACCAGTTACTGAAACGTCTTGTTTCTGTTTTTCCATAGCCTTGGAAAATGGTGCTAAACTTACTTGTTCCACTCCTTGTTTCAATACAGGTTGCCAAACAGTTGAAAGAACAGCAAATGGTAATGCGAGGCCACAGAGAAACTTCGATGGTACATGAGCTGAACAGGTGAGCTACGCATTTCACAGGCTATTTATGCAGTGTGTTATGGGGAATCACATTGCAAATTTTGCCTTGACTTCCCTTTTCTAGACCCTAGAATGCAGATATTTTTTTTTTTCAGTTTTGGTGTTACATCCATGAGCTGTAGAATCTTGTCTGTCTTTAGTGACTGGACTTGCACAGTGCAGCAGGTTCTTGCCTTACAACTAGAGAATGCGCTTTAAATTCTGGAGCTTGTATTTTCCTTTTGTTACTGTTTTTTCATTTTTATCCTTTACATAGGGTAGTCAATAATGAACATTTGAGGGTATTTTACTACTTGAAACTGACACACAAGTATTTTTTTACTGTAATTTTTAATGTGTTATATCTTGTGTACTCTTTTCACGCAGACAAGTAGTTACTCAGGTGTGGATGCAGAGGTCAGCAGGGGTCAATCTTTAGGTTTTCTAATTGCAGGATAGGACCTGTGCACCCTTTGTGTTACAGAAATTTTATTGTAACTTTAGATTTCAGTCACCTGCAAATGACTTGAGCTAACAGTCATAAATTTTCATTTTTGGGCTTAATTACATGGGAGACTCTAATACCTTCTCTTCTTAGCTTAGCGTTGTTTTTCTCCCTCCTGTCAGGGTGAGCTTTTTATTTCTGTACTGATGCAAAGGCATGTTCCGTATCTTGGATTTGTAGACCCCTGAGAGAAGAGTGTATTCTGTTGCTGATTTCTTTCAATTCACCTAGTTTTATGCCTTCTTTCTGTTGTGTTTGGTTTTTTTAACCACCTGGTTAGATAATCTCTGAAGTCTTTTTTAGGTTCTTAGTGGGAATGGTTTTCTAGAAAGCAACCTGCCTCTGATCTAGATATTTCCCATAGATCCCATTTTGCCACTAGCCCTACTATGTGTGTAATATCCTGAGCAATCTCTCACGGTATCTTTTCTATTCTCATTCTGTGTTTTGCAGGTACATCCCTACAGCTGCTGCGTTTGGTGGGCTCTGTATTGGCGCCCTCTCTGTCTTGGCAGACTTCCTTGGGGCAATAGGGTCTGGAACTGGAATTTTGCTCGCTGTCACTATCATTTATCAGTACTTTGAAATTTTTGTAAAGGAACAGAGTGAAGTTGGCAGTATGGGAGCTCTTCTTTTCTAAACCTAGCTTCTCATGGACCCAGGAAAGAGGGGAGGAACATTCTTGAAATATAGCCAGTCAGGTGAAAAGAAGTAACATAAACTTGATAATGTCATTCTATAGGAACACATATTTTAATGTTTCCAAAGCGCATTCCCTTGTGTTCAAACTTTTCTAGCATACTGTTTGCTTTTTATAAACTGATGAGGAAAAATGTGCAAAAAATTTTTTTAAGAAAATTGGTTTTTTTAGTCATGTGTTAGGAAAAATAGCTTCTGGAATTGGATTTAGTTCAATAAATCTTAAAATTTTTTCGAGCCCCTTTTAAATCTAGTGTACCTGAAGCCTTTACAGGTTTCAGTGAATAATTGTGGGGAGGGTTGAATGTTTGGAAGGGATTTTTTTTTTTTTCATTTAACTTGTTTTTGCAGCTCCTTTACAGTAGTGGTGAGAAAAATCTCTCCATCTAATGCTCAAATTCCGTAGTTATGGTTGTAAGCACAAACAGTGTTTAATATGTTCAGTTTTACGTTTGGTTTTTTGTTTTTGGTTTTGTTTTTCAGTGTGGCAGATTTGGAAGGCAGTTGTTTCTTTTTACTGAATAATATCTCTAATTCCAAATGTTTTTGTCTTGTAATTACTACGCTAGACCTTGTCAGATGTCGAATATTGGCTTGAGACTGTTGTCAAGTTCCTGTTTAAGATAATGTGTTCTTTCCTACCGCTCTTCGTCCGTAAGCAGAAAACTCAGGTCAATCTAGATTCTGCCAGAGTCGGTGCCTAAGAGTTGCAACTTTGAAACTTCATCACACTGGCAGCTTTGTAAAACCCTCTAATTTTCATTGCCATTAGTGGTAGTACTTCTAGTTCTGATGCTGGCTGAAAGAAATGGATGTTATGGCTGCTTAGATACAAATCTGCTTGTGCTCTTCTGCTAAAGTGTAATTTTCTCTCATTGATAATAAATTCTGGTCTTGTAGCACGCAGGGTGTTATCTGACTACTCATATCTAGGGAATTTTGAGTCTCATTACTGCAAAGGAGTGTGAAAAGAACGTATGTTAGTTGTCTGTTTCTGTAAATCTAGATATGAGACCCTTGTCAGATAACTCTTGTAGTTGCTTTCCTAGAAGGCTTTTCCGTCCTATAATCTCATTGACTTGAACAGTGCATAGAGAAGTACTTGTTCAGAAGGTGTTGGGACTCCTTTATTCTTTTTTTTGAGGATTGCACCTTCAAATAGGAGAAGTCACAGTAAAAGGCTTCAGTGGACCAGAATAATACACTTAATTTTCTGTTTTGATTTCGATTGTCAGTTCTAATGAGGTGCCTAGGACCAAATGCAAATATTTGTGTATGAGTCTCGTAAATACACTTTTCCTCAATCAGTATTGGACACTGTGGAAACCAGAGTGAGGACTTGCAATGTTGGAATGTTTCTCTCCCCTGCATCAGCATGCCTTCTGTGCGGTTTGGCATGTTGGGCTGACAGCATGTGAGTTACAGTTTCTGCTTGGTGCGTTGGGACTCTGTTCCCTACCCAAGGAGCACGGAGGACACCCAGAAGCCCTTGTTTATGCACCGAGCTCAAATACCAGATGTGTGAGAAATCTGCAAATTTTGGAAGGAAATACATCTGTCAATAAAAGTGAAACTCCTGGGGTGAGGATCACAATTGGCAAAGGAACAGAAGTATTGGGATGAAGTGAAATGCTCTGCTCAGTATCAACCATTCACAGTTATTTTACACTACATTCAATAATTCCTCTGTCTTTCCTAAAGTCCTAGTTTGCCACAGCACAACTTTGATGTGAAATAAGGGACGGTTAAGAGGTGACTTAAAAAGGGAGAGGGAGGGAAAGTAGTGTGGTTCTTCTGCTTTGGGAATTTTTATGATTTTTTGGGGGGGGGGGGGGGCAGAGAAGGCCAATACAAATTTTGTTGTGAAATAAAAAGGACACCACTTTTGGGCATGTGGTTCTGGCTGGGCTGGAGCTGTACTTATGTTCTTGTTCATATCATCTGTTTGAACCGGTTGCAGTTAAGACCATCTAAGCAGCACTTGTTCTATGCATCTGTGGTGGTGTTTTCTGGTGCTGGAATCTGTCTGTTCTCAAGCAGCTATGTCCTCCAAGCAGGACCTGCTGGTCATTCAGTGGATGTTCACAAAAAGAAATAATGCCTAAACAATCTGCTTTATAATGAAATAAAGTTCATCTTTGGAGCTAATGCTTGGCTTTCGATGCTTTGAATACTCTTGAAGTTCTCACACTCGTAGCGTAACGGTACCCACCTAAAGGGACTCTCAAAACAGCTGGTTGAGGGTCAGTGTCCAATAAAGACAGAGTGTATTTGCTCCCAGGTCTTCTCTCAACAACAGGTTGCCAAAAGAACAGAACCTTAACCGTTCCTCTGGGCTTTCCTTTTCCAAAAGAGTTGCAATTCAGGAGGCACCCAACGAGTAAATAGTGGGGGAGTGAGGTAATGCACCATCAGTTTAACAAAGCCTGCATTTCCATGTGCTAATCTTTTTGTAGCATGATAGTAATAACAAGGTATTAATTGAAGCAACAGACCTCAGAGACGATGATATTCCCAATATTGTTTTGCCCTCTGAGGTTTAAAGCTTCACTTGGAGTAAGGAAAAGCTGGCTACTAATACTTAAAAGCAAGTTCATTTGACATACTGGATGTAAGGAGTTCAGCCAAGATTTTGGTGTTGTGTGAAGTAATTTTGATCAACAGCTCTCTTCCTCCCTTGCTGTTTTATTTCTCTCCAGAAAACTTATATTAATAGTAAGTGTGGTTGCTGTAGGAATCCTGTCACAGGTGTAATCACAGGAGGAACTGAAGTCACTGTAGATGTGATGAGTTGAATACAAGACAAAATCCAACACCAAGAGGTAGAGTTTGAGATCCTGTCTCTGCTGGAAGTATTTTAAGTGCAGAATTCTTTGCACAGCTGTTTCTTCTGCACTTCAGATTTCAGGTGAAAGCCTCAGTGCTGGATGTTTGATTTTTTTGTCACTGTTATTCAGGAATTCTTAAAAAATCATGTAGTTTATTCTAGGTCACTTGTTCCTAGAGCATATCTCCATATACTTCTGCAGTGGTGAACGAAGGGACTTTTCCCCAACTTGTTGAACTCTTTGTTGTTGAGTGTTTTGGGTTTTTTTTTTTTTTTTTAAGAAAACCACCCTTTTGTGGCTGTGACTATAAAGGCTGTGGCTTTATTCTGTAAAATATTTCATGGCCGTGCTTCCTTTGTTACTGCTGGGGATGTCCCTGTGCTGTAAACACTGACTGCACCAGCTTTCGCTAAGGGAGGCAGGGGCCCAGTAACCGCTGTTCCTACTTGTTCTCTCTTGCCCCAAGGAGTAATAAGCTTTCAGCGGCCTTCAGTTTTATTACTGCTTTGGGGAGCTTCGCACAGGTTTCTCTAAGTGGTTGGTTGCTTCCCAGCAAGGTGTGACCCAGCTGGAAATACTGAAACCACTTCCCGATGTTCTGGCGTTTCCCAGTGTGAGTGCACGCTTTTCCAATGGCTGCAGGACCTTATCCCCAAGGAAAGAAGAGCGCTTTCAGAGAGACCCCTGCAGGGGAGGGAGACCAGTTTGGCCAGCTCCCTCCACCAGCTTTCTGACACGAAACCCTGGGGGCCTTCGTCGCCTTTCAGCCGAAAAAAGGTCAGGGTTTTGAAGCACGGCCAGGGGCGAGCGGCAGCGCTGGCTCCCTCCCAGCAGAGCGGGGAGTTGTGCAGGTGTTCAAACAATGCCTGCTTGTTATGGGGGGCTGGGGGCTGTGAAACACCAGCCCCTCCAGCTTGGCCAAACCTCCCCCAAGGACGATGCTGGCAGGCCGAAGGGGAGTTTGCCCGCCTGGTGGCAATGTTACACTGCGAGACGCGGCAGCGGGTTCCACGACTTGGGAAGGAGCAGTGAAATGCGGGTTAAATCTGTTCCAAATGTGCGTCCGTTCGTTCTTTCTTTCCCTTTGCTGCCACACTGATGCGCGCCCTACAACGGAAAAAGTTGGGAACAGAGTTCACCAATGGTTGTTTGCGCTTCCTGGGATCGGGGCCAGGGTTGAGGGTGTTTTGAGCAGAAACGCTGAAAATGTTCATCGTCTCCTTTTAGAGAGATTATAGTATTTAAAATGTTTTCTAATGTTTTTCAAGCATGTTAGGCGTCAAGAGGCAGTTGGTGTTACAGCCGCTTTGCTGAATGTTGCTAAATGATTTAAGCCTAGACTGAGACAGTCTATGGGATTGGAAAGAAGATGAGAAAGGAAGCATTTAAAAACAAAATCAATATCCTGAGCTGGGGACCTAATTAGTCAGCCAGCCTTTAAGCTGCTGTTTTATAATATGCTACTGGGTGGATCTGCTAAAATTGAAACTCTTTTGTGGGCCAGGTTCTAGCAATCCTCTGGCTGCTGCTGCTGTGATGCCAGCCAAGCTGGCAGCGCTTGGCAGAAAGGAAATACCCTGACAGTTGGCACCTCCTTTGGCAGTTGTGTCGGAGGGGCCAGAGACTGAATGAGCACAGACACGATACGCTTTGTCAGCACGGAGTGGGCTGTCAAGGTCAGAGATGGGAGACCTGCTCTGAGATACTCCTTGTTGCAGAAGAGGGTGACTGGGCCAGTCAATTTTCCAGCAATGTGAAAACCTGAGGGCTTGAAATAGAGGGAACCAATAAAACAGAAGAGCAGTTGGGATTTAATTTTCTAAAAAGCTGTTTCAGACATTTTTATATTGCTTGGGAGAAAGTCAGGATACACAGTACATATATAATCCTGGATTGCCCTTCTTACATATTAAGGCTAAAGTGGATGGTTCCAAAAATGGTGTGAGCACTGTGGGGGGAATATTACTATCTGAAATGTGAGATGAGTATTATCCACTTTAATCTTCAGTGTGTCTTCAGCCGTTTGATGTTCTCCCAGCCCTGATGTGTCTCTCCTGTGTATCTTTTGTGCGAAGCCTTATAAAAGAAAAAGGCAGCTCCAGACATTCGTGAGCAGAACATTCTGCATGATTCACTTCACAGTGTAAGTGTGAATTTTATTTTTGTTTAAATAACTTTATCTTTTGGCAGTGCAAGAACCAGGAACTGGTGCTGCTGTTGGGTTCCCAAGGGGAGCAGAATGATCCCTGATGCATCTAGAGCAAGGGCTCACCATGACCACAAGTGTGGTCATTTATGCAATGATTAAGGATTGCAGAGCTCAGCTGCAGGGAGCGACTGGTGGGTGTGTGGTGAGAATACGTGGCTCCATGAAGGAATTGTGGGAAGAAGAGAGTGAGGAGATGTATCCTTGTGAAGCTGGAAAGTGGTGGTATCACGTGCTTGTACTTCAGTGTGTCTGAGAATGCTCCTGAGCTCCAGGAGACATTTGATTGCTGGCAGCAAACGGTGAGTGTATTGAAATGATTGAAATGGCAAAGGGGTAGGTGCCTGTGAGGTCTTTGCAGTACGAGAAAACCCAGAACACCCATGTGCTATGGAAACTGATGTTCTGTTTAACCCTGGTACCCTGGTCTGACCTGGTATTCCCTTTCCACTATACAAAGTCTTCTCCATATTCTGCAGATGTAGAAACTTGTAAGATAGGGAATAAAAGCGCTTAGGAAAGGAATCCATCTACTTCAGGTGCTTAAGGATGGAGCTTGAACTGGTGATCTTTAAGCTAAGGGAAAAGCATTTCTTTAACCTGGCCCCTCTTGCTTTCAGTAAGACTTGAAGGGAGGAGAGATTTACAGGGTGGGGGGTGTTAACATCTTAAGTACTTGGAAAAAAATCTGCCTTGGATCTCAGTCCCTCCCAGCAGTACAGGCTGGTGGAAACAAGCCAATATTTGGGATAAGGCTTATTTAATTTAATGATGGAATGCAGTAACACAAGCTGGAAGGGTCTAACACAACATTCTGTGATTGAGGTGTTTTGCTGTCGCTTTTATTTAGCTTTAAACGTCTACCTTTTTGTAGCAAATGCCTAGAAGCTCGGTGTGATCCTTTAAACTGGGGTGGTGATGGGGTATCTTGTGTGTGAAACGAGAAGAGCCCTTGTAATGCAGGAGTTGCTTGGTTTGCACGAGAGAGTCCATTTTTGTGGGCACTGGCTGTAATTACAACACAAGAGATTTTTTTTTTCTCCAAAGATTGTTTATTCTTATTCAGACTGAAATAAAAAAAAACAAAACAAACACCTTTAAAAAAAAAACACAGGGAATGCTGTAGAGAAGGACAGGACTTGTCCCCGGTCGTACAGCTGGTGACTGCAAGAGTCCTGACTCGAATGCAGTGCCTGTAGCACACCATCTCTGCACATACCATTCTTCATCTTCCATTGATGTTGCCTTTTCCTGAAGCACTAGAAAGAAATGTTAACTCTATAGAAACTGAAATGCAGATCCAAATTGCACATGTGTATGTATGTAAAATAGGTGTCTTTAAAACAACTATGAGTAGTTATTTAATGAAGTAGTACGCTTCATTCTGTCCTTAATCCCTATATCAGTGAGCTCATGCCTGTAGGTAAAAGAGGGTCAGAGAATCGAGTGGTCCATATGCTGGTGTGGTCATGTTTTGATTTATTTTTCCAGAATTGCTGAGAGGTCACAGCCTTCATGTTATTTCATCCTTGTAGAGTATCTCCACTTCTCCAGAGAGTGTTTCATCTATGCATAGTCTATTAAGTGATGGTCAGAGCTTTGACTGCCTGCAATTCATCAAGTTTAACACTTTATGTTTACTATAAGAGAAGACAAAACCATTTGTCTGTGTTTATTGTTGTTAAAAAGAATTGCTAAAAATAATTCACATCTGGATCATCTCCCTAAGCAGAGGTGACAGATTGATGCTATCAGGGTTCTAGATATTGGAGAAATAATGAAATTATCCAAAGGCTGTTACAAATTCCAGGGAGATTTGTATAAATATAATGAAGTAGAAACACCCTCTAGAAATTGAGAGAAAGGATCGCTATTTTCGCCTGGCCTCCAGCCCACAGCTTAAAGCCTCCTTCCTATTTTCTTGTGTTCCACAGATGGGTCTGTGGTGGGAGGTTCTTGCATTAAACAGGTATTGCTCATGTCAGAGCTTCAGTCCCTCTGTGGATGTGACCCTTGGACTTTTCACATGTCACATTTCCTCCGATAATGTGCTGCAGCAGAGGTAAATGCATTGATGGGTGCTCTGTGTCCATGAGGATGGGACAGTAGGGGAGGAAGGAGGGATTAAATAGGACAGAACTGAATTTGTTCCTGTGGTTGTAATTTACCGGGACATCCCTGATGTGAGCTGAGGGGTAGCCGGCATCCTCCAGCATTTAAACATGAGACTGAGGTGGAGGGGAGGTAAGAAGGGAAGCCTTCTCTTCCACATGCAGCCCACTGATGGGGGTATCTCTCAGCTCCTGAGGAGCCTGGCTGTGCTCTGGTTCCTGCTTGGGAGAGGGAGCAGGGGGGCTCTGGGTGACAAGTACTGGTAGACTTGCTGTACCTGGCTGGGTATCTGGTTGTGCCTGGGTAATTTGCATCTGTGTCTCATGTTCCCTGATAGCTGGAAAAGGAACTTGTTTGTTGTTTGTAAAGTAACAGGAAGATG
This sequence comes from Nycticryphes semicollaris, assembly GCA_013400055.1. NCBI lineage: Eukaryota > Metazoa > Chordata > Aves > Charadriiformes > Rostratulidae > Nycticryphes > Nycticryphes semicollaris. The sequence goes on along the minus strand of VXBJ01000760.1, from coordinate 422,628 downwards.
CTGTTATAAGGGGGTTGGTGTGGGGAAAAATGTGAGTGAGGGCACATTCTGTCTCTGCCACAGAGTCACTGTGTTACCTGATGGTTGGGTATCTGTTAATTTCCCTCTGGCTACCTGCTAGATTTCATCTTTCTCATACTGGGAATTGTTAAATGCTCTGAAGCATTTAGGGAAAGGCATTCACAGAAGACCAGTGCAGTCTGCAATGAATAGCTTCTGTGGATTTTGCACCTCCTTCCATTGAGTGTTTCTATTGCTAATAACACTCCTTAAGCTACCTGCTACCCTGAATGGTGGATAGCATCCTGCTGGCCTGTGGGTTTCCTATGTAATCTGTCTCACAAATGCTTTGAGAAGACGCAATGAGATTAAACCCGCCTGTGCTAAGCACAGCCCTGGAGCAGCTACAGGAAGCTAAGCCTGAGTGTGCAGCCCACCAGCCTGTTTTCAGAAAGTATGGGGGTATTGTACAGCCTGTACAATCTTACAGCCTGTCTGTAAGAGCTGAGCACAAGCATGTTGGAGACCTCAAAAAGCCATCTCTCCTCCTTGCCCATCGGCATTTGCCCAAGAGCCTGGTGTTTTCCTCCACATGCAGGTGCCTCAGCACCCCCCAGCCCAGAGCCCTCCCAGCAGGTACCTCTGTCATCCAGAAAGGTGCCGTGTTGCTCCATTTCCCAGCAGAGCTGTTACTGCAGCAATGAAATGCAGATCTGACAGGGTGGCTTTGCCTTTCCCTTGTAAATCCTCTGGCAGGAGCTTGATGTGATTGTTGCCAAATACCTCTGTAAGTGGTAGAAAGACCCAAGGGGGTTCAGGAGCAGGCTGAATGCCCAGAGAGGTGGGCAAGCAGAGGTCAGAGATGGCCTTTCTTCACTGTGTATCAGAGCTTTGCACCACACTGATGGCTGCTGGAAGGCATCAGAGCCTGATCCCCTTGGCTCCCAAGTCAGATGGGGCACAGGATCATTGTGAGCTTGTCCAATGTGACTTTGTAAAGGGCGTGAGATGAGCTTCACACAGTTTTTCATCTTGCAACAGGAAAAGCACTTTTTTTGTTTTATTTGTATCTAAAAGGCTCGTGAATGCCTGGTTGTACATTTTTAATTTTCTCACTTTATCCTATGTATGTGTTCCATGGGTCTCTAATTGCCAGTTGATGACTGCTTGCCTCCTGTCACGAGATGGAGTTACCCTGCTCTGATTCTGGGTGAGGGAGGGTGGCTGGTGTTTCTGGAGACAAGTGATGATATGCGTGAATACTCCTGGCAAGATCTTGCTTTCTGGATTGGACAAAGCAAATTCATCCTCTGAAAAAATCTATCCGGGAGGACAGGACCCTTTAGGAATATATAGTTATCAGTCTCTTTAATCTTAGGTGTCTATCACCTGTATCCAAGTTGTACAATATAGATGTCCAGAGGTGCCAGAGCCATTCAATAAAGCTGCTGCTATAGTTCTTTACATTAATACTGAGCTTGAGCGCATCACTCCTGCGGCCAGTGGTCTGGAAAACTACATGCAGCTCTCAGAGCCGGAGTGCATTCAGGATAATAAAAGAAGGGACAGGCTGAGGCAGGGCTGGAGGTCCTGACTGTCACTACTTGGTACTCAGAAAAGATGTTACTCTGGTGCTGGGGGGTTCTCTTTGGCCTCTGTGGCAGCGGTTGGCTTGCTGGTTCCCAGTAGTTACCTAAATGTATTTTGGGTTGTTGCAGCTCCTATTGTTTGTGATAAAGGGTTGGACAAAAGGTCCATTGATCAGGCGGTTCTTGCTATCCATCTCTGTCTGCCTCTCAAGACAGCATTACTTCAGGCTGGCACAAGGAACCACGCTCACTGAGAGGAAAAAAAGAGGTGCGATAGCAGCAAGTGCAGGCTCGTGCATCCTTTTTGCTTTCTCGCTGCATGAATATGTGAGTCACCGTGTGAATATGGTGTGATGTGTGACAGGCTTGGCCGAAACGCTCTACGCCAAATTCAAAGCTGATGCTGAACTTACTCTTGTGTTTTAGTTTAGCAGGGAGCAGCCTGCCAGGTTTTAGGCATTCGAACTCTCCCTGTGTGGGAGACTGTTGTAGACAAAGATGCTGAATTTTATTAAAATTGTGGGTAACTAAATAGTAGAGGGACTCTCATTTCTGTATTAAAGCCCCTGAGTTTCTCAGGAAAAGTGAAATATCTCCCATAGTTGTTTTCTGAGCTAAACTTTGTCTGCTTTTCTAATGATGAAAAACGGTGTTTGGTACAATTAGACAGCATATGGAAAATAGTCATATTTATGATATACTATGCTTGTTATTTATTTCTTTTACTGTGTCATATTCAAAATACAGGCCACGTTAGAAATGAAATTGCATTGCATGCAAAGATTCTTGCACTGACGGAGAAATTAAATACTTTTATCCCTAAAATAGGAGGGAATAAAATATTGGAAATACAAAGCATCGATATTGCTAAAGTGCACACAAAAAAGAAGGTTATATCTTGTGGCTCTGCAGTGGAACTTAAATCCAGACCTAACAATGCAGATACACAAGAAACTTCTGTTTTAGAGAACTCTCTGTGAAAAGTGGGTTCATTATAATGTAGCTAATAGAGTGCAATATTACGGACTGACAATAAAATTGGCCAGCAGTAAATGGGAATTATAGTTACCTACCATTATAACTTGAATAATTATTTCAATTTGAATTATTTTATTTTATAGAAAGTTTGGTCTTTTTCTTTTTTTTTTAAGGTAATGGAATACAGGAGTAACATTATAACTTTAAAAAATTGATACATGTAAAAGGATATTATTATATGTTCTTAATTATTGTTTTTAAAATTGGGCCTCCCCTGTTCCTGACACCTCCTGTTCCCAATCCTGTTGTTGGACAAGATGGGCATTGGGGTCATCCAGCTGGATCCAGGACTGGTTCCCGCATTTGGTGATGTAAAAGCTTCAGCTGTGCTGGGTCCAGGGAGCTTTGGAACACAGGGTGTGAGTGATGCCCACCAAGCACGGGCAGGCAGAAGTTCAATGCCAGCTCCCAGCCCAGATTCAGGAGGAGCTGCCTCCTGGGCGCAGCCCCTGTGTCCTGTTACATTAAGACCAGAAGTGGGAAAGGAGCCTGGGTCCGCTTAAGCTAGTCTTGTCACCTCGTCTGTTAAATGTGGAAGTCATTAACTTCACTCAGATGGAAAAATTGTCTGGTGCTCCCACTCCAAAGGGAGCTTGCGATGGTTTGCTCTGCATGACAAATGCACGCAGTGGTGGCCCTACCTGCTGCCGCTCCCTGACCTTCTGGCTCCTTCCTCCCATCTCTGCTCTGCCCTACTCCACTGGTCTCTTCTGTCATCTCTCATTTGCTGTCCCTCACATCTGCGGGGTCGGACGTGGGCCCTGCTGACGGCTCTCGCTGAGGCTCTCTCATCAGTGATATACACATTGGAAAGATCAAGGAGCGCTCTGACAATGGGGACATTGTGCCCAGATTTCTGTGCCCTGGCTGGGGAAGCAAGCGAGAGCCCCGTGTCCCCCATACCTGGCGGTCCGTCAGCCGGGTGATGTGGGTCTGATGCCGCAGACGTGCGGATGAGGTGTCAGAGAGAGGTTTTGGTGGGAGTGAATTGTGAGGGCTTTTGGCTAGTAAGATAATTGAGGGGAACAAAGCTGTCTGAGCAAACAATGCAATAAAAGGGGGTTCAAGATTTGAGATCCCCTGTGCACACTGATTTGGAAAGCTTGTGGCCGTGGAGGTCTCTCTAATACAAATTGAATACATGGTTTAATTCATAACTTGAAGTAAAACCTCTGCCTGGGGTTTTGGTGGATTTGCTTCTATACTCAATGCTCTTTTTTAAATTCTTTCTTTTCTTCTCCTGGCGCCAGCTTCCTCAAGAGTGTTGCCAGGGAGCCTGCTGCATCCTCTCGGGGGTCCTTTTCTTTCTGTTGCCTTCTCCATTTCACCTTTCTACTCTTCCTCTGTCTCTTTCCTCTCTCTGTTCTCTTGTAACACACAGCCTTCTTTCAAACACCTTGTCTCTCTCTCCTGCTTCTCCTCTTGCTTTCTCTGGGATTGCATCCACAGTACAGAGGGTTATTCTTCCTCTCTGGTTTTGCTTTCTTTTTATTAGACTATTTCTGCCACCTTCTTCTCCATTCTCTAGATTTTTTCCTTCTTCCTCACACTTTATTCTCCTTTTTTCAGGAATTTTCTTTTCTCTTCTTGCTCTGACCTTGCTGGCTTGCCATCCTCCCTTGCAACATCTGCTCCTTGCTTATCAGTCCATTCCACCGGCTCCTCATCCCTCTACTGCTGTATCTCTGAAGTAAGATGGTCCAGCCTGGGGGACAGTAAGCTACAAACAGATTAGCCATGTGGATCCACTGTAGACCTCCTCTGCTTGGGTTCCTCCTGGGCAGCAGCCGAGCAGCAGGCTCTCCACTTGATGGCTCAGTGATCAACCCACACCATAGCAGTGTGGTGGTCCCTTGTGGGGCTGTTACCAGAGGCATGAGAGGTTGGGTGTTGATTACTCCACAGGGCAAATCTCGTGCAGCCCCTGGCAGTCGGTGCAATAGTGACGAAGGGGGTTAGGGCACAGTGGACATTCCTCCTTTCTTCATTTAAATAGCATTATCCTGCTGAGCTCATCCAGCTGAGGTGAAAAATACAGGTTTGGCAGCTGTTATTTTGTGAGATAGTGGGTGACTGGGTTGCAGGTATGAATCAAAGGATTCAGCTGATACTCAAACAGGTTCACGTGGGTGGCCTTTGTATAGGCAACAGAAATAAACTGAAATACCATGTCCAGGCCAGAGGTGCTGCCCAGCATGATGGGCAAATAGCGTGGTGCTGGGCTCTGAGAGCTGGGTTAGCAACTTCCTATACTCTAAATGGTCAAATATGACATGCTAATCTTCACACCACCCCTGCAAATGAACAGAAGAGTTATCTGTGTGAGGTCACTGGAAATTGTGCCAACCTTGCTGGCTTTCTCCTTGTGCTAGCAGAGGTAGGATGGTATCTGCTGATCATCCTGACCTTCCAGTTTAAAAGAGGCGATGTTGAGCCCTGCTCATGCTGGTGTGGTGAAAACAGGGACATGGTTTTATATTGTTAGAAAGTCTGTACTTTCTCCTGTGATCCAGTCAGGCCTCACCACTGAAGAAATGTTGGGATTAATTGATGTGGATGGGGAAAATAACCACAGATGCAGAGACGCTGGAGTAAGTAATTTAGTTGAAGGCAATGTTCCTTCTGTTCAGAAGTGGACAATATTCCTGTACAGCAGAAAGAGTCCCGAGCTGTGAGAGATGCTGAGGATCAGCTGGAATCCAACCTAATGGTGCCCACAGCCCCACACATCCCAGTGTCATTTGTTGTAGGGTTGAGCCTGGTGAAACTCTGTTCCTGATGGTTCAAGCCTGGCTTTGGCAGATCAGGAATATTCTCTGCATTTTTTAATTCTTTTTTTTTTTCCCGGGCTGTATGTTTTTCCAGACTTTTCCAGAATGCGCAGTGTTACTCTGCTCCTTCGCACAGTTGTGTCTCACCCCTGAGATGGCTGCCTCTCAGTACAGCTGAAGTGAAGCAGTTGAAGTACTACTAGGGCTGGGCCACCATAAAATATTCTTTATGAAAAATAAGCATTGTAAAGAGTGCTGCAATTCTTTTGATTCTTTTGACACAGACTCCCCCATACCCTTTTTTTTTTTCTGTAGGAATACTTCCTCTATTTAATTAATTTTTTTTTAATATCTCTCTTTCCAGACTTTTTGTTCCTGCCCCGCTGCCTGCAATCCCTGTGGGGTGAGGGGAGGAGGGCTGAGTGACAGGCTAATAACCTGCTCGAGCTCTCGCTCCAAGCCCAGTGGCAGGTGTCCCAGCGCCCCTATTGAATGCCACCATCCAAAAAAAAAAAAAAAAAATTTATCAACAATCTTC